>CM035304.1:3036805-3055840 GCA_002900995.3 Ganoderma boninense
AAGCTAGAGAGAACAGTGCCCCACCGTACGGCCATAATGGCGTGGCTTTGAATCCTTGTGGAAGTCCTTGGCGATTTCCCAGTCGGTGAGCAGGCCGCGCCAAGCGCCTTTCTTATCCTTGTACAGAAGCACGTTGCCCCCACTGATATCTCGGTGGATAATTCCAACCTTGAATGCTTCGCTGTGGGCTGCCGCGGACATGAGATAAAGAGCAAAGGAATTGTGAAACAAGCGGCTACGTACCTTGTAGACAATCATGCATGACCAGCACGAGTTGTCCGCTATTTTTGAACTGCGAAAGCGGTTTCCCAATCTCCTCGACGACGAGACGGTAGTGCTGATGCCTCTTCATAGGACTCCTGTGATTATCGTTCAGCTTCTTCCAGGCGTCAGGGGCTTGTGTCTCCTGCCCGCGTATGTCGCCGTGAGCCACCAGCGTCGGGACGTGAGGAACGTTGGCCTCGTTCAGCCTCCTCAGGGTCTCCCCCTCCTTCTGTATCTCCGCACTGTCGTCGCCAGCAGTGTCCACGACGACGCGCCAACAATCCTTGAGGTAGACGAACTGCTTGGCGAGAGTCTGGTTCTCGTCCGCGTCCGTGAGGAGCTCGACCGCGATGTGACAACGAGTTCCTCGACCGCGCACGCCTGGGGCCTGGAAGGATGGCTTGCCGGTTAGGAACCACCGAGGCTGACCGGTCTTCTCGTCAGTGACGCGAAGCTTCCACCATGGCCACTTCATGTCGAGAGACTGCTGCCAGAGTTCGACGATGTGTTCCTCGGGTACCTCCTGGCCGTCCTTCTTGTGCTGCCTCGCACCCTTCTCATTGCCGTCCGTCCCACTCGCATTCGCTCTGGTCAAGGCATTCTGCACTTCCGACAAACGCTCTCTCATCATCTTGGCAAAGGGATCACGGGCGTGTGGTGCAGGGTTGATGTACATGGCGGTAGTGTCGTAGCCACGATCCTCGGGGGATAATTGAGTGTAGCGCCAGAGGAACTCGACGAGGAAGCCTGTCTTCATTACGTTGAACCGCTTGGTGACGAAGAGGCCGGAGCGGTCGACGCGGAGAAGGCGACAGTTGACACCAATGAAGATGAGCATGAAGACGAACGTGCGGTATTGGTGGTGAAAGGTGAGCTCGAGGTAGGACAAGGCCAGGCCAGATGCGTCCCTGCGCTTGTCGCTGGATGGCCGCCTGGTGTCAACGCCATCCTCGAACAGATCGTCCTCGAGTTTGCACTCGGCGGGAAGGTCGATGCCAGACCAACAGATGCGACGGAAGTCTTTCCTCTTCTTGGGGTCCATCTCCTTTGTCTTGTCCTTCTTCGGAACGCGCTTGCGAGGATACATGCCGCAGTCTACGGCAAGCTTGGGGTCGGTGGCGTTGTCGGCCTTATACGGCGTCGCGACGAACGTATAATCCGAGCCTCGAATGATCTTGTTGAGGGCCTTGGGCTGACGGAGGGGTGAAAAATGTGAGAGGTATTGAAAACTGGAGGTGGCTTACGTATTCCTCATACATTTTCCTCTCTGTGGTTGGTTTATCCATCTTCGCAAACGGGTTGGCTGGCTTAGGACGCGCCTTCTCGCCGGCAGAAGAGGGCGGCTCCGGGACAAAGAGCTCTAGGAACTTCTTGGGTTCGACGACCAAGGTGATGTTCAGCATATCCGAAGCAGAGCCAGGCGCATTAGACAGTGTGCAGCTCATGTCGCGAATAAAAAGAGAAACAGAGGTGCGTGGGATGGGGATGTGATGGTGGCTGAGCACCGATGACGACTCAGTCACTTAGAGAACTGAACACATACTGGTAGAAGCTTTTGTAGCAGCGCAGATGTACCACGTCGCGGAATGTCTTTCCAAATTCGGATCCGGCCAGATCATGGAACGAGAGAACAATGAAAGACTAGATGGCGGTGATGGGAGTTGAAACCAACCATGAAATATTACGCGCCCGTCCGACAACATTCGGGCCGCGTGACCTCTATGTCACGCCCACAATGCCGTGTAAGTAATCCGCCGTATGCTTTAACCACACGTTTTCAAGGAATAGACAACAAAGGGTGCATATTTTCAAGTTTCTACCAATTGTAAACCCGATGAGAATGGAAGGAAAGGATGGTACTTAAGTCCAGAGACCATGACGTACTAATCAGTGGCGGTGCAGCTAAGGAGAGGCTGCTCAGGGCGCTGGTTGGGAATACATCAATTCAACCTCGGTCACGGTGGGCTCTTGCGACTCGGACGTGGCCCAGGATGCATAGCGATTTATCCGACGATATCAACGGCAAGAGAGTAAATTGTAGATATTTTTTGACTTCCACCTGGATTGGAAGGAGACAACGTGTGTGGGCGGCTGAGACAACAGCCGCAACTCGATCATTCGGCTGTCACGGGCGCTTTCCTAGTTGAGCTCGTTCTTTCTCAACCACCACCGCCCGCGTCCCGCCCCTCCAGCATATCTGAAGTTCAATACCCTCAATGCGCTGTAAATCGACTCAGTTCAGGCAACTATTACCTTATTGATGATTGAATAACACTGGGAAAGAACAAAACCCTTCCGCAGGTATGCACGCCGTCCTCTCTCCCCATCTTTTCCAACCATCGTCTCGTCGCATTCAACCACCTTCTCCCCACGTCCCACCCACCTTCTCCTGTCCCGCTTCTGTCATCGTCTTCTCCATGCCTCCTCGCTTCGTGAGCTTTGCTGAATCCACTCTTCTTCCAGAGAGCGACTCCCCGCCCCGCTTCAATAGGGCCAACGCTCACGTCTCCAACACCCTTCCCAACCTGGAACAAAACCGAGCCGAACTTCGCTGCAACATGCACGGCAAGATTACCCTCCTACCCATCAAGACGTTCCTTGAGACGTTTTTTCCATCTATCGATGTCGACGAGCCCACTCAACCCAACATCTTCGAGAACATGGACACACCTACTTGCGAGAAGCAGATGTACGAGAATCTGGTGAGCGTCGTCTTGTATTCGCGTCGTTCTCGCTCGTCATAGAACTCATCTCACAACCGCTACAGCCGCGGATACTGAACGAGGCGGGCATCACCGCCAACTTCACCTTTGTCGCCACCCCCTACCAATCTGACCAGACTGACCCGAGCAAGCAGTCTGTCGACTGCGGCATGTACCCCAACGGGCACACTCCGGTGCCCGAGAACGGGGCGGTCTACGCTCGCGTCGACTGGTCGGGCCTCGATCTCTCCATCGAATGCAAGTGCCACTCGACCGATCAAGACCCTCTCGACGACGGCAAGGATAACGGCGAGCCGACAGCAGACCGGCGCCAGGAAGCCCTCGGACAGATCCTGTCGTACGCCGAGCTCATATTCCGATACCAGCATCGTATGTTCCACTTCATGATCCTGTTCCTCGGCACGGAGGCGCGCATCGTGCGCTTCGATCGCTCCGGCATCTTCGCCACCCACAAGTTCAGCCTGAAGGAGGAGGGCCACTGGCTTGTCGAGTTCCTCTGCGCCTACACGGCTTTGTCCTCCGTCGAGCGTGGTTACGACCCGACCGCCACGCGCGTCGTGCGTGGGAGTGCGACGTGGAAGGCGATGAAGCAAAAGGCCGACGCAGTGAATAACAAGGACCAGCGCGATTACGTCCGCGAGCTTTTTAAGCAGTCACTTGACGAGGAGTGGCCGTGGTGGGTCATGGAAGTCCACCCTGAGGCGTCGAAGTCGGGGAAACGGCAGCTCAAGCGACGCTTCCTCGTCGGGAAGCCCCACTTCCAAGCTCCTGGCGTCGCCGGCCGCGGCACACGGGGTTACGTCGCTTTTCCGGCCAACGCGAAAGGCCAGCCGCTCAAGAGCGGGAAGTTCGTGTACCTCAAAGACGCGTGGCGCGTTGACTACCCGGATATCGAACAGGAGGGCAAGGTTCTCCAGTACCTGAACGAGAAGGAGGTTCCGTACATTCCAACCCTTGTCGTTCATGGCGACGTCCCCAACCAGGTCACCGAGTCTCAAGAGCTCTGGCGGCAGTTCAACCCCAAGGCGAGTCGTTGCCCGTTGAAAAGACATACACACTATCGCCTCGTCGTAGCTGAGGTTGGGAAACCACTGGATGCGTTCGGCGATAACTCTTGGGAGCTTATCACAGCTTTGATGTGTTGCATCCAAGGTATGTTCATGCTCGGCTTCTATGACCGTATTATGTCTAAACATTCCGACCTATTCAGCCCACGAGAGTGCTTACAAAGCTGGCGTAATTCACCGCGATATCAGTTCTGGGAACCTCCTCTTGTACAGACAAGACAACGGGGCATGGTGCGGGCTCCTGAACGACTGGGAGCTGTCGAAGAAGATGGATTACAGCTCATTCGAAGGAAGACAGCCTGACCGCACCGTGAGCTTTCCCTTACCAGTATATCTGCGCCTCTCATACTGATAGCCATTCGCATAGGGCACGTGGCAGTTCATGTCCGTGCACGCGCTCAATGACCCGCTTAGGAAGATGGTTATTCAAGACGAGCTCGAGTCCTTCTTCCACGTCTTGTTGCACTACGCCATACGTTTCCTTCCTCATAACCTCAACTACGATGAAGTCGGCCGGTTTCTTCACGAATATTTTGACGCGGCCGGAGCGAACACGAATGGTTACTGTTGTGGCAAGACCAAGAGTCAAGTCATCGAGACCGGCATCATCAAAATTTCGACCTACAATGGCGTTCGCGACCCGGAAAACGCTACGCTTAGGTTCATCTGGCCGTCTCCGCGGGTTGTAGCCCCTCCCCAAGACGAGCCAAGGACCCCTTCGAAGTGCTCTTCACGCTCCCCGTCCCCCGGTTGTTCTTCCTCTCCATCTTACGTCGCCATCTTCGATCCAAACCTTACGCCGCTGCCATCCGAATGTACTCCGCCGCCTGAGGAGAGGATGGAACACGATCCGGAGCCGATCCCTGAGAAGGATCACCCCATGAACCACATCGTCAACGAGCTCTTGTCGTGGTTCAAGGCTTACTACTCATTCGACATCGCGCCACGTCGTCGCGCCGTCTCCGGCAACGTCATCCCCACAGACGGCGTTGTTCCGCGACGCACCGTTGGGGTCCAGCTGCTCACCAAACACAGGTCCGAGAACGCGATAGGGAGCCGGCAGACGCGTGCCGCGGCCGCGGCGTCGAGCAGCGCCGACCTGCAACGCGACGCAGAGAAGCAGTTGAAGCGCTCCGAGCTGGAGGACGCGCAGCTCGCGAAGAACAGGGAGCTCAGTGCCAAGCTTGACGACCACACGGCCATCTTAGCCCTGCTCGACGAGGCGTTGGACAAGGTGTGGCCCGTCGGGGACAGGCAAGTCGACAAGAAGCCCGCGAAGGGGTTCATGCCTCCAAATCGCCTCCTGCCTTGAGGTTCAACGATCTCTCGCACTGCGTCTAAGAGACGGGCTGGGGACGAGCTTGCGGGTGACGCGAGCGAGCACAAGCCCTCCAAGAGGAGCCGTCCCTGAGTGGGTCTGGGGACCGTTCTCCCCTGGTGACCCCCACCGCGCGTATACCCCACCGCGCGTATACTTGTCTCATTCGCCCCGAGTACACTTCATCAAGATCAATGCTGCTGCGAAATCTCTGTTGCCCCATGCTTCGGCGCCGCTGCATGTAGCGGCTCGTTTCTATCCTTACATGACATCGGTGGCTGCCATAATCAAAGCCTTGCGCTTCAGAACCTACATGACTGTGGAACGAGCCTCTTCTGCGCACGAATCACGTCTAAGCTCGAAGCTCGCATCACTTCAAGAACGCCTTCTTTATCGTAGACTTAGGCGCACCTTCCTCGTGACGTCGACCTTGTCGCAGTCAAAAGCTTCCTCAGTTACCGTATATAAGTAGTGTGCACTATTGCTTTGTCTGAAGTTTCAAGATTGACTGCTTTGGAATCATCATCCGCTTTCCGTCGAAAAGTCACAGTGGGAAGACTGACGGTAATGCCACAGGTACCGACACTCCAGGATACTAACGCAGGCACAATGCCCATCGAACGAAGCCCAGACCTGCTCAGGCGTCGTTTGAATGGGCCACAGTTAACCTGGATAGTAGATACAGTAGACCGGGTCCTCGGGATACATTCTTGAGTATAAGTCTTAAGATGTTCCGTGAATATATGCTCACTTCCATCTGAATACAGGTTGTTCGTGTTCTCTACAATACTTAGTCCAGTCTCAGACGTACCTACATCATGTTATACGATCACACCACACAAACCTGAATGACAAGTCAGGATATAGATTAGATGTTCGACACAATTATACCGCCCTGAGCGGTGAATATACTTAGATACTAATCGTTGATCACGATTCTTATCCAATGTTACACGGGGACAGAATAAATATAGAGAAGAAAGCGATACGACCGATCGCGAAGGGTTAACAGCCCTCCCGGCGATGATATACGACTTGGCTGACGAGCTCAAGCGAAGTTCGGCAGCCGCTTGGCCGGCTTCCCCTCACTGCCGTCCTCGCGAGGACGCTTCAACCCGATCTGTTTAATCGAGCACGAAGCAGAACTAGTGTTCTTCAGGTCAGAAACACCTGATCCCGGCTTCATGTCCTTGCCCTTGTCGCTGCGTGGCCACCCGAAGTCACTGAGGTGTCTCGATATGAGCCCAATCATCCAATCATGCGTCTCCATCCTTTCGGCGAGTTGTATTCTGGCATGCTGGTCTTCGTCCTCCCCCTCGTCTGCGCCCTTCGTCCTGCACATCTTCACGTCGTAGAGAGCCTGGAACCCTCTGAGGAGCTCGTCAAGGAGCCTGTTGATGGGGTGACGCCAGCAGGTCACCCTGCCATTGCACTCCGAGTCGCCGCTCCCAGACGGGGTGCTGGACGGGGGTATGTAGTAGAATTCAAGAGTCTGCGTCTGCCTCCCCGCGGCGTCCGTCATGCCACGGGCGACGAGGGCGACGTCGATGACGCCCCGCCGCATGGTGAAGTACTTCATATGGCCGCACGAGTAGCCGGAGGGCCCCTCCACATGGTCGTCGAAGTAACTGCGGAAGAAGCGCTCCGTGGCTTCGTCGGAGAGGTTGTGTGGCAGGAACCGAACGGCGTAGTATACGAGGACGTAGAAGAACGACTCGAGGTCGTCGGCGATCATGCGAGGCTTGGTCTTGCGGAGCAACGTCCCTACGGACATGAACTGCCAGGTACCCTGTGAGTCGGGAATCAGTGGCAAGACTTACGTGGAGGGCATAGAGAGCGTACCACTCTGTCAATTTGCTTTTCACTGCATTCGATTGATCCCGCATCTATTATGCCTGACAGCTCCCAGTCGTTGAGAAGGCCCATCCAGTTACCGTCTGCGTCCTGATGCAGGAGGATGTTCCCTGCACTGATGTCGCGGTGAATGTACCCCGCAGCGCACGCCTCTTCGTGGGCTACGAAAGAAGTTTGTGAGACGAAGCCAACCCCCATGATATACACTGCGATAGAACGTACCGACTAGGCCACAGAACAATGCCCAGACGAGTTGGAACCCGTTTTCGAACGCTGAGAGTGGCTTACAGACCTCGGCCACGACGAGGCGATAGTGACTATGCGCCTCCAAGGGGCAGTCGTCTCGAGTCTTGCCCGAGTGATAATCGAGCCACTTGTCGTAAGACTGTGCGCTCTGGTCCAGGTCGCCGTGGCAGATGAGAGTGGGGACGTGGGATACATTAGCGGTGTTGAGAGTCTTCAAGATAGTGCCCTCTTTGCGCGTGTCCTCCTTGTCGCGACGCCAGGCATCTTTGAGGTATACGAAATCTCCTTCAGGTTCTCCGGCACTATTCAATGGCACGGCGGCGACGTATCCGCGAGTCGAGCGGCCGACAACGCCGCTGGTGTAGTAATGAGGCTTGCCGACCGCAAAAGACTGCTCAGACATGGTCTCTGCGTCCACCACCGAGAGCCTCCACCACGGCCATTTGTAGTCGAGAGACTCGTTGAAGAGCTTTTGAACGTGGCTCTCCGGGTCCTTCTTCGCAGCGTTCGCGCCGTGCGTCTTCAAGTGGCGCCAGAGCGGGTCGGTGGTGCTGATGAGGGACGCTCGGGGATCATGTCCGCGCTCTGTGCGTCCGAGAAGGCAGTAGCGGACGACGAACGCCGTGAGCTCATCGCCGCGTTCGATGTAGTCGATCTTTTCAGTCGCGACGATACCGGAGCGATCGAACCGGAGGACCCGTGCGTAATGGCCGAGGAAAAGGACCATGAAGACGGCCTGGCGCTGCTGGTACTTGAACGCGAGTTCAGCACATGATAGGACCTGATCCATGACCACAATCCGTTCCGCGGTGACTTCTTCGTTTTCTCCTCTCCCTTCGTCGAAGGGATCGTCGGCGCGGGGGTCCAGCTGGCACTTGACGAGGAGCTCGAGGCAGGACCACGTCTTTAGGCTTCTGCTTGGCTCGCTTGGAGTCTCGGGGTCCTCCACTTCTCGTGCACGAACTGAAACGAAAGTCCCGCAATGGACATCTTGCTTCGAGAGGGCGTCCCGGTACGATTCATAAGGTGTCACCACCAAAGGGCTTGCTTTCGAGGCGCTAAGTGTTGCGGTCTGCCCCGCCGTATTTCCATGCTCAAAAATTGTCAAGGCAAGAATCGGATAATGAAACTCACAATGTATCCATACATCTCTTGCTCGCAATGAAAAGCAGGGACCTCGATGAACACCTTTGGGATCGCGGCGCTCGCCGACTGTCCAGATTCCAGCGGCGGAAAGAAGTTTCCAATCATGTCGTTAAGACTGATCACGTACGAAGTTCGATCCATGAGGTTCTAGTGAAATATGAGAGGGCAGGAGGCCGTCAGTGGTTGAACGCGGTATGGCAGCCAGGAAATAACACAAACCGGAATCGTCTTTTGGATACGACTTTGAGAGTACAAATGATACAGGGGGGTGAACACGAATACGCGAAGGACTCGGCGATCAAAGTGCGTTAGGGAAAGAGGATGATGTGGTGGTTCTCTGGTGGTGGTTGGAAAGTGGTGACGCCGAGTTGGGCGCTCGCGATCGTCGGCACTGGCAGCTCCGGCGCCCGGTTAACTTCCGCAGAACTGTGAGGTACTGTATCCAGAGCTCATGAGGGTACATAACCCTCGATCACGTCCAGGGACACAACAGGTCGGCGCATTACCCTTCTGTACAATAGACAAGCATACATGACTGATGAAGCAAACAGTTGCACATTCAACCAAAGCACCTACATGCTTCCACTGTCATGGCTGGGTCGACAAACCATAGGTAGTGGCGAGCTGCTACGTTTCGGTCGCTGCCAACGTGCTAAAATCCTATGAGCAACGGTTAAGGACGACAATGTCGTGCTTCCCGCGGTTTGACCGGGGCCAATCGGCGCATATAGTAGTCGACAGTGTGACGAGGAACACCGGGACTTGCAAACGGCTTGCCGTAATGTTGAGTCAGGTTGCAGCTCAAGACGATTTGAAGTACGCCCACAACTTACCGTATATACGCTTTCATTGTTCTATGAAACACAAGCAGGGAGCGGATATTGCGATCTAGAAACGGGTAAACACCATAAGCTGAGCCAACGTTGGTATATGCGCCAGAATTCACCATGACTATATCTCCACCTTCTCATCATCCACCTCCATCTCAACTGACTGTGATGATGGTTCACTTTTCAACTCGGTCTTCACAGCCGTCGCCGCCGTCCCTGTATGCGATCCAATGCTCTCCTTCAAAGCCAACCAGACCTCTTTTGCACCCTTTTCCGCAAGCTCGCGTGCGTCCCCCAGCTCTGTGACGTCGAATGGCGCTGCAGTCGTGTAGTTCGTCCAGAGCAGCGAACACTGCGGCATCCCAGAGGAAGCAGGCCCAGATGCAGGGAGCAAAGACGAAAACAAGAACGCAAAGCATCCACTCCCAGCCAGTTTCCCTAGCTCTACCTCCTCGGGATCCAGAAGAAGTGTCTCTTGACGTGGTTCGGACCTCAGCCTCCCTACGGCGACCGCGCAAACGACGCCCTTCATCGGCACAGACGCGGCGTTGATGAGCGCGGCTGCCGTCGCGTTGACGAGGCTCGCGACGAGGCTCGCGTTCCAGCCGCGCCCTGCGCTGCCCGTCCCGCTCCCGCTCTCGGACCCACAGAGGGCCTGCGCGACGACTTGGACGAGCGTACGCGGATGATGCGAGAGGAACAGGGACGGGGCGAAAATGGATTTGAGGGTTGTCGCGAGAGCTTTCGCATCCGTGCCCGGGATGCCAGGGAGGGGGCGCACCTGGACGTCGAGCGTCGCTTGTGACGGGTGCTCGTGCGCGATACGAACTTCAATGGGCCCGGATACCGACGCGAGGGACTTCGTCTGTCCTGAAATAGGGAAGAAACCTATGTTGGGACGTGGGAGATGCGCATATATGCAGTCACTCACTGAAGCCAAACCGCGCGGAGCCGTCTACCCTGTCCAGCCCTTCGTAGGTGATAGTGATTGGTCTCGCCTCGTCAGGTTTCCTCCCGCCTGGACGTGTATGCGCCGCCATGAATGTCGGAGGCGAGCGGGGTGGGATCGGTCGAGAGGGAGGAGATGGAGCGTGGGCGTCGTGGGGGAGAGTGGGAGCAAAGGAAGAAACGACGGCTGCGGAGAGCGCCTGGGACGAGTCCAATCAAGCGTCCGAGGTGGGGACGGCGACCACAGCGGCGCACTGTCCCTTGACATAGCTCACAACGTCCCCGCTGTCTGAGTTCATGACAGGCCTCCGACCCCGTCCTCCCCGCCTTCACGGCACCCCCCACAGACTCTCCTACTCTTACTGCTAAGTGATCTCGACTCATCCCTTCCTCTCTCCCGACTCCCCACAACTCTGACCGTGAGTCTGACGGCGACGGCACAACCAGCGTGGCCATGTCATCGTCGAGCACAATGTCGGCCACGCCCTCCTCGACCACCACCTCGTCCGATAAAGGCGGCAGCGGCAGCAGCGGCAACTTCTTCAGCTCTGGAGGCTCGACCCTCATCCTCGCCTTCCTCGCGATCGGCCTCTTCGTCGGGGGACTCCTCGTCATGTTCTCCATGCGACGCTACGTCAACACGAACCGACGCCGGATGCGGGCGTGGCAGACGACGGGGGAGCGGACATGGGGCTGGGACGCGGCGGCGCTCGGGCTCCCCGCCACGATGCTCATGGACATGGACTCGCCGACGCGCAGGCGCAAGGACTTCGGGAAGAAGCCTGAGCTATTAGAAGTGCGCGCCGCAGCGGCCGCGAGGACGTGGGCGGGCGATTGGGAGAAGGCGATGGTGCGTATTTCTGCCTCGGCGTGATTTTGCGCTTCTGCTCAAACAGTGTAATTACATCAGCCCATCGCTGCAAGGTCCTTATATGCGCACCGGAACTTATCATCTACGAGTAGCCGCAGCGCTTTGCTTCCCTCGCCCACCTCGCCTCCCCCTCCCCGAACTCTGGCTATCTGCGCCCATTCCAGATCGGCCTGCGCGACACCCGCGCACAGATCGCGAGCCTGCGCGGCTTATGGTTACGCCACGCGTCGAGAAGGACTAATGCTGGGTCCTCCAGGCCAGTCGACGATACGCCCCCACCCCCGGGCGCCGCCGTCAATGAACCTACCTCGCTGCGCGCGGAAGTCGCGATCGCGATCGCGCTGCCCACGCACTCCCCGTGCGCCCCGGGATACGTGCCCCTTTTTGCGCTCGGGGTGGTAAACGTACGATGGGCTGGGGAATAGTCGACTCTGGAAGATACCACGAGCTCGTCCCCATCCCCGCCACCAACACGATATGCACAGACCTCTTGACGATCTTGACACGCACTTGTTCTGCTCCTGCTCTGTATCGCGCTCTTGCTATCCGCTGTCCATGTATGTTCTTGTATCTCAGCCACCAAATTTCACTGTAATTTACGGTATGCATTTCCTCGGATTTCAATTTTACGCGAACTAGCTGCTAACTGGTTCTCTGGATTTTTCGCGCTCGCAGTAATGAAGACTAGGACGACATGAATAGACGTTTCGGTCTTTCGGGGGTGTAGCTGGTGCATACCCGCTCAATTTGAACGTTGACGCAAAACTTGCAGGATCATCCTCCGGCAGCATAAAGATTTTCTCGATACTCGGCTGTTATCCATTTCCTTCATGGAGACCGACGCCCTCACGACTCCCATGCTACCTCGATGAGAGCACGCAGGAAGGACTTCGTGACCTCTGTTTACAGAAATTGACGATAACCGTCACGAGGATGCCCTCCGCAACTTCTGATCGCAAGTAGCAGGGCCTATCTGGACTATAAACACAGCTCGGTTTGCTGCTCGCCGAACCAGTCCCCAACCCCACGCGCTAGACAGCATCGCCTTCGTCGAGATCCCCCACTACGAACGCTGAGCGCTGAACGTCGATCTCACCTAGATGTGACAGAACCTGCGCATTTGCATGGTTCGGCGCCTTTCCGGACGATGGCAGAGGTGGGGGCACGTCGCAGATTGACAGCTCAGCTGTAGTATGAAACCAGCGCGAGCACAGCAGGGCAAACCAACGCCGGCTCGTACAGCCCTCAGCGTCCTCGTCTTCAGCCACCCGCTTCGAACTGCACCTCGAACCATAGGAAGGCCTCCTCCTGGCAACGCACGGCAGCTGCCTCGCGCTGGGGCCATCAACGAGGTCAATTCGCATTTCTCTAATGGCATGGAGTGCACACCATGACTCGTGCAAGCTTGCATAAAGTGACTGACAAACACGAGCACATTTGTGAGCGGTATAAATACTCCAGCACGATCCTAGGCTACTTCAGAGCATCTACGCATCGACGGCAGTACTTCCTTGGGACAATTGCACGACTCTGCTGGCGTCGTGGAAAGTATCCACACTCGCACCGAAGGGCTCGGATCCACTCAGGCTCCGTCGGACGTGCTTCGATTGTGACATCTTCAAGGCGTGAATCGGCAGCGGCGAGGCCTCTCCTTCAAGCCGGACGATGGCGTATGGGCGTGCATGCGCCGTCGTGGATAACGGGCCACCAGATTCTGTGCTCCCGGAAGGAGTGTGGCGCGGTCTAGGCGCAGTGCTACGCCCGATCTGGATGACGATGAGTGAAAAGACCAAGCCCTGGCGAAGAGACGTCTCAGCCTAGAAAGCACCAAAATACCCTGACGGCAGACGCACGATCAGGGGCGGGAACACGTTCAGACATGCGTATAGTCCGACGTCGGGGCTGATGAACATCGTGACGAGGAGCGAGATGGATGCCATCGAGTATATGGCCGCGGACTGGATGATGGCCTCGAAGACCCGGCGGTACCGCACGAAGTTGAAGATCGCGCGGGAGTGCCACCTCCAGTGGTCTTGCGCCTCGGGGCTGTTGGAGCGCAGTACGCGCCACATGATGAGGGCTGCGCGCGGATCGCAAAGACTCTCGTGAGACCGGGTCTCTCCCGAAGAGAATAGGTGAACTCACTCGATGACAGTGTGTTGAAGAATGAGAATGCGAAAAACGCGATGGCCACGAAGAATGATGCGTATTCGAAGACGTGGTAGAGATATCCACTGACTGGAGCAAGCGAATCAGTATTCGATGATAATCCCAGAGGAAATTGGAATTTGCGAAGAGGCTTCCGATGCCCATGGGGATAAACGGACCGTCCACGGGGAATAAGAGCGGAGAGCTCATCCAATTTGCGGTAGCCTTCTCTTGGAGGAACCATGTTGAGACTTAAAGTATCAGAGACTCACTGAGGTCGATTGAAAATAGGATCGCTGGGACGACGACGACACTTCGTCGATGGTCCCAGACTACGAACAATCGATACACCTTCATGAACGCATAAACATGGTGGGCCGGTAATCATGAAGGTAGACGACACACCATAAACCCGTCCCCGATCAGGGTCTGAGTGACGTACAGGTAAAATTGTGCTTCGCCGACTGGAGAGGAGAAAATATCGTTTCCAATCAATGCGTTGTATGCATCGTCTCAGGTGTCGCCCTTGACAACAAAACCATACAGTGTCGTCTTAAGAGTAAGGCAAAGGTGCTGAAGTTCAGGAGGTCAGCTCAGCCATGCCAATTACTCCGAGGAACGTAATGGAGCGCACCGCTACTGCTAGTGCCAACATCAGAGTGTTGACCCCGAGAGTTATCTTATTCCTCCTGGAAAGCGTGGTACGGCGGTCTCGGTGGAGCAAGGACCACGCGCCCAAGGTATAAGTGACCATAAATATGCCACATACTAGGGACTCGAGGAAGAGCCCAACGATCCGCGAGTTCAGGAGATCCATTTCGACGCGTCTCTGGCAATTGAACGTCAGACTCCTGCGACTCCGGAACAAATACTGTCTACCTACCCCGTAATCGTCAAGCTGAATGTCGGCTGGATCTGAATTGTTAGCCATGGTGATTGGGTCGGAGGCCTAAAGTTTTCTCTCAGAGTGGGTGAAAGGAGGCTTGAAGTGCGGGGGAGGGGGGAAGGGATGCGTTCAGACCGTACTTTTACTTTTCAGGCAGCATCAAGAACCAGAGGGTCGGAGAGTTCGGTGGGCAGGTGGTGTCTGAGCCGCTGCAATACTAGGCTTATGTCTTCAGCTGACGTGAGCTAAACAGCGGTGTCGTAGTACGAGCCGCCCACGAAAATGAATGGTACAAACTCACCCAGCAGCGTCTTCGCATCTTGCGCCGGTGGCGGAACACCTTTCAAATAACCTGGGGAGTGGGAGAGCGTGGCATAGCCTCAATGCGAACCATATCGTTCCGATGCTCGACAGGGAAGTTGTGCAGCACTGTGACCACTACCGTATGTAAGCATACACCTTGACATTGTATCGAACTCTTATCGCAGCGCTCCATATGGCAGTGTCCACTTGCAGCATGACACACAGCTATGTACAGCGCCATCCCTCTGTGTGGCCGATTCATCTATCACTACGCGCATTCTACAAGAATGCGCCGAGTGCATTCAGCAGCCATACATTCGAAGAACAGAATTGCCAGTAGTACTTACCAGTCAGCGAGGATTATCGTCCTAGAAAATGAGAAAGTCTTCATGGATGAAGTACTTCGTCGTGCGCCACTGCAGGTGGGGGCCACTGCGGACGAGAGGGTATACAACAAGGTCGATGGGCCTTATGGAACACTTCAGCAAGCTTTGCGAGAGAATCATGAAGGTAATAGCAGGTCGATTAAGGCTAAGCAGTGCTGGTAGGAGTCATAGGGAACCGAGGGAACGTAACGACGAAAGCAAGACGAAAGTTCCAGACGACGAGGCGGCGGACTCGGCGTCACGGCACAGCCCCGAAAGAGCGCCCGTTACTCTTCCAACTCCGAGGCTTATCCGAGTCCGAATCTTCATCGTCTGCAACATCCACCATCTTCTGGAGGCGACGCTCACGACTCCTGTAGACGCGGTTACATTAATAATGTACGGCAAACAATATTCGAGGCATCATTCAACGCACCTGCCTCAAGAGCGCCGAGTCCTGCGACGCTTCTGACGACGCCTTGACGGCCCCCCCTGGGTTTCTGTCGCTCCATCATCCACCTTGCGCTTGCGTTCAAGCTTCCGGACGAGGTCTGTCGGGGACGGCCTGCGATAGACGTTGAATGTGAGTAAAATTTTAGACCACTTTCAATGAACATAATAATCCACTTACTTCATGCGGCTACAGATGGTGATCTCATAATGAAGTCCGAGTAGCGAAAGTGCAGCGTCGAACTTGCAACGGAAGTCGTCTGTGCCTGAGCTCACATCATGTTTGGTGAGCGCTTTTGAATTTGAAGTCGCGTGGTCTCCGCCTTCGCACTGGCTGTCGGGTGCCAGCCCCTTCCCCTTAACAGGCTTGGAAGCCACCTGAGGTACGCTTTCGGTCACCCTAAGCCTCGCTGAGCGGCGGGTCCGTCCTGCGTCGCTCAGTTAGTACTCGGGTTGGCCGCATGTTCATGTTCTGACTTAGGCATGACTCACCGGTACGCTCGAGTTTCTGGCCGCCTTCGTCTACTCTCACATGGTTTTGGACGTCCTGCAGAACGCCCACAGTCGGACTTAGACCATCGGCCGCCGTTGACTCCTCACTGTTGAGACAGATGCGGGACTTCATATCCCACTCTCCGACCCGATGTTCTAGAGAACAACGCACCTGGTAGATGGACCTTCTGGAAATAATTCCAGCAAAGCAGCTCTTATCCGTTCGTCCGGTCCAACCGCCCTGACACCCTTTTCCTTTAGGACACGATCGCCAGTGTGGCAGTCAGTCAACAAGGACGTCCCCTGTGGCGTAACCACTCGAACATTCTCACCTTCGCCAGCTGCTGGAGGGCTGCGCGTTTCATCGTTTGAATGGCCTGCCTATCCACAGTATTCATTTCCATAGTCGACGGTGGCTGGTATAGATGGAGCCCGAGGATAGAGCAAGAGATTATCTGAACACAGAGAGAGAGGGGAGGTAGTAGTAGATGGAGAACAGGTTAGCGCTCCACCGTCAACCAGACCTCTCTCATTTATCTCAGCGGCCGGCAGACAAAGCAGATTGCATTGCCGCTCGTGGTTTGCCCACAACCCCAGATCTTCGGGTTTCTGCCAAAGCCATGGCGACTGGCCGTGGCCCGCTTTATGGGCGGAGTAATTGCCAAAACACCTTGGGCACAGCTTGTTGATCTGCGGCGTGCTTTGGCTGTCACACGAGCACGCTTCAGAGCTCATTGTCCTCAATGTCATCAACGATGGTTCGTGCGGCGGGGACAGGATGGGGCTGAGAACGATGTTATCGTGGCCCTACCGGACGTCCCGAAGTTGTACCACTGGCAGTACAAGGGTGACGCCGCTCCCTTTGTCAGTAGTTTATGAAATCCCAGTCAAACCAATCGTAAAGTAGTGCGATGAACCTGGATGCACACAAGAAAATTTGAGCCCCCAGGTTGCTGGATGCAACTGTCTCAAACGGCGATCACTTGGTTCTCCAGCTCTGAGCCTGTGAAATTACACAGAAGTACGTATTTCTTGCTCATACAGCGGTGAGAGTAGGTAAGGGGAGATGTGCACGATTTTCGCGCGTTGCCAGCTCGTTCCTGCCACAAGAGTGGGACAATGTCGATGTGTTATAGTCAGTATCATGAGAAGGAATTTGGTACAGTATATGTGTGAGATCCAAGAAGAAATGCGATGGACGTGAATGCTACACGACCCAAAGACAACTATGACGAGGTACAATAGATGAGAGCAGCGTCGAGAGCGATGGGAAATGGATATGCATGATGGGTGTCCGGGAATAATTGAGAGTCATTACGACAGTGCGAATAAGAGACGGGAGGGAAGTAAGCAGACCTAAGATCCTATGAAGCAGGCACACGACGGATGACAAGGGACTAGTTAGAAGAGAATGCCGGGGCCGCACTCAAGTGCGGCTCCGTTTGCCAAAGGTGCCCAGGTCGCTGGGCGCGACGTCATCCTCGCGAACTCGCTTTGGTCGACTCTATTGGAAAGCACGGGCGTGACGACGGCGAGGGTAGGCTGTGAACGGGCCTCAGTATGCAGCAGCAAGACTATATATATTAGTATGTACCTGTGAACGGGCTACGAGTACATACAGTTAGCAACTGGAATGTAGGGAAGAACAGTAGCAATGAAAACTCACCCTCAGTATGCAGCAGCAAGACTGAGGGGCGGTGAGACGAGCGAAGGCAAGTATATGTGAGTAGTGGCGTGCACAGCACGGAAAGCAACGGAACGTCAAAACTAACCAAAAAGGAAACACAGCGGGCCCGGTGACTCAACGCCCACGCGGTGCGGCCGCGATGTTGTGGGCCAGACTCGAACCCGACGACTCGAGCATGATTGCGTGCTCCAACAGACTCGGGCAGGGGGAAGGCGAGCGGGGAGGAGCGTCATAGTGTTCGAGCCCCTCCTCCGCCGGCACCGCAGCCGCGGGGGGAGCGCGCTGTCCGTCCTGCTCCCCATCCGAGTCGGCGTTTATAGCGAGTGCCGCAAAGTTGGCAGCGGGCGCAGGTCCATGGGGCTGCGCGGCGTGAACCCCCTCAGGCTCGCCTTCAGAGATCTCAGAAAACTCCGGAGACTCTGGGGAGGACGGCTCGTAGGCCTTCTCGGGTCGTTTGTCCTTGGTCTTGTCCTTGGGAAATGGCTCACGAAGGATGTTGCGGAAGAGCGCGATTACGTGCTTATGGCCGTTCAGCTTCTCTGCCAAGGCCCGTAACTTCTTCTCTTCTTCGGGAGATGGACGGTCTGGGTCGGTGTTCTCATCCTGGGGAAGAGGAGAAGAAAGGTCCGTCTCGTCGGATTCCGAGTCCGAGTCGTCTGCAACAGGAGGCTCGGCGCAAGGGTGTTGAGGAGGAGATGGACTGCCCTCAAAAGGCGCATCGATAGCAGCGGCGGGTCTATCCAGATAATCGACGGTGTAGACGCCACAAAACCAGGAGAGGAGAGTTTTGACAAGTTTGTTCAGCGGATGGCTGTAGTCCGCTGACGGGGGCGTCAGAGCGCGTGCCGCAGGGTTGGCCCTTCGGGTGGTGCCTTGAGGTTGATCGTCAACCCACATGAACCTGAGACAGTCAAATACGTCAAAAGATTGAAGCCTTATGGAGCCTAATTGCATGACTTCGCGCTTGAATGCAGGGGCATTGAGCTGACCGGCTGAAGTCATGCCGGATGAGACGTCGAAGTAGTTCTGGAGGAACACGGATACGGATTTGTCCGGGATGTTGTGGTGGAGGAAACGCACGGCGTAGTAAATCAGTACGTGGAAGAAGCACTCGATCTCATCCGTAGCGGTGATCATCTTCGACGGATTATCAAGAACCCGAGCGGCGGAGAATTGCAAGGTACCCTGGATATGTCACCGTCACATCAACGTGAGGTAAAATAGGAGGAAGAGAAGATGGCTTACAGTGCGACCAACCTGTCGCGGGCTGGAATGAATGCTGGTGTCTTTGGATAACTCCCAGTCCGTAAGGAGACCACGCCAACTGCCCTTCTCATTCTTGTAGAGAAGGATGTTACCCCCACTGATGTCCCGATGGATAATTGCGATGGCCATCGCGTCGCGGTGAGCTGCCATAGGAATAAAATCAAAGTCAGA
>CM035304.1:3055940-3108704 GCA_002900995.3 Ganoderma boninense
AGCAGTCCACAGCCCCGGACAGAGGGTGACAACGGTCATGTATGAGGGAGGGCGCACGTGGCGCTCGAGTCGCCTGCCCAAGAGGTCGATGACGATGATCTTTGCGCCGTCGGACGGGCGAAGAGGAAGGCGGTGATGGCGTGGATTCGGCAGAGGCTGTTGACCTCGAACTGTATGCGGGGAGGGGAGGGAGGAGGCACGACAATGAGTCGGGGACTACGACGACGGGCTGGATAACGTACCACAGAAATAAAGGAAGCGTCGAAGTGGCGACCGCAATGGGTCGGCAGAGATACCATGCATTGGGTCGACACCGCAACACATGAACGCGTGCAGGGTAACGAAAACGGGAAGTGCGTCGGGTCAACACCACGACACACGCTGGGCTGGATGGATGAGGAGACGAGAGGGAGATGCTGGGAAGATTGGGCCTCGACTCCGCGGAGGCTGTGCCTCGTGGGAATTTGTCAGCCCGACGACAGAGGGTGGCACTGGCATGCGTACGGGCGCTTTCCCGCTGTTCCCACCTTCCTCCTGCGACCCGTCGAGCCCTGGGGTTCCTCCTCCTCCTCCTCCTCCTCCTCCTCCTCCTCCTCCTTGGATGTTGCGGTGTTGACCGCGGCATCTGAACCATCTATGTTCTCTTATTCTGCTCCTGCTCTGCTCTGTTCTGCCCTCAGTGGTGTTGACCATTGAGGGTGCCTACGAGTCGAAGACACAACTGAAGACACGCCTCGCTGCGAGCAAGCTCGTCAGGAAGTGGCTCGCTCGCCAGGAAGTGGATAACGTTCACTACTGGGTGAGTATTCGCACTTTGTGTCCTCCATCAACCCTTGCTATGATTACAATCGTCCTCACGAAACTGTGGTCTACATCAGGCGATCAACGCCAAAGTGGAGGAATATCTACGTTCCAAGCCTCTCTGACCCACTCTGCTACGACTTCCACTGGACTAACGTTCCACTGTGCGAGGTATGTTAATTGGATTCATTGCGCCAAGAGTGTCCCACAGGACTCACGATAAACCTCAGGAAGCAAAGCACGACAGCAAGTTGAAGGAAGCTCGTGAGTGTAGGCTCCACGCTTGCTGCTTTGACGCTTGCCACTTTGACGGGGGACTTGGCTGGGTTCTCTGTACGCTGAGTGCGCTTTCCTTGCCGTCCAGGCATGGTCCGCTCCCAGATGGAAATAGATGGTTGTTTGATCGACGATGTCACACAAAGTACAATTGACCGCTCGCCGTCATAGTGTGTCTAATCACCAGTGTTATCTCTCAGCTTCCGTTACGCATTGAATGACATACCGCGATACTTTGCACGAGCTCTGTGGGATCATCGCTGTGGACCAGAGTGTCCAGAGGAGGACCTCCTTTACGCTTGTTGAAGACATAAGCCTTCCCATGGTCGCTGCCGATGATGACCACCCGACGACCCTCGCCGAATATGATTGGCTTCGGCAAGTCTGTACGGGATTTCTCTGCTTTGTAGACCGCTACTGTACCTTCTCGCGAGTTCGGGTCGTGCAAAGTGAAGCTGCCGGAGTGGGAGATTGCAATAAGCTCTTTCTTTTCGTCAATCGCGGCGAATCCTCTAAGACATTGATCAGAAAACTCTTCGTTCGAGCACCACATGTTAACTTACATTGGGTCCACGAATGACATGGGAGACCCGACGCAGTTGCCAGTGTCGTGATCGAGGATGAACCTGTTGGCGATTAGCGTCTCACCTTATATCATAGACTGTCTTACGTACATCTTTCCGTTGTGGAGGCTGAGGACGCGCACAGAGCCATCCTCCCGAATCGACATCGCCCTCGGGATAAACACATGCGAGCGTTGACCCCAGGAGTTCCACAAATATACTAATCCCCGCCTCGTACACCAGTCGATGCAGGCGACAGAACAATCCAACAATCCAACCACAATACGAAAGCCATCATCTTGCGCTACGGAGACTGCGCTGATAATTTCGGCACTCCCCGGCATCCGAATACGTGCTAACACAGTGAATTTCTAACCACAATCATTGATCCAGTGTATGCGCCGATGTGCTGGCCAGAGTATACTACGTACCTCATCAGAGCCAGACCAAATCACCAGAAAACCTAAGGCGGTGCCGATCAACAGTTCGTTTTCGTCCATCCAGTGCAGTATCGTCACGGCCCCGTAGACCTCTGGGTAGAAATTCGGTATCTCGAGGGGGACGGTAGTCTTGAGCACGCGGATTTCAGGGCCTCGCTTGCCTGTATACATTGTCAGTAACATAAATTGCATGATCAACCTACGAGACTCACCTCCGTAGGCAAACATCAGACCGTCAGGAGAGATTGCGATGGCGTAGATGGGCTGCCCCAGATCAGTAATGCGGTTTACGAGCTGGTAGGAAGCTGGCGAGCTGCCATCGTCATCTCCAGAGCTTCGAAGGCCTTCAACGAAGTTGAACATGAAGCCGACGTTGCAGGTGTGTCGTTCAAGGGGGAAGATGATGTTGCGGAGAGGTTCGTAGAGGTCAACACCTCGGCGAACTTGAAGAATGATAGACGAACGGAGATTCGTTGAGGTCAACACCTCAGCGAATTGGTTGTGGATGGATGAGTAGCGATGACAATGAGAGGATGAGGGGATGAGAGGGCAACTAGCGCAGGTAACGTAGGAAGGGAGTGAGAACCAGGGGAGTGAGAACCAGCCTCGGATATGAGTGGCGACTAGGCGGGGAAGCAAAACGTCGGTGAATGCATCTTTATCTTCGGGTTGACGCTCCAGCTGCTGTTGTGGTATTGATACATCATTTTACGGTTATCTCCCAGGAGCGTTTTACATCATATTACGGTTACAGGCATGATGTATCATAAGCCCCCGGGGCTTATGCCGGATTCTACCCAATTAGGCAAGGCCTCCTCCGGGGCCTCCAGGGAGAGCCCCCATGCTTATCTAAGCCCTCCCGGGCCTGCTGTGGCTGTACCCTTTTGCTACTCCCATCAATCCTTGCCTCCCGGGCCTGCTGTGGCTGTACCCTTCTGTTCCTGCCATCAATTCTGGCCCCCGGGGCCTACTGTGGCTGTGTCCCCTTGCTTCTCCCATCAATCCTGCCTTCCGGGATGCCTCCTCCCATCAAATATCAACCTCCCGGCTTCCCTGGCCCAATTAGGCAAGTGCCCAGTGCCTGGGAGGTGGGGGACCTTGTTCCCCTTGCTGTTAGGCCATTCCTGGGCCGTTTCCCTTCATTGTAGGTGCGTTCTGTTCGCATTTTAAAGGCGAACAAAATGTATATACTCAGTTACTACATAGTGGCCCCTACCCAGACCCATAGTGCCCCCTTAGGATCGACCTAGGGGGCACTGTTTGGTGAATATCTCTTCCGTTTCTTGGCCGTTTTGGGCGCATGAGGGCTCATTGGATTCACATTTTTAATACGCACCTAACGAGCCCTCATTCGTCCAAATCCGTCCAGCGGTCGTCCCAGAGCAAATACCTTCTCCTCCTGGGGAGCAGGTATCTGTATCTCAGCAACCCCTGGACCGTTTGCCTTGCTGTTTGCACTCACTTGTATGTCTGTTGTACTGCATTTCATGCAATGTATTCACTTGTACATTGATAGCCAGCCCATCATGCAGGATGCCCATCAGTATGCAGCCTCTCCTACTTCGACGGCCCATATCTCCACAACGCATGGGCCGTTTTTTGTGCCCGTGGTACGCCTGGAAAGCCCTTACTCATAGCTTTCTAACAAGCCCTTGAACATCCCGAACGGACCACTGATCGTCCCGGGAGGCTGACCCTCTCCTCCTACCTCCATCTTATACTCATCCATCTATATCTCAGGCAGTTTCCCACTGTTTCCCCTCATCTTTTTTTTGCATCATAGATCTGTATTTACCTGCTACCTGAATCCATGATCATATTTGTTATCAGGCCAGTGGATCTATTTGGGCTCCCTTATCAGTATCCTCACAGTATACACCCTATGCCCCCCTTGGCCCACCATGGATAGGACATGTAATAGGTCGAATAAATAGAGCTAAATGAGGGCTATCCAACGCAACAAGAACCATGCAAAATGGTTGAGAGGAAGCCAACTTATAGCTTGAACAGTTCCTGTTAGCTGGTTTAAGACCCTGCCTTCCGGGTTAAGACACTTGCCCGGAGTGTCTTACTGTTATACAGTGGGTCTACTGGAGTTGAAAACATCATAACTAGGCCAATACTTGACCGTTTTGCATGGTTCTTGTTGCGTTGGATAGCCCTCATTTAGCTCTATTTATTCGACCTATTACATGTCCTATCCATGGTGGGCCAAGGGGGGCATAGGGTGTATACTGTGAGGATACTGATAAGGGAGCCCAAATAGATCCACTGGCCTGATAACAAATATGATCATGGATTCAGGTAGCAGGTAAATACAGATCTATGATGCAAAAAAGATGAGGGGAAACAGTGGGAAACTGCCTGAGATATAGATGGATGAGTATAAGATGGAGGTAGGAGGAGAGGGTCAGCCTCCCGGGACGATCAGTGGTCCGTTCGGGATGTTCAAGGGCTTGTTAGAAAGCTATGAGTAAGGGCTTTCCAGGCGTACCACGGGCACAAAAAACGGCCCATGCGTTGTGGAGATATGGGCCGTCGAAGTAGGAGAGGCTGCATACTGATGGGCATCCTGCATGATGGGCTGGCTATCAATGTACAAGTGAATACATTGCATGAAATGCAGTACAACAGACATACAAGTGAGTGCAAACAGCAAGGCAAACGGTCCAGGGGTTGCTGAGATACAGATACCTGCTCCCCAGGAGGAGAAGGTATTTGCTCTGGGACGACCGCTGGACGGATTTGGACGAATGAGGGCTCGTTAGGTGCGTATTAAAAATGTGAATCCAATGAGCCCTCATGCGCCCAAAACGGCCAAGAAACGGAAGAGATATTCACCAAACAGTGCCCCCTAGGTCGATCCTAAGGGGGCACTATGGGTCTGGGTAGGGGCCACTATGTAGTAACTGAGTATATACATTTTGTTCGCCTTTAAAATGCGAACAGAACGCACCTACAATGAAGGGAAACGGCCCAGGAATGGCCTAACAGCAAGGGGAACAAGGTCCCCCACCTCCCAGGCACTGGGCACTTGCCTAATTGGGCCAGGGAAGCCGGGAGGTTGATATTTGATGGGAGGAGGCATCCCGGAAGGCAGGATTGATGGGAGAAGCAAGGGGACACAGCCATAGTAGGCCCTGGGGGCCAGAATTGATGGCAGGAACAACAGGGTACAGCCACAGCAGGCCCGGGAGGCAAGGATTGATGGGAGTAGCAAAAGGGTACAGCCACAGCAGGCCCGGGAGGGCTTAGATAAGCATGGGGGCTCTCTCTGGAGGCCCCGGAGGAGGCCTTGCCTAATTGGGCAGAACCCGGCATAAGCCCCGGGGGCTTATGATACATCATGCATTTAACCATAATATGATGTAAAACGCTCCTGGGAGATAACCGTAAAATGATGTATCAATACCACAACATATGGTGTGACGCTCATAGGTACCGGAGGATCTCTCTTTTGTTTCCGCGCATCATCGTCTTATTGTTAGTGCTACCTTCCCGGTTCTCGCTATTGGCAATGCCGCTTCCTTATTGGTGGTTATTGTCGTTGTCGTTCTCGTCGTCTGCTTCGTTATCGTCGTCGCGTCATCATTTTCATCTCATTGTCAATACTCTTATATTGGCTAGGAGCAAAGAGTCGTATCGTCAAGTTCACATCATGCCCCCTACTACCCGCTTTCCGTCTCCTCCTTTAGAATTGAATCCTGTGCCACGGCCCTGCGTCCTGCTCTTACTGCAAACCCCCCTTTCTCACTTTCGACCTCGTCGTGCTGTTCTCTGCCAGACAGAGCTGCGCCCGTTCTCTCGCTGGGCTCGAGACCGTGCGCACCCCTACGAAGGTCGCGCTGCTACCCCAGTCCGTTCAGCGACTCCTTCCCGTCAAGGCACTCCGGGCCCATCTCGTTCGCGTCACGGCACTCCGGGCCCATCTCGTTCGCGCGCCAGTACCCCGGGACCATCCCAGCCAAAAACCGTTCACTTTCCAACTGAGACGCTTCCCTCTGACGAAGGTAGCGGGAACGAGCACGATCACGAAATTACGGAGCTTCGAGGCCCAGACGCCGACGGCTTCATCCCCAAACCTCTCGGCGAGGTTGGCCGTAGAGAGCGGGGGTACTCTCTCCAGACAATCCTAGGCTGGGACGATTCCGTATACAAGCGACTCAGAAAGCAGGTCAACGTCGATATCAGCAATTACCTCGACCATTCGCTGAGTGCGTCCAGCCAGCCGGCTGGTTTAGTGAAGGGCTTAACAAAAGTGGTGAGTCCTTTTCATTCCGCCATTAGTTCCCGCTCCCAACACACATCGTAGATTGCTGCCAAGCACCCCATCGTCTCACGGTTCCGTGATGGCTGGCCCATCGCCGACATGATTCATCTTCGCCTTAAATATACTTCCGGTCGTAGTCGGCGTGGGCTTCCAAAGACACCGCAAGGGGAGGAGTACCCGAAAAATATTTCAGAGGCTTTGGTGAGTGGGGGATCTCCATTCAGTCCGTTATCATAAATTTACATGGGCTACAGAAAACTTTAGAGCGAGGTAAGGCGATCGAGCGTCGCCCAGAGCCGGAGGTTGCACGAGACGTTGCACAGGCAACGAGGGCGCAGACTAGAGTACGAGAGGAGAGCGAAATGGACGGCCCATCCCCGGTCTTAATGGGTGTCAATAAGAAAGGCGAGAGCAAGCAAGTCTCGAGCCGTGGAAAGGGAAAGGCGAGGGAGGAGGAGAACAGCGACTCGGAGTACGATGACGATGATTAGCTTGTATCGCGGTTGTGCTGTCGCAGGACGACGATAAGCGTGTAGTCGCGGGACGACTCAGATGCCAGTGTATGTCGCAGGTTATAATGATGACGGGTCAACACCACGATCACCTTGAATGCAGGCTGAAGTACGCGTCGGAACATTCGCAGCGGTCAACACCGCTGCGAACACTTGAAATGAAATGTGCGGTGCCAGGAGTGGACGTCGGACTTTGGCTTACAGTCCTGCTGGTGGCGGTGCTGTGTGGCGGTGCTGTGTCCCACGTTAGGCGCCTTGGTTCATGCCGAAGTCCCTCCGCGTCGTTGGTCTGGTCTCCGTTCTCCCCCCACCTTACGGTGTTGACCCTAAGGTGATGGCTCTTGCAGATGGTTCGTCACCCTCGACGGTGTCGACCGCCGGGGGTTCAATCTAATCTAAGCGACGTCCGCAGCTCCGCTGAACACCCCATCAGCCCGCTTCGTTCTAGAAGAAAAGCGGCGTATCGCACCCTGGCCCTCTTCTTGGACGGATTCAGGCAGATATTCGGCATCCGCTGAGGAAGCCAACAGAACAGGGAAATCTGTGACCTTCGACCGCTCCGCGGCCGTTGTCCGCTGATGCTAAAACCGACGTCGACCGGCAAATTTCAGTTTCCAGGGTACCCGTCCTGGACGAGCTCCTGCTCCCCTTCTGCCCCGCTTCTGCCCGCCATCCCGCTACGTTACCCCACCTCCCCGTCGCATCGCCCGAACGCTATTTCATTCGTTCGCCCTCCTCGCTATTCTCTCCCGTGCGCTCCGAGCGCCCTCTTGTACCGTACCAGAACAACGAGTAAAATAACGCGGCGGTCACGAGCGCAACGACCTCTCAACTCGGAACAAGGGAAAACCAATCTTGGAAACTGAGAATCGGGTGGCTGTGCTTGTCTTGGTCTCTTAGGGCGCGCCAATCGACTTGCCGACCACCACGACCATCTCGTCCCATCTACCACTCCCTCCTGCCCTCCTGCCCACTGCTGTCGGTGTTGACCGCAGTAGATCTTCTCCCTTGCTGTTCTCCTGCTGTCGGTGTTGACCACAGTAGTGTGGCTTTGTTTTTCTTCTGGTCCTCTCACCGATGCCTGAGCGAGCAAGCACACGCGCCCGTCGACAAGCTCGATACCCCACACAGGAACCGGAAGATGTGGCCGACCGTCTCGCACAACAAGTTATGGCAATGACTATCGCAGACGAGGCTCCCGACCCCAACCCGCAGCCAGACAGGCTTTGGATGCCTCGAGCGCGGTATCAGAGGGCAAGACCCCTTCCTGAACCTGCTGAACCTCCTTCGAATGCCGCCATCTCAACGATTATCATGGATGCATTCCAGGGGCTGTCGGGGTCCATGTCACTTCCTGCAGCTCCTCTGCCTCCTGTCCCATCCATTCCTCCGACCGCTTCCTCCACCACGTCTCGGAACAGCGCTTGTCCTATGCTATCGTCTTCCCGCGAACATGTATCTCTCTCGAGTCCTCCATTATCGTCCCGACCCTCCGAAGAGGAGGAACGCCCCGCTCGACGTCCTCGTCGGAACGCTGCGCAGAAGGCAATCGAGGATCAGCTCAGGTCTGCCGCGTTGATTCACGAAGATCTATGCCTTTGTGAGGAGATAACAAATCGGCAGCCAACCCTCCAAGTCTTGTATGAACTTCGCCGCAGAATCCAGAACGTCACAACAGGCATCGAGCTACTCAACCGCCGCGATGAGCGGGTGCAAACCAAGCGCGCTGAGCTTCTCGCACGCTGTACCCAGGTCCGGCAGGTAGTTGCGGATTGGAGTCAGATTTGTCTTCCAACGGAGCCTAGAAAGGTCGACACGAGTACGTTTTTATTTCGGCTGCACATTGGCTAAGACGAAGCTGATAGAATCATAGGTCGCCACTTTGAACGACCTATTGATCGCCATACCGAGCTCACCCAGGCATGCGGCTTGCTAGGGATGGTCTGTCAGGTCATCATGGGAATTAGTCGGCGCGGTGGCGACTTCGTCATGGGCATGCTTACGATTATCCTCTCCTTCATTTCCAACCATCTCGGCGATACAGACACCAATCTACCTGGGCAGACATTGAATCAATTACCTACCACCATTGAGACTATAGCGTCTTGGTTCCGTTTCGATGGCAAGCTCACTGTTCATGCAGTCTGTCCCTGTTGCCACGCCAACTATCCTCCTCGTGACGGTGCCAGTTATCCTTCGAAGTGTCACAACCAGTCAACTCCCGGGTCCACATGTGACACGCCCCTTCTAGACGGCAGGGGAGAACCCCTGAAGACTGTCACCATGCATTGTTTCGACGATTACATCGGAAGTCTCTTTGCAAACTCAGTGACTGAGGGCTACCTCATGAGACCACGCGACATGACAGCGCCAGCCCCGAGCATCGTCAAAACCCCTCACGACGCCGAGTTTCTCCGCAACCTGAAAGGTCACGACGGAGAGCTGTTTTACGTCAAGAAAGATGCAGACGAAGATGAGGCAAGGCTAACCTTCGCACTGTGTGTCGACTTCTTCGCGACGGAAGGCATGCATGTGCGCGGACCAACCACCTCGCTAGGGATCATTGCTCTAGCGTGTCTCGACCTTCCGATCGAGATACGCTACAAGCCCGAGTACATGTTTCTATTCGCCATCATCCCCGGCCCTACAGAACCATCGTTGACAGAGCTTAATCATTATATTGACCCCCTTGTCACGATAATGCTCGAGTCCTGGGCTCACGGACTACGACTCACTCGGACCGCGCTGAAACCCGAAGGTCGGACCGCCCGCTGCGGTATAGCCCTTGTGGTTTGCGACCTCCCTGCAGCCCGAAAGACGTCACAACTTGCGGCTTCGACCTCGATGATATTTTGCTCGGTCTGCAACTGTTGGGACGTCCGGGACCACCGCGGACATATCATTCGAGAGTGGCGTAAGCTCCGTGGACGCTATGACTATGAACGGTGGCAGCTTCGAGACATCGAGGTCCTACGGAAGGCTGCTGTTGACTGGCGGGATGCGCCCAGTGTTTCCGACCGGGAGAAAATTTTCACTGCCCACGGTGTTCGGTGGTCCCCACTCTGGCGACTACCGTACTGGGATCCATCGCGACAGCTTGTAGTTGACAGCATGCATTGCCTATTGGAGGGACTGGTAAAGTTTCACTGTACCCGTGCCCTACAGCTCCACGGCGCTGCTGTTCACAGCGATCCTGCTCGCCCGCCTGCATTTATGTGGGAGTTTGAGATGCCCGATGCCGTCGAGGATGGCGTTGATATGAATGAGGTTGAGGAGACAGATGAAGTTCAGGAGGACATCCCCGACGCTGTGGTCGACCGTGACAGCGATGCCGTCTTGCAGGACTCGTGGTCAGAGAAGGAATTGAAGGACCTGCGTAGCATCCACGCAGCTCTTACGGCTGAACTCTGCGACGAGAGTGAACCAGCCCGTGGACGGGGCGTCCGCTCCCCTGCTGCACTTCAATCATACCTTAGCAAAAGACTGCTCCGATGCCTCACGTACGTTCAACTGGACCTGCAAGTGGACGTTGTGCCATCAGGGAATCGTACGCGAGTAACGAAAGCGGATATTGCACGGACTCTCGTGGAATGGGTAAGTTGGTGTGATGAATTCCGGACTGAAACATATTAACTAGTAGTATCTAGCGCCTGAAGCATCCTCGGAAATCTACCAGGCAAGTAACGAAGATAATCACTCCCAGTATCTTCGACAAGTTTCATCGCGTTATTAAACACACCATCACACCATCTTGGGTTGGATCCGTTCCATGCAACTTCGGTGAAGCTGCAGCCGGTACTCCAAAAGCTGACGAGTGGCGGACTGTTTTCACCATATACCTTCCCATCACTCTCCTCCTCCTCTTCGGACAACCGGATAGCTCTCCACACCTGCAAGCTGTCTTGGACCATACAATGCAGCTAGTTTGCGCGGTGCTCCTTGCCTGCAAGCGTACTACGAACTCAAGTCGCACGGAAAGGTATCGGCAGTATCTGCGAAGGTACATCGAGAAGCTGCCCGCCTTATACCCAGATCTCGGCTGCGAATCTATCCATCATATGGCCTTCCACATATACGATTTCCTCAGACTCTTTGGGCCTGTCCACTCTTGGTGGGCCTTCCCCTTCGAACGTCTCATCGGCCAGCTGCAACGCATACCCAGTAACCACAAATTCGGTGGGCGTAATTCGTCCTTTGCGAGATGTTAATAATGAATTTGTCTTTAGGTCAATTAGAGAAGACAATCCACCAAGCCTTTCTGCGTGGCGCAAACTTGAGGCGTTGGCTGTCGAGGCCTAACTGTCCCGAGATTATCCAGCGATGCCAGACTCTCTTCAGTAAGCTCTATGGAAACAGACCCGACGGTACGGCACACATACAAGAAGTAGCTCTCGCCGAAGACGAACCATCAAAGCCATCCCAGGATACACCAGAAGATCTCCGGAGACTCATCCATCGGAGGAAGGTGGTCCTACATGCTCGCTACCGTGCCGATGGCGTCATTTACGCTCGTGCGGAGACACACGTTGGGAACAGCCTTGTTCTATTCTACCCCCATGGTGATCGGACGTCGGCGGCGATTCCTGGATCGATACAATACATCTACCGATTAGACGGACACCTTCGCTTTGCTGTTCGCCGATACAGTTCCCCCGCCCTCGAGACCCCAGATCTCTTTGCTCAGTATCCCGATTTTCCAGCCCGAACATGGTCTACAGGCAGCGCGGATGCCTTAGAAGAAGTCGAAGTGGCCTGGGTTTTTTGTCAGTTCGCCCAGTACAGCATCTCGGATGATTATGTGGTCGTCTTGGCCTTGAATCAGGTGAGCAGTCTTTATTGTAGCGCCACTGGCAATCAGGAACTTAAATCCTGTAAGGTTTAAATCAAGCTCTTTTTGGTCCATGTCTCGCTATACTAGTCCGCGTCTCGGTGTAATTGAGCTCTTTCGGGTTCACGTCTCGCTGTAATAGTGTGTAACAATAAGAGCCTCAACGATTCAGCAATGATCATCGGCTGGTTATAAGACGCTGCATAATGCATCGTCCTCAACTACACCTTCCTCAGAAACGGTCTTTACTGCTGCTGCGAACCTTCCGTGCTGGTCGTCGGAACTCAACACTTCTGTCTTTACTGTTGCTACGACTCAATCGCGTGTTGACGCGACTGAGTGGCTTCGCTACCTTGCTAGCTGTCGACTCAATCGTGTGTTGACGCGATTGAGTACTCTGGTCTCATCATGGATTCAACCTACTTCACTGCGCAGGCGCTTTACCAGTTCGGTGTGCGTGCTCTAGGGATGGGCCGTGGGCAACTGCCTCAGCGAATTTCTTCTGAGGCCGACGCCCAGGAGACTTCAGCCATGGATATCGAACCTTCAGAGCCCGTAGGGAGGGTAAGTCGTACTACATTATTGAGAGGCTGTTGATACTAATCATTCACCAGGGTATGCTAACGTCTGTGACGTTTTCAAGCACCTCCGTTTCGATGCAGGCGTCCTCGTCCACGATGGCTCCTATGTCAAACATGTCGTTACCCTCCATCCCCGGAGGATTCATAATCGCTTCATCCCCTACCCCAAACGCTTCTGTATCGACGCAGGCCTCGTCGTCCACGATGGCTCCTTTGCCGTCGTTTCCCTCAATCCCCGGGGAACTCACAATCGCTTCATCCCCTACCCCAAGCGCTTCTGTATCGACGCAGGCGTCCACGATGGCTCCTTTGCCAAACATGTCGTTTCCCTCAATCCCCGGAGGATTCTCATTCCCTTCATCCCCCGCACCAAGCGCTCTACCTCCGAATATGTATCCCATCTCTATCCCTACCCTGCCCGACGTTCCACAATACTCCAGTCCAGCTCCAGAATCTACAAAAGTCCGTTTGAAGGAGACCCCATCCCTCCGCGTTGAAGGCTTGAGGCAACGGTTGCGCGATACGGAGGCGAAGCTGTCGGCGGTTTCTCGAAAACATCAGCGAGACCGTCAGCGTCTTGCTATCGAGACGGCCCAGAAGGCCTCGACGATACAGTACACGCAAGATCTTGCGGCATGGGAGCAAAGGGCTGCAAGTTACGAGCAGCAGCTTCGAGCACAGGAAGCTCGTCTCCTGGAGGTTACGACCGAGAATGCAGCCATCACCCAGGAGTTACGAGAGGCCCTACATACGCGAGGAGAGCAACTAGCTTCTCTCCATTCTAGTCTGCACGGGAAAGACATGGAGATTAGCCAAGTGCAGACTCAGTTTCGAGAGCTTAGTGCGCAGTTCGAAGCTGTTCAGCTTGAGCTGCGTAAAGAGAAGGACATGGCTGAGACGTTCCAAGCTGAGCTTCGCCGTGAGAGGGACACTGCCGCCGCCGAACGCGAGAGGGAGATGCTTGCGCTTGAAGAAAGGATGACGAGGACAATTCAGGTAAGTAAGTCTGGCATTTGGGATCATTGAGCCATTCGCTGATCTGTTCTCTGGAGGCCATTACAAGGACTATGCCGCCGCAGCCTCATGCTGCGTCGAGTGCCGGCTCTCCCTCTCGCACGTCTGACCCTGCTCCTCCTCTCGAGCCTGACCCCCTTCCTCCTCTCGACTCTGATCCCTCCTCCTCCTCTCGACTCCGACCCCGACCCCCCTCCTCCTCTCGACTCCGACCCCGACCCCCCTCCTCCTCGAGCGCCTTCTAACCGCCCCCATGGTTCTGCTCCCCGCTTACCCACTGATCATCGCGCGTCCGTTCCGCCCCATCGATTCTCTAGCGTTCCTGCACCTCGGGCTGTTCCTGCACTCTGGGCCATTCCTCGCTCCCGTACACCTTCTGCTTCCAACGCGCCATCCACCGCAGCTTTCCGACGACCACCACGGAGTACCATCCCCGAGGAGTCTTCATCTGAATCATCCCACACCCCCGAACCCCCGGACGACCCTATGCTCGAGGACATCCCAGAGCGACAGTCATCCACTCTGCCACCTGATCGGATGCCACGTCTTGTCATGCCGCGACATGCCCAAGCGAAAGCGGCGGCGAAGGCAGTCACTGCTGAGAAGACTGCCATTGGAGCACGTTCAGGGGACCGCAAGGAGCATCTTAGGCAGGTTCGAGCCGTCTTCGCAGAGTTTCTCAGGGCGCCTGAAGACGAAGACTTCGTTAGCGGTCATACCCCTGCTCCTCGAGAGGTCGTCGAAGCTTACCTGAATGGCACCGGGCTTGGCCCAGATCGGAACGACCTCTGCTTCTCGGATTTGAAACCTTTCAACAACCCCTGGAATTGCGCGGTTGCATCAGAACTAGGAGCCATCCTATTTGCGAGGCAGACCAGTGGGAACTGGCGGCGTCCGGACGGTACCCGAATGACTGCTGCATCCCAACCATACTGGGCGGATGCAGTCCTCGAGAAATTCAAACGGCAGGCGACAAACTGGCGGGACGCAATGGGACGAGAGGTTACCGATCACTCGACTGGTCTTCGCCGGCAAGAATCTCGAGCTGAGGCAAACAATCGACGATCTAAACAGGCAGAAGATCAGTCTAAGGTTGCGAGGCAGAGGGAGCGCAGGGCTCAGGTGCGTTCTAACAATGTTATAGGCCAAGTAGTCGCTGACAAGATGCAGCGTTGGGAAAGGCGAAAGATCATTTGCGAAGCTACCGCGAAATTCGCCACAACGGCGTTCGACAAAAATCAATGGAAGCAGTTCCTCCGAATCGTCGAAACTCTAGGCAAGGAAGGCATGAGCTCAGATGAGTCCGCGACGGAGGAGACCACGCGTAGCTCATGCTTACGAGTTTCGATCCTTCCCTGGAGACGCGACTTCGATGCAATCATGGACAAAATAGACGAGGAACGATCAAGCCCTCGGAGTGGCTACAGTGCCAGAGGTTCCCGTCCGCTACCCCGTCATCGCCAGGACAAAGTCCTTGTCGACGATATCCACATCAGCCATCGCGAGCCCGTCCTTGGTCTCCCTGCCCCCTTCTACAACGAGCAATGGTTGGAAGAACGCTCGGAGGATTACATCGAGCAAGTGCTCCGCGTTTCGGAGGAGCCATTCGACTGGGTAGTTCAAATCGCCAACTTGTATAGTAGCACTTAATTCGTGGACTTACTAGGGTAGTGAGACGTTGTATAGTATTTAGGACAATGAACGATGGAGGTGGTCTTGAGGTCTTGACGTTGAGGAACCCTCCGCGGTCAACACCGCCAAGGGCAAGGGCGAAGACAAGACATATACAGGTGAGCTGCACCACCTTGAGGTCAACACCTCAAGGTGGGGAAAGGCAGGCGATGGAACGAGAACCAGGGGTAGATGGGCAGTAGGGGGAAGAGGTAGACGGAAGAGAGAGAGAGGTAGACGGAGAGGCGGATAGCGCGTCGGCCTTTGGATGCCTTATGTCAGCGATGTGGCGGTGCATTTTAAGCGCCGACTTACTTGTCTTCTGTGTCGTCGGCCACCTCTTCCATCGCACCACCTACCACCACTATCCCACTCATCCATCCATCCATCCATCCATCCACAACCAATTCGCTGAGGTGTTGACCTCAACGAATCTCCGTTCGTCTATCATTCTTCAAGTTCGCCGAGGTGTTGACCTCTACGAACCTCTCCGCAACATCATCTTCCCCCTTGAACGACACACCTGCCTCGCCTGCCGCCCATAGTATGTACCGTTGGAAGATTGTTTCGGGCACAGACTCACAGCGTCCTGACCAGAATCCATCAACGGTCTCCCCCCTGCTCCGCACCAAATGTCACAAGGCGCATCTGCTGGATCCAAGGTAGTAACTCCATTCAAAGGATAACATTTGACTTTTACTGAGCCGGTGTTTCAGCTCAGCGTTTTCGTACACGAGGGGCTGGTGTATACATCCCCCACGAGAACGGTGTTTCCTCCCAGAGGCCCTCCACCAGTTCACGACAGATCGGGCATACCTCCGTCGTCGAGTTGGTTGTACTGCTCATGGGCGAAGAGGGACTATTTAGAACTAGCTTTCTATCCCACTTCAGCCCGGCTCCTGGGGTCAGCCTTCCGATCCCTCCAGTTCTATCGCCAAGACGTGATTCCATTGGAGGTCCGTCAGCCACAGCCCACCGCACCCTTGGAGTACCGTACTCCCCATGCCGACGAATGGATGCAACTCGAGAGGACATTGGTAGAGGTCCGTAATCACCTCCAAAACCATCCAATGGCTCCTGTCCTCGTTACGCTGGAAAAGCGGCATGTTTCCGGGCCCTCATCTGAGGGGTACAGTACTTGGTCCACGAATAGGGAAGCTGCTCAGCGCAGTGCTTTCTTCGCGCGAAGGAAGTTTTTGTACCATGTCGCCATCATTTCCTTCCATATCGCTGCATTGTGGTCCCTCGGGGGCGACCCACATCTCTGGTACGCGTACCTTCTAGAGAAAAGAGTACAAGCTTCTGTCCTAGACAGCCTCTCGGCAAGCGTCATCGCGGACTTCACCTCCCGCAATCCTCGATCGGGTCTCTTCGTCAAGCCCAATGAATGCACCTGGATGACCTACCTCCCCGCCCTTGTCCTTGCTAATGTCCCCATATTCATTTGCTGGGGCCCAGTGCACTCTCCAATTCCCGCGCCTACGGGGTTTACGAAGCTCAGACCATCCCCCGCGGACATTTCGGCAGCACAGGAGCTCTCAGTTGCTGTCCTTGCCACAAGCGACACTAGCGACATCCATTCCTCCAGTACCTCCAGTGCTTATACACCAAACAGTGCGCCGCGTTTCTTACTGACGGACACTCCTGGGAAGTTCTTTGCCGCGCGTGCAGCATACCGCGCTGCTCGTGTTTGCATTGAGACTGAAGAAGAGAAGAAGGCCCGCTTATCTCGAGAGAAACGCGCAACCCAGTACATGTACGGTCAGGATGGAGTCTTCGAGTGGGACTACGACCACGAGAAGATGCAGTGGCGACGAGAGAAAGTTGCTAGGCAGGATCGCCAGAATATTTGGTCTGGGTACTCCCGGCAGCACAAACGTTACGACCCCGTCACTAAAGAGTGGGATCTAGCGTGGTTTCTAGGTAGCTCTGGTCAGGACGCCCACGATCCCGAGGAGTTGGATGAGCAAGAGGATGCAGACCATTCTTCAAACCCCTTCTTCCGCAACGAAGACTATGAGCTCGCCCCTTCCCCTCCTCCTGACCTGCTCACTCGTCAAGAAGCATACGAGGACGCCATGGAGGTATCAAGCACGGACCCCGTGTCGGTATCTGCGATCGCCCCTGGACTGCGCGCAGCGCCGCGCGCCACGACGATCACTCGATCGCGCGCATTGGAGGCAACCACCTGGATTCCCACCTCGTCGACCGCATGGATGCCTCGCGGGGTCACTGCGCCGACGACGACATGAACCCTGGAGCCCGGCGAAATTGCGGGCGACGAAGAATGGCGCCCGAGATTCCCAAGGTTCATTGGGGTGCTGATGCAGCGTCATCTTTTCCGATGGGGAGCATCAGCATCAGACCTCCCAACTGTACCAGCCAAGAAAAATCTGACCTGGTCCGACGCATGCAAAGTCGTTGGATATCTCCCGACTCCGCAAATCAAGGAAGCTCTTGACGCTGAGAAGTTGGAGGGATCGACCACCTTCGCGCACTGGGTCTCATGTGTTGTCCAAGGCACCGCCCTTCCTGTGGATTGGTGCCTCTTGGCCCCCAAGTCGCCTCACAAGCTTCGAGATCTCTTACGAACCTCAGACGTCCGGATCTTCCACATTGACGATCCCCATACACAGCTCCGGCTGTGGTGTTTAGATGATCGGCAGAATGGAAGGTATATGCGAACATGGTTTGTGGCCGTGGAGAACGCTTCAACGGCTCTGGCAGTGGCCATGAGTTCCCGATCAATCGATGAAGCTGTCCATTGGATGCTCATATCAGGTATGGATCATGGTTTTTCAAGCGAAGCATTGTGCTAATAGATGCTCAGGCGTCAAGTTTAGAACCCTCATGTATTCGGCGAGGGTTACCACCCTGATCAAACAAGGGCGAACCATGATGAACATCCACCTCCACCATCGGCTCCTTATGCGCCCCATAAACTATGAATTCACAGCAGCCGATTTTCACGCGTACGAAGAAGTCCGCGACTACTTCTTGCGAGCCAATCCCCGTGTTGGACGTGCCGCATTGCTAGCTGGCGGAATCATCTGGCGATTGGCGATCGAGAGCGTCGACCAAGGCCTTGTTTTAGACGGTCCGGACGCCATCAATGCCGCTGTTGAAACGACCTTCGCTCTTCGTGACAACGCCGACAACATCTTCGTGGACGATCAGCTCGCCGTCCATGACATCCATGTTATCATCGGGACCTACATTCGGGAGCCACAAAACCGGCACAATTTAGAAGGGTCTGGGTATCCAGGGTGGTGGCCTGGCTCCGGTCACTTCGATGGTTCAGCTCTGGACTCGGGATGGTGGTCTCCTGTTGCAGAATCCTGGTATTGTGATCTCCGAGCAGAGTATCGCGCCGGGCGTGGTCAGCCTAGAACCGGCTCCCAATGGCGCAATACTCTGAGGAACAGAGACAAACGGGCTCGCATTTTTACGGAGAACAGCAAGGAGTCTGCATCAGTGTTCCTACGTGGCGTCTCGACATGAAGTAAGTCACTCATAATTCTACAACTACAACAATTGTTAACACCAACACTCCTTTGAACAGGCAACGTTACTTGGAGTCCTCGTCAAGGCATTCTAGGCTGATGTTTTTGAGAAACCGCGGACAGCTTTGCCTCCTGACACGCTTGTAATCTCTCATGTTCGGCACACTCTTCTTGTAGCATCCGTAGTATCACTCTTGTAGCAATCATAGCATCACGCATATTGTTTCGAAAATGTATCGAAAAATAAAGTCCATTTCGCGATATAAGTACATGATCGAGATCGAGAACATTCACAACGTGCTAACAATGTACGATATCCTTCCCGCAAGACATCCGTGTCCTGGAAAACCTGTGCAAGACAATAGCGATGCAGACGGGGACGACGATGCCGACGATGCCGAAGACGGGGACGACGATGGCGATGATGGCGAAGACGGGGACGACGATGGCGATGATGGCGAAGACGGGGACGACGACGATGCCGACGATGCCGAAGACGGGGACGACGATGCCGATGACGACGGTCAATCCTTAATAGGGACCATTCTAACCAGCCACTGTAGCGACAGGCTGTCTGACATTTTCCGCATCGAGTTGCGGGTTGAGCGCACGACCTGCTGGCCCGCGGCGGGGAGTGGGACACTCAACCCGTTCAGCTCATCAAGCGTCCATTGGAATCTGTCGTTGTCATGTTCCTTCCTGATGGGCATCGATACTAGGCGTTTCGGATCGCCTGGCCACCTGACCAACGGATTGAGGGACGGAGGATACTCCGCAACGCCTACGACGTCAGCCGAGTCGAAGTCGATGAGGTATGCATGTCCGTCGCTGATGATGATGTTCGGCTGGCGGACGTCGCCGTGGACGATATCTGCGGCATGTAAGACTTGAAGCGCATTGCCAATATCCCGCTCGACGATCTGGATGTCCTCCGGCTCGCGCTCCCTGGGGTGGGCATCTGTGCGGCCAAACGGTACAGACAACTCAGCCATGACAACCATGGTGTAGCCCACGAGGATTTCGTGGCACCAGAATAACTTCGGCGCCAAGGGAGGGTTATGACGCGCAAGAAGATTGTGTGCGGCCGCGCCATACTTGCCCGGAACAATTTTGATGTAGACCGAGATCCCGGGCTCGACGTTTGAATCAGGCGGAAATATGACGCCTCTGTAGAGTGAGCGTCCAGGATGCTTCGAGGTGTCGATGTTGTTGAGGAAGTGTAGGTCCAAGGATGCAAGATGATCGACAACTTCAGGAGGAGGACGGGGGATGAGGCAGTCCAGGAGGGCCAATGGCTGGGGAAAGAGAAAAGGGGCGGTGGGAGGCCTCGTCGAGCCATGGAGACAGGCATAGAAGTCGCACAACTTCCTCACAGTGTTCCGGATGATCTGTAACTTGAGGGCGACTCGGTGGCGCTGCCGGGCAGTCAAATCCAACCTGAGGCTGGCGTCGAAGAGCCGTGAGCCATGGATCTCTGCGCCAAAATACATGCCCCAGACTCTCATATCAGTCCCCTCTATCGACAGCATCAACATAGGGCAGGCGGTCAACCGCATGAAGTTACGAAGATCCTGTGGAATGTACGTCAGTACGTGTGAAGGGACGATCGCATTACTCATCTTACCGGCCGTAACGCGAGCAAGCGTTGTAGCGCACAAAAGTTCTGGAGTATTGAGTCGCCCCCGGCGCCACGGCGTTTCTTGCCCTCCCCACTAAAGGGAATGCACAACCAGCCATGAGCAGTGAGACAAAATGCCACCCAATCGATCTCGGTCGCTGGGCGATTATTCCTGTCTGGAACCACAAAGTGCAGTTCAATCTTGACGAAGTCAAGAAGTTGTTGAAGAATTTCAACGACGGCCTTGTTGAGGGCCTTCTCAGTGTCGTACTTCATGTTAACGGTATTGATCAGCTGAGAGGCAGTGCGCTTGACATTGAAGCCATCGTCATCGAGGCTCAGCTCAAGCTCGACGAGGTCAGGGTGGGCGAGCAGGTTGTGGGCTTCGGCGAAGATGGGGACGAGCACCTTGGGGTTGACACCGTAGTCACTGCGGGTGCACAGGCCATTAGAGATGGGCGTTCGTCTCTTCTGTTCGTCGGTCCACCACGACGCATCTGTCGACACCTTGGACGGCGCTGCCAGCTTCAAATTGACCCTGTTTTTCACGTCCGCCTGCACGGAGTCCATGTAGTCCATGCGCTCTGATCAAGAAATTGTATCAGTGGCTGACAACCGACAGGCCATAATCACATACGCTGGGCGAGCTCTTTGGCATTTTCAAGGAATTGCGGCACGAATGAAGCCGTCGGCTCGAACGAATCTTCAAATAAGATGTCAATGTCTGTAGGATCAGGCCATGCAATTTGACATACCGCTTATCAAGACGTACCACCGGACCTGAGTAGGGTCGTGCGACTCGGCCCAGAACGAAAGTAAAGAACCGCCCTCTACGGCGTTGGAGGACATGTTGTAGCCAATTTTCCAATACCATTGCGCGGCCAAGCGACTGTACTCGCTAGGGTTGACCTCTGCGATGGGATTGCCAGGCGGAACCTCCGGGTTGATGGGGAAAGCGTCCTCCTGCCAACCATGAATACTAGATGAGGGGGACCGAACCACATTGCGCACCTCTCTCAAGTACCGAAGTGACAGTAGCTTCTTCATCTGCTTGCTCCCCTCCTTCATATCCGTTGTTAACCTTCTCCGTTGGTCCCTGAGGAAACGCGTGACGAACTCCGCGGCCGCGTCGAGGATGTCATCGGCGTCGAGTTCTTCATACGACTTGTTGAACGTGAGCTCCATATGGAACGGCTCTGCGTTGAGCATCGCGCTGATCATCGTGGAGACCATATCTGCGGTGATGGGTGGGAAGTGCGATGTGCGCTGGACATCGAGAGCGAGGACGTGAGGGAAGACAATTGAGACATTTGATTATCAGGACTTGCTGTTTCGCGACGTACCTTTGTTTTCCTTCCGGCACTGAGCGCTGCTTCACCCGACTCCGCTTGGTTTGAGGGAAGGGCGGCGGTGACCGACGATCGATAAGCAGACTAGAGGACCCTCCGATGGTCAACACCAAAGGAGAGGGCAGCAGCAGGGCAGGGGGGGGGTGCGGATAGCAGGGGTCGGATGCCGCGGTCAACACCGCGACGTCCAGCGAGGAGGAGGAGGGAGGAAGGAGCAATACCTCACCAGAGGGGATGAGATGGAAGACAAGGTGGGGGTTCGGCGGGAAAGCGCTCGTCGTGCTGACAGACAAACTCCCACGAGGCACAGCCTCGTGGGGGGGGGGTGTCGAGCCAATCCTACCCGCTCTCGCACATCCCAGCGTGTGTCGTGGTGTAGACCCGACACACTATCCCACTCTCCTTCCACCTGCCCAGTGTATCGTGGTGTAGACCCGATACACTTCCCGATTTGTTTCCCCCACGTCTCAAGTATCGTAGTCGAGCCGATGCCTGGTGTCAGCCGACTCTTGGATTTCCAAGTACTTTGCGCTCGAAACGTACACAGTACTAGTTCTCGTCAAGTCACCACCGCGGCGGTAAGCACTCATCACGCCAAGATCCATCGTCGGCCTAGAAACTAATCCCAACATATAGAATCTCTCAACCATTTCTACGGGCCGGGAAAACTGCCTTCCTCTCCCTGCTACATTTCCGAGAGCTCCGCGCGCAGACCCACCAGGCTGTTCCATCATGTCCACCTCGGGCGACGCGAACACGGTCAGCGGCACATTCATGTTCAGGTCGGCCGCCCCCGCGCGTTCGCGATGGAGGTAGGAGCAAACGCGAACTCGCGTGTCTGAAGGAAGGGGGGCGCCATGCCCGCGAACACTGTCCTCTCGCCCAGAGATCCGGAGCGCCCTATCTGAGGACTTATAGGGACGAGCCAGACTGCTGCGCTGTCTTGATAGGCATTGCGTGCATGCGTCACTATGGAGAAATAGATTTGCATCAGCTCAACAAAGGGCCCGTCGAGATCCATCCGCTAAGCTCACCACTCAACATCCTTGGAGGCCTCCAGGAGGACCCTCGATCCACGGCTCCACCGCCTCGCTCTCGACCCAGCACCCCCTCGTCCCTCAGCCTCGTCGCCCAGCTCGGCTTTCTCAGCCAGCTCCGCTCCAGCACGACCATAAGGGCCCATGCAGAACTAGGGGGTTAGCAAGGAGGGGAGTAGCGTTAACGCAGGTGCCGGGGTAGACAGGAACGCAGGGAAGACGAGAGGGAGCACCACGCTAACGCGTTCGTGTAACGCTCCCAGTTCGTGTAACGCTCCCACTGCGGTAGCTTGTGCTTCGGCGACGTAACGTTCACTGTCTTGTCCTTTCGTAATGTCACCTTCCAAGCAGACAAATGGAGGTGCAACGCTCCATTGGATTTATAGGACCAATGTCTTTGCCGGCCTATGGTGCGCTTTGAATGTTGTTTTTGACATATCAAAACATATGTATATGTCCATACTTTCTCGGGATCACACCACCCAGTCCTGGGCCCCAACTTTCTCGCACAGAAGAAGATTTCAACAAGGGCGCCCTCCTTCTCCTCCTTCCTTTCATCCACCACCATCTCCTCACTCCAGCTTCTCCCCCTCATTCACAACAACTTCACAATGCTTCCAATTGTCATTCAGAACATCATCAAGTACATGGTATGTTGCCACCTCTCTCAGCTCTCTCTGTGGCTCAATACTGACCTATTACAGCCTATTATGGCCTTCCAGGGCCTGCAGGCTGGGCGCGACCAGGCGCGTCGCTCCTCCACTCCCCCTGGGTGCGTTGATACGTTCTGGAGCCGCCGTTCGCGCCTGTACTAACTCGCCTACAGCCCGGTGAAGCGTTCAGCTCACGCGTCGCCGCGCCAGAACACGGCGATCCAGGCGAAGAACGCGACCAGCGCGAACAAGGGCGGCGCCGCGTGAGGCATCCGGCGGGCACTCAGCGGGTGGTCGGCGCGTCGAGAGCGGGCGCGGTGTTTCTTGAAACCTTTGTCGAGTTGTAGAGCCAGGATGTCGAATTGTAATGGGTCGAAAATGTTGACGCGAACGTTGTCGTCTTTCTGACGTTTTCCCGGCCGTAAAAATCGACATCGTATTGAATGGTAAGCTTTTCTTGGAACTTCAAAGTCCCGATGACGTCGGGCGTATCGTAGAACGTGACGCCTTGCGTCACATTGTAACGGTGGTGAGCGGCCCGATGAGCGGGAGACGAAGGGCCGATAAGCGGCAGGTAAGCGGCCGATGAGCGAGACGAGACGAGCGGCCGATGAGTGGGAGATGAGCGGGAGACGAGCGGCCGATGAGCGGGAGACGAGCGGCCGATCATCTCCCGACAACCGAAAATCCGGATTAAAGCTGAAATGTTGACCGCGTTTACAGGTGAATCGACATTTCATATGTTGATTTACATTTGGGCCCAGATAATCTTTCAAATGTTGGCCCGCACCACGGTTGCAACGTTGTCTTGACTTTTCTTCCAGGGAACAATTCAATTGCTGAATGCAATGTTGCGCGGCGCAACATGCAGGAGAACATAAGAAATTTTAAACCGGCTCAAGTCCCGGATTAAATTTCAAACATTAAGTGATTCAACATTCGTTACATTGTTTTTAGAATTCTATTCTAACAGGCATGTTGGTCCGGTCCAATACATGACGAAACCCCCGAAGTGAATGAACCTTACCTCGCCGCGCGCGAAGTCGTGATACTGAATTCTATTCTAACAGGCATGTTGATCCATGAGCTCGGGATCGCAAGTAGCAGGGCCTATCTGGGCTATAAACACAGCTCGGTTTGCTACTCGCCGAACCAGTCCCCAACCCCATGCGCTAGACAACATCGCCTTCGTCGAGATCCCCCCACCACGAACGCTGAGCGCTGAACGTCGATCTCACCTAGATGTGACAGAACCTGCGCATTTGCATAGTTCGGCGCCTTTCCGGAGGATGGCAGAGGTGGGGGCACGTCGCAGATTGACAGCTCAGCTATAGTATGAAGCCAGCGCGAACACAGCCGGGCAAACCGACGCCGGCTCGAACAGTATGAAGGCTTCCTCCTGGCAGACGTCATCTCCGAGGAGGCAACCATGCACTTCATCTGTACCCAGAGTAAGCCCTCTCTGCTTCTCTCCCCTGGCATCCCCGTGGTCGTCTCCATGCAGATCTTCTCCTCCCTCCTCTCCCAGTTTCCGCCCTCGCTCTCGCCCCCGAAGGCGCCTTCCGGGGAGTCTCGCTGCTGGTGACGCTGCAGAATGGCAAGCGAGAGAGACGCTGTTCCTCGGGGACTGCTTGATCAACGCGGCTCAGGTGTTGAACGTTGAACGGCGGCATCGCCAGCGAGAGTGCTAGCAACACGTGCACGGCAACGGTTACGGTCACGACATCAAATGCGCATGGCAGCTGCCTCGCGCTGGGGCCATCAACGAGGTCAATTCGCATTTCTCTAATGGCATGGAGTGCACACCATGACTCGTGCAAGCTTGCATAAAGTGATTGACAAACGCGAGCACATTTGTGAACGGTATAAATCCTTCAGCATGATCCTGGGCTACGTCAACACATCTACGCATTCACGGCAGTACTTCCTTGGGACAATTGCACGACTCTGCTGGCGTCGTCGAAAGTATCCACACTCGCACCGAAGGGCTCGGACTCACTCAGGCTCTGTCGGACGTGCTTCGACTGTGACATCTTCAAGACGTGAATCCGACGTCGGGGCTGATGAACATCGTGACGAGGAGCGAGGTGGATGCCATCGAGTATATGGCCACGGACTGGATGGCCTCGAAGGCCCGGCGGTACCGCACGAAGTTGAAGATCGCGCGGTAGTGCCACCTCCAGTGGTCTTGTGCCTCGGGGCTCTTGGAGTCGTCCGGTCCAACCTCCCTGACACCCTTTTCCTTTAGGACACGATCACCAGTGCGGCAGTCAGTCAACCAGGACGTCCCCTGTGGCGTAACGACCGCTAGCACTCGAACATTCTCACCTTCGCCAGCTGCTGGAGGGCTGCGCGTTTCATCGTTTGGATGGCGTGCCTATCCATTGTGTTCATTTCCATAGTCGACGGCGGCCGGTATAGATGGAGGACAGAGCAAGAGGCGACCTGGACACACACAGAGAGAGGAGGTAGTAGTAGATGGAGAACAGGTTAGCGCTCCACCGTCAACCAGATCTCTCTCATTTATCTCAGCAGCCGGCAGACAAATGCCGCTCGTGGTTTGCCCACAACCCCAGATCGTTGGGTTTCCGCCAAAGCCATGGCGACTGGCCGTGTCCCGCTTTGTGAGCGGGGTAATTGCCGCTCCCTTTGTCAGTAGTTTATGAAATCCCAGTCGAACAATTGTGAAGCAGTGCAATGAACCTGGATGCACATAAGGAAATTTGAGCCCCCAGGTTGCTGGATGCAACTGTCTCAGACGGCGATGACTTGGTTCTCCAGCTCTGAGCCTGTGAAATTACAGAAGTACTTATTTCTTGCTCATACAGCGGTGAGAGTAGGTAAGGGGAGATGTGCACGATTTTCGCGCGTTGCCAGCTCGTTCCTGCCACAAGGGTGGGACAATGTCGATGCGTTATAGTCAGTATCATAAGGAATTTCGTGCAGCATATGTGTGAGATACGAGAAGAAATGCGATGGACGTGGATGTTACAGGGCCCAAAGACAACTATGCCGAGGTACAGTAGATGAGAGCAGCGTCGACAGCGATGAGAAATGGATGTGCATGATGAGTGTCCGGGAATAATTGAGTCATTACGACAGCGCGAGTAAGAGATGGGAGGGAAGTGGGCAGACCTAAGATCCTGTGAAGCAAGCACACGACGGACGACAAGGGACTAGTTAGAAACTAGTCGGAAGAGAACATCTGGTCCGCACTCAGGTGCGGCTTCGTTTGCCAAAGGTGCCCAGGTCGCTGGGCGCGACGTCATCCTCGCGAACACGCTTTGGTCGACTCGGGCAGGGGGAAGGCGAGCGGGGAGGAGCGTCATAGTGTTCGAGCCCCTCCTCCGCCGGCACCGCAGCCACGGGGGGAGCGCGCTGTCCGTCCTGCTCCCCATCCGAGTCGGCGTTTATAGCGAGTACCGCAAAGTTGGCAGCGGGCGCAGGTCCATGGGACGGTGCTGCGTGAGCCCCCTCAGGCTCGCCTTCAGAGATCTCAGAAAACTCCGGAGACTCTGGGGAGGACGGCTCGTAGGCCTTCTCGGGTCGTTTGTCCTTGGTCTTGTCGTTGGGGAACACCTGACGAACGATGTCGCCGAAGAGCTCGATGACGTCTGTGTGGCCGTTCAGGTTAGCTGCCAGCTCCCGCAGTTCCCTCTCTCGCTGGGATGGACGGTTCGGGTTGGTGCAGTTCTTCGAAGGACGAGGACGGGACGCTCTCTCAGGTTCCGAGTCCGAATCATTCGCCACACCACGCTTGCCGCGACGCCAGCGAGATGCGTCGTCCTGAGACGCATGGATACCAGTGGCAGGTCCATCTAGAATATCGACCTCGTAGACACCACTGAACCAGGAGAGGAGAGTCTCAATAAGCTCGTTCAGTGGGTGATCGTAGTCCTCCGCCGGCGGGGTTAAAGCGCGTGCCGCTGGATTGGCGCCGTGGGCCGCACTATGCGGTTTGTCGTCGACCCATTTGAATCGTAGATGGTCGAGAACGTCAAAAGATTGAAGCATAATAGAGCCGTATTGCATCGACAGGCGTTTGAGCAATGGCGCCTTGAGCTGACCGGTCGAAGTTGTGCCGGAAGAGAGGTCGAAGTAGCTGTGCAGGAATGCGGATACGGACTTGTCCGGGATGTTGTGGTGGAGGAACCGCACGGCGTAGTAAATCAGTACGTGGAAGAAGCACTCGATCTCATCCGTAGCGGTGATCATCTTCGACGGGTTATCAAGAACCCGAGCGGCGGAGAATTGCAAGGTACCCTGGATATGTCACTGCCAGATCAATATGCGGTAAAATGAGGGTAAGAGAAGATAGCTTACCGTGCGACCAACCTGTCGCGGGCTGGAATGAATGCTGGTGTCTTTGGATAACTCCCAGTCCGTAAGGAGACCACGCCAGCTGCCCTTCTCATTCTTGTAGAGAAGGATGTTACCCCCACTAATGTCCCGATGGATAATTGCGATGGCCATCGCATCGCGGTGGGCTGCCATAGGAATAAAATCAAAGTCAGAGCGGAAAGAACATGTGAATGAAGCGAACACGTACCCCTGAGGCAGTCGTAAAACACTCGCAACAGTTGACCGCTGTTCTCGAACTCGGACAATGGCTTGCCGATCTCCTTGACGACGAGGCGGTAGTGCATATGCGTCTTGAGACGGCACTTATGCTTATCGTTCACCTTCTTCCAGGCTGCAGGGGCTTGTGTTGACTGATCCTTGATGTCCCCGTGCGCGACAAGGTTGGGACGTGATCGATACGAGCGTCGTTCAGCTTCTGCAGAGTGATTCCTTCCTGACGAATATCCGTGGCTGGACCGTCTGCACCGCCATCGAGCACGCGCCAGCAGTCCTTGAGGTAAACGAACCTCGTGTCAAGCTCAGGCTCCTGCCCGTCCTCGCGCTCGAAGAGCTCGACGGTGATGTAGCAATGAGTGCCGCGGCCCCAAACGCCCGGGGCCTGAAACGACGGCTTGCCAACGAGGAACCAGCGGTCCTTCTCCGTCACCTGGTCGGGCACACGGAGTTTCCACCATGGCCACTTCTCGTCGAGGGAGTTCCTCCAGAGCTCGACGATGTGTTCCTCCACTCGATCCCTCTCCCCGATTACATCCAGAGCGTCTCCTTCCTCCGATTCCAACGCCTTCTGCTCCTCCAAGGTCTTCTCCACTTCGGCCAGACGTTCCTTCATCATCCCAGCCAGTATGCTTCCAGAAGGGTCGATGCGCTCAGCAGTCGTGTCCACACCACGGGCCTCGGGGGAGAGCTTGACGTAGCGCCTGAGAAACTCGGCGAGGAAGTCCATTTTGGTGATATTGAATCGTTTAGTGACGAAGAGGCCAGAGCGATCGGCGCGGAGGAGGCGACAGTTGACACCGATGAAGATGAGCATGAAGACGAACGTGCGGTTTTGGTGGTGGAATGTAAGTTCGAGGTATGACAAGGCCTGGCCAGACGCGTCCCGGCGCTTGCCGCCAGCTGGCCGCCCAGTGCTGACGCCATCCTCGAACGGATCGTCCTCGAGCTTGCACTCGGCGGGGAGGTCGAGACCAGACCAACAGACATGACAGAAGTCCTTTCTCTTCGCGGCGGTCATCCCCTTCGTCAGTTCATGCTTCGGCGTGCAGTCGTTGGGATACATGCCACAGTCGACAGCAAGCTTGGGGTCGGTGGCCTTGTCGGCCTTGTATGGTGTCGCGACGAACGTATAACCGGAGCCTTGAATAATCTTGTTCAGAGCCTTGGGCTAAAAAAAGTGTGAGCTAGAGGGAAAGATGAGAGAAGCCAAAGGCGACTTACGTAGTCCTCGTACATCTTCCTCTCTGTGGTTGGTTTCTTCATGTTCGCAAATGGGTTGGCGGGCTGGCTACGCGACTTCTTGCGGGTATTGTGGGAGTGAGGAGTCACATCTGGGAGGAAAAGTTCGAAGGAACGTTTCGGGTTCGACAACCAAGGAGACATTGAGCATATCGCGGCGTAATTCATGGTGGTTTTCTTTCCGAGTGAGCTTGGCGTTGGAGTGGAACGCCTTAGCAACAAGATGAGCCTTTAGGGGGGAGTCAGAGCCAGGCGCATTAGAGTGTGTGTGGCTCATTTCGCGAATGAAATGCAAGGATGGGAGGAACAGACGTCGGTGGGACGGAGATGTGGTGGTTGAGAGTAGATGACGAGAAACGAACACATACTGGTAGAAGCTTTTAAAGCAGCGCCGTACCACGTTTTGGGGAGTCCTTCCAAATTCGTATTCGATCAGGCCAGGGAAAGAGAGAACAATGAAAGACTAGATAGCGATGATGGGAGTTGAAAACCAACCAGGAAACATTAAGCGCCAGCCAGCGGCGGCACGTTTGAGCTGCGTGACCTCCATGTCACGCCCACCCCGCCCTATAATTTCCACCACATGCTTCAATCACATCTTTTCCAGTAATCGACAACAAAAGATGTATGCCTTCAAATTTATACCAATCGTAAACCCGATGAGAATGCAAGGAAAGGATGGTAAGTTTAGAGGCCGTCACGTACCAATCAGTGGCGGTGCAGTGAAGGGGCTATGTGACTCGATTGAAATCCGACCGCCGCATGATGACTGTACGACTGCCCGGCTCATTGGACAAAGACACCTTCATATTTCACAGCATGTAGTCATTGTGTACCATTGGCTGGATTCTGGCCGATTCCGCAGTGACCCGAGGCTGACCTGAGTGGCGCCATCATCTGAACGCTCCGACTTCAAGTTCTCACTGGCAGGCAATTATAATTCACTGGCACAGCGTTCAATTGACTTATAAGATAAGTGGGATCTGTCGGCACAAAGGAACAATAATAGCACTTGAATTTTAATTTTAATTCCCAGTAACAAGTGGAAACACTTATGTGGAAGAATCTGTGGACATCATGGATCGAAAACGACTCGGATGGATGGAGATGCTTGGACTCGGAGGCTGGATTGCTCCTGGTGCTGGCGGAACCGAGAGGAAGGCAAATGCTGCGAGTTTCATTTCGTGGTCCATATCCTCTCTTCACCAAGAGTGATGTATATATCTGCCCTATTATTCCCTCCCTTCCGAGTCTTCAACCACTTCAGCTCGGTGCACCGGTACGTAGTGTCCGAGTACTTACTTGGAGTCGCCATGACATTACTGGAACGGCATAGCTCTGTCTTGGGTCGACAGTCCTCGTCTCCAGAATTCAACAAAATGGAAATAACGTTTTTGCTTGGAACTTGAACTGGCAGACTCGGTGGAGACCTGGTTCACTAGGGAATCCGCTGGGTTGCACAAAGCTTGTATACTTAGGTCAATGATGACGTTAATTGTCTCGGCCACTCACCAAGTACTCTACACAGCCACCAGTCTGAGCCCTGTGGGCGTGACTCGTGCCTGCACTGGCAGCCTAAGCTACGGCCACTAAGAATCACTGGAGAAGTGCTAGCAATTCAAAGTCGGAAGAAGTATTGGGCGATATGAGATGCAGGGAGGACATGCTGCGGTGCCAGCCGCAGCCAGCGGCGAAGAAACAAAGGCCTGGCCGAAAACGGTGATCGTTGAAGGGCGTGACTCGGTTAAGCAGTCACAATCAATCGACTCGTGCTCCCGGCGTCTACTAACTTGAACTTGCTCTCGCCGACCACCATCTCTCCCATTGTTCTCCTCTTCCAGCATCGCCCCGATATCCCCCTTACCTCAGTAATTAGCACAAAATACCCTATACGGTAAGACACAACCTGTCTTTTCGTTCTCAGCAAGACACTCCGATCGCCATCATATATCCTGGTATGTTGGCCTCCTCCTACGCTTCATCCCCAACCACATCCTCTCTACCCTCTACCTGCCACCCGTGCTTGACTCTATACGCTCTCCGCTGCTATACATCTCCTCTCATACCATTCTCCCTCCATCTCCTACTCCCTCCATCGCTCTATCCTCCATAACCACCATGTCCAACCAAGTCCGGTTCAGCCAGGATACTAAATTCTTCGACTCTCCAGCAAAGGCGTTCAACAGCAATTCCAGCCACACCAACACCAAGCCCGATCTAGCTCGCAACCGCGCCGAACTCTGTTTCAACATGCACGGCAAGGTCACCATCGTCGACTACGCCAAGTTTGTCGAACTCTTCCTCCCTGCTGTTGAAGGCGACAAGGCAACACACACAAACATCTTCGAGAAGATTCCGAAACCGAATGGCGAGCCTGATATGTACAGGGAATTGGTGAGTTTTCCTGTCATCTGCAGTCACCCGGCGCGTCGGTGCTCACACGGTGGTTGAAGCCCAAGGCGATCAACGGCGCGAAGATATGCCCCGGCTTCAAGGTCGTCGCCACCCCCTACCAGGCAGACAGGACCGACTCCTCCAAGCAGGCCGTCGACATGGGTCTCTACCGCACCGTGAGGACCCCGAAGTGCGAGAAGGACAAGGCGTACCCGGCGGTCGACTGGTTCGACCTCGACCTGCCGATGGAGTGCAAGGCAGACGAGACGGAGCAGGACGCGTTCGACGAGAACCAGCCGAATGGGGAGCCGACGGGGGACAAGCGCAGGGACGCTCTGGGGCGGCCTACTCGTACATCGAGCTCATCGTCAAGCGGCAACACCGTATGTTCGTCTTTATGCTCTTCTTCCTCGGCAACAGCGTCTGGATGGCGCGCTTCAACCGCTCAGGCGTCTTCGTCACCCGCAGGTTCGACTACAAGGTTGATAGCAAGCTCCTCGTCGACTTCCTCCACCGGTACTCGCAGCTTTCCAACGAGGAGCGCGGCTATGACCCGACGGCCTCGCGTATCCTCCCCAACACCCTTCTGTACAACGCGATGCGTCGACGGGCCAAGGCCAAGAAGGACTCCGACAAAGATCCGCGCGACTACGTCCGCGCGCTGTTCCAGAAGTCACTGAATCCCCATTGGCCGTGGTGGAAGGTCGAAGTGCACGCTCACGAGCCTCGCGGCAAAACGCGCAACCAGCGCAACCACACGGTCGTCTGCAAGTTTGCCGTCGGCATGCCCCACTTCCAGGCCCCCGGTGTGGCTGGCCGCGGGACTCGTGGCTACGTCGCGCTTCCTGTTCGGGACGACGATACTATCGCGGACGACGCCGACTTCGTGTACCTGAAGGATGCTTGGCGGGTCGACCATGACGGCATCGATCTGGAAGGCGTTACTCTCCGATTCCTGAATGAAAAGGGAGTGGAGCACGTACCGACCCTCCTCTGCCATGGCGATCTCCCTGGCCAGGTCACGAGAACACAGGAGCACTGCCAGGCGGCTTTCCATCCGGACAAGCTCAAGGTCCCGCTGAAGCAGCATCATCATTACCGCCTCGTTGTGAAGGAGGTTGGCCTCCCTCTTGAAGAATTCAAGGATGGCTCTTGGGAGCTATGTGATGCGATCTTTTGCTGCCTGACTGGTGCGTCTTTCTTATTCTTGTCCTCTGCCTTGGATCATCGGGCTGATCCTGTCGTCCTCAGCTCACGCACAGGCCTACAAGGCCGGGATCATCCATCGCGACATCTCCGCAGGCAACATGCTCCTCTATAAGGACAAAAAAGGCACGTGGTGTGGCCTTCTGAACGACTAGGAGCTGTCCAAGAAGATCGACTTCAGTTCTTTGGAAGGGTGTCAGCCGGGCCGTACAGTGAGTCCTGTCATCTGCAGTCTTCTGGCAGTTTGCTGACGAGGAGGGCACAGGGTACATGGCAGTACATGTCGGCGAATGCTCTGAACAACCCTTGTCGAAGAATCGTCATCCAGGACGAGCTCGAGTCGTTTTTCCACGTCTTGATCTACTACGCTGTTCGTTTCCTCCCTCACAATCTGGACGACAAGCATGTGGGCCAGTTCTTACATAACTACTTCGACGCTTACTGCCCTCACGTCGGGGGCTACTATCGTTGTGGTAGAGCAAAACTTGACGCCATGCGGAGCGGTGCCATCCACATCATGTCATACCACGACACCCTGGATGTAGCAAACTCCAATCTGAAGTTCCTGTGGCCATCTCCCCGCGTACCCCCCTCTTCAAGTCCGCAACCTGTGAACAGGTCGTCCTCCCCCGCACTTCCCAGCAGCCCGTCTCCTGCAGAACGCGCATTGCCGTCGGCCGATGCTCCGTTGTCTCCCGTTCGACGTTCGCCTTCCCCCACCTCCGAGCAGTGTCAGTCTGGCGGATGCATCCGCAAGGTTGGGGTAACCTTTGCAGATGCATCCGTCAGATACGAATGCATCCGGGATCTAGCCTGTGTGATTTATTCACACAGGAATAAGAGAACGCCCAAATTTGGTCAACCTACCTCCACGGCCCATCATATTGAGGCACATGAGCTGACGGTACACACACGAGGCTCGCACCCGCAGCTCGGGACCGGCTGCAGTAATGTCTCGACACTTGGACAGTTAAGGTATACCTGCCTGTAGATACGCTTGAGCTCACGATGCGCAACGAAATTGGGGATCAGGCGTACTACCATAGCAGGAGTCCGCAGCTCGGGACCGGCTGCGGTAATGTCTCGACACTTGGACAGTTAAGGTATACCTGCCTGTAGATACGCTTGAGCTCACGATGCGCAACGAAATTGGGGATCAGGCGTACTACCATAGCAGGAGTCCGCGTAGCGTCGAAGAACCTGAAGAGGTATGGGACGAGCAACGGCATGCGAGAGTTGATACACGGATAAAAACGCGTCTAGTGTCCGAGATCTAGCCCTTTAGAGGGAAGGAGGACTGGCGCGTGAGGCGTTGAGGCCTGAGAGTCGACTGAGACGCGGTGGCGAGGGTTGTTGCGACGGGCCAATGGGAGGTGTTGTCCAAATATAGTAAATGAAGCGCCCGGTGGAATTTCTAATCCCGATGCCGCCAACAACGACTCTCCTTTCTCCCCACACCATCCCGGACTGCCGACTGGGTATACACCCTTTCGTGAATCTGGAGGACTCCCGCCGTCGCTGATCCGCGAGCAGCAGCTCAGCGCGATTGCACGGCAAATCCGTCACCCCGTCACTATTCTTTCAAGCTCTCCATGGTTGCTTGGTCCTCTTGCGGACAATCGCCTGCACCCGGATTCTACTCTTCCTGGCTTCTAAACTCAGTCCTACCTCTCTCCACTCTCACGGCATATTCAAGATGCGTCAAGGACGGCGGACCGCGGGCACAGCAGGAGGGACGCGAGAGCGAGCTGGTGAGATGGAGATAGGAGCGATAAAGGTGCATCATCCGGAGGTTGGGTTAATGTGAGTACTGTTTTTCTCCCGGTTTTTCATGCCCTTTCTCTGGCTGGATGCATTCATTGTAGCCTTGGAGCTGGCACATCTCACCAACCATATAATCTCCTATGTTTGCTGCTTCGATGGCTTCGTTTTCCCGTGCGACTCTTGGTGCGCTGTTGGCTTTCTGGTTCACCCCAAGCTCCTCCCTTGTAGAGGCTCTATCCTCGTCGATGGCGCCACTTGCAAGACTCTCACATTTCAAGACCAGGAACATCTGCGGGCCCACTCCGGCCGCCGCGCGAACGCCTAATCCGTACCACCAAGGAGGTGAGACTCCTGCATAGAATTCTTCCTCGCGGACGTCCAACTCTCCCGGCAGTGGGGCAAACGATGGAGGTTCGTCGACGAGGAGTGGCGCGACACCAGGACTACTGGCGGGATCGGGTTGGTATGCTTGGGTAAGTGTGATGAAGGGCTTACAATGTTTTTAGTTGGTAACCAATCGGTTTCTTCCAGGATCCTCGATCTGCGCCAACGCTATAGCTGCGTTTACGCCGGGAGGGCCGATCCCTGCAACTTACTCGTCTATACAAACTCCTGACGTGTACGAGTACCAGACGCCTCACAAACAAGCAGTTACCCCCAAACGCCAGGAATCATGGGTGGTGACGGTTACGGAACAAACGAATCGGTATTCAGTGAGTCTCTCCGTTCGTTCTCTCCGGCGCCGTCCGTATCGAACAAGGGTCCTTCAGAGTTGTCTTCGAAGTGGCTGCTGGAGCCCGGGCTCGCCAACAAGGTCAAAGGGATCATGGTCCTAGTGCACGGCTCCTCGCCACAGTACGGCAACCCGTGGCACAATGGCGACTGCGAGGAGAAGCAGGGAGTCGTGCTCTCCGTGCTCGACACGCAGAACGACTCGTTCAAGTCGACGGCGCGCGTTTGCTCCTCGAGCCCGTGAACCCGCTGCAGCCGATCCTGACGGTGCCGATGAACTACCTGCAGCCAGTGTACCCCGACTCCAAGGGTGCCGACGTCATCATCTTGTCGGGCAGCCAGAGCGAAGGCTGGGAGGTGCGGGTGGAGGTGATCGAGACGGCGAACCTGATGGTGCTCACGACCAAGACGACGTTCCGGGATCACGTCATGCTGGCGTCTTCCCGTACTCTGCGTATGGATACTGCGTACGCGAGTTTGCAGACCATGCAGACGTGTGGCTATCGCGCGCCTATACCCCTGTCACACCTTCGCACTGGGCCCTCGCCCTCTAAGCCTCAGCGTCCTTCGCAGCACTTGTAACCAACTGTTCAGCGTGATTTACGCGTCAGAGCATTTGCAATGGGGCACACCAATTTACCAGTGATGGCAACATTAGTTCGCTTCTCACATTCGCGGGGTCATGATGGTGGAGGGATGTAGATAGATTGTTGGATCAGGGTCTGCAGGTTCCCCGCGGTACATATTCCTTCTCTTATGCCTCCCTTGGCCCCCCATCAACTCTGCAAGACTCGCCCCTCTGCGCACATATAGCTTTACCACGTCTCCTCTATCCTGCAACCTAGTAATACATATTTCTATCTGCGTTCGAACCAATCGGTTACGGCGGACGTGCGCAAACATCCCACCCCATTACACATTGTATGTTTTGGAAGTGCCTCTTGTCCAAAGGTGTGACGACAGCCGGATCGCAGGGCCTCGAACACGAAGGACAGTCGCCGGCAAATCACCGCGCCACGGTAGCTTGAGTTAGGTCGTTAAAGTCAGCCACCATACTCAGGACTTCGCATAAGGTACTTGTCTCCTCCACCGCGATGGCACATTGCGAAACGGATATCGGAATGCTCTACTCACTGACGAGGTTGCGTTACAGCTGTGCGGAAGGAAACCAGAAATGCCTTTTCAGCGTGCGAGCGCACTGAATAGAAAGAAAACGAGGGACGGGCGAACACACATCGCGATCGACGCGCGGACGAGCTCAGGGTGGAACGGAGTGGAAAAGAGACGACGCGCCGGCGATAGGAAGGGGAAGCGACGCGTTAGCGCGATCAACGCGCGATCGCGCGTCGGGTCAAAGTGTGGAGAAGTGACGCGGATGCGTCGGGCACGCGGCCGGCGCGTGAGCATATCCCAGATGGAAGTGGGGGGGAGGCTGTAGCAGCGCGACGCGCCATCGTATCCCAGATGGAAGTTGGAATGGAGGGAAGAGCCAACGCGTCGCCGGAAGGGAGAATGATGAGAGCGAGGACGCCCGTCGATGCGTAGACGTAGGATCTGAGGATAGCGGGTGCGCGAGAAGAATCCGGGATTGTATTGACGCGACCATTGCGAATGCGTATAGGATAGAGAAGCGTAGGAGCGGGCAAATAGCGCGAGGACGTTGGGAGCGGAAGGAATATTGGTGTCTTGTTTGCCCGGGCAGATGCAGGCGGGATCGTTGCACTGCCGGCGGGACATAGAGTATAGGCCGGCGACGTTGGGACGTGGTAGAGGGGTTTAATCATGGTAGCGGGAGGACATATAAGGGATGCGTCGTTGGACGTAGATGCAGCCAGGGGGGGATGGTGCTAGGACAAGGGGATACTTACAATGTCAGATAAAGAGACAGATCCAAAAAGCGGAGAAGTCGGACTAGTAAACCACGGGAGTACACGGGAAGACTAGTGGACTCATCGAGGGATTAAATACGTATAGTAACATAGCTGATACACAATTACAGAAGTATCGCACACAGTGCACCTGGTAGCCAAATCACATGACAAGACAAAAAGGGAAGGGGCGAAGCAAAACAATAATGGATGTATATAGCGCAACCCGAGGGGTTCTATACATTAAAGGGGAATGATGAAGGCGAGGACGAGGGATTGGGAAGACATTTTTTGAAGATTTTTCTTGAGGGGAAGAGTGGGGGATGATGGAAAGGCCAATAGTACACAACGCCAAGAGGAAAAGAGACAGCGAGGATATCATGAAGACAGAACTTGCCAGTGGGCCATGAGCGAAGCTTCTCAGTCGTATGCCTGTTCTTTGCCCTTGCGAGACGCAGGGGGCCGGGGGTCGACGGTTTGGCATGGACCGTAAGCTTGACTAATGTTCTCGGCCCAAGACGAGAGCGTCGTAACAGTGCAAAGGCGGATGAGAAGCACGTGGTTGTAAGCGATGGAGACACCGATATAATCGTGCAGCGAACGCGCATCCCAGTCGGTGGTAAAACGGTTCCACATGCGAAACTGGGTGATACCCATGGACCTGAAAGCGCGCGCGACGATGAAGAAGTCAGAGAGTCGAACGGAGCAACTGGCAGCTCGAGGGGGATCAACTTCGTGCTCGGCGGCACGTTATTCTGTGTATAAAATTAAGTCAGATATTGGTCGGAGGTGCATGGAAAGGGAGACTCACTTTGTACCAGATCTTGACAGTGAGAATCCAAGGAAGCTTCTTGATGTCGGGATTAGTGTTCTTAGCCAGTTCTGGCACCGATGGATACACTTCGAATCGGAAGGGGTCACCGAAGACCTCAGCAGCGTCCACGCGTTCACCGATATCCCCAGAGCCAGACTGCGGCTTGGCGAGTGGTCCAGCCGCGCTGTCGGGCGCGGGCTGTTCGTCGTCGTTGTCGTCGTTGTCGTCATCGTCGTTGTCGTTGTCGTTGTCGTTGTCGTTGTCGTCGTTGTCGTCGTTGTCGGATCCGCTTGAGCTCGAGCTAGACGAAGACGAGGACGGCGAAGAACTTTTTGCGAGAGACGCGAATACCGGAGCATGATGACGGGCAAGAGCTTGCCGGGCGGCAAGTCTCAAATGGATGGAGGTGTCGATGGCGCTGATGATGGGACCCTGCGCCTCGTTCTCCTTGTAGCTAGAGCCCCCGGGTGTTGAACGGTGTTCTTCTCCCTCGGAAGCGTCGACGATGGTCGCCGCGGGCAGGATGCGGACGTCTGGGCTGCCCGAAGGCGTAGTTCGAAGTTGGGTCGCGGGCGGCGTGCTCTCGCTATCGTCGACGTACGTGGGATGTGTGGTAGTCGGGACGTCCCGTGAAGGCGCGCGAGACCTAACGGGAACGCGTGAACGTGGAAGCCTCGACTGAGTTGCTGACGGCAGGCTCTCGCGCTCGCTGTCATCGTCATCGTCATCATCGCCGTGGTGCTGCGGGCGACGCGTGACAGTGCCGATGTCGCGCGAGGGTGCGGCGGACCTGATGGTCGTGCGCGGAAGCGAAATGCGTGGCTGGGTGGCTGGAGGGGCGCTGTCACTCTTGGAATCGCTGCTGTGGATCGAGATGACGCTGTCTCGGTCATTATCTACCGCAGGGCGAGTTGGCGACATCGGGGGGGGGCGCGCCGTACGTGGTCTGGTGTCACGCGCTGATTCATCGCCAGAGCTGATGATGATGTAGTTGCGCGGATGTGCCTTGAGGATTGAATCCGCCTTGGACGTCATCGCGCGAGGCTTGGTGCACTTCTCCGGACGCGCCCTCACGTTGGAGCCTGTTGTGCCCGACTTGGCCGCCTTCGTATGACGTGCTGAGGTTGCCTTGGCACTGGAGGCCGGGGGCAAAGGTCCTCGAAACTTTCGTTTGACTGGAGGAGGCTAAATAAAGTCAATTACTCCGCTTAGCTCGTGACAACGAAGCAGAGACTTACAGGAGTCGGGTGGACAAGAATCCTTTTCTTCTTCTGAGGACGCGGCGACGGAGAAGATTCAGGAGAAGAACAGCGCGATGACGTGTTCACCTTTGGTGAAGTGGAATTTGCCTCAATCCGCAACGCGCGCCCCTGCAGCGGCTGAGCTCGACGAACTGCAGCGAGTCCAGTTCCTATTGGGAAAAATAAATCTAAGCATCATAGCGAGGTACATTGGTACATACTGCGATCAGCGCAGACAAGGTGGGAATGTCTGGCTCGCGGTCCGCGGCATCCATCTGTTGAAGGTGCGGTGTTTAACGAACACGTCTCTCTCGGAACATTAAGGTCTTACGGGTTGGTGAGGAGGGTCCTCCTCAAACTGCTGAAGGACCAATGCATCCTGGTGAACAGGTTAGCATCCGAAAGGTCAAGGGTGCATAACAGTCCTTACCTCTTCGTCAACGGCGGCTTGCAACTGGCGAGCCATCTCCTCATCTCTTGCGCATTGCGGAGGTGGGCTGCGGAAGGCGGTCATGCCGGGTCCTGTGGATGGACCAGCCACAGGTTCGGGACTACGAGGCCGTGAGTTGATGGGGGAACGCTGCGTCGAATCAGAATCAGTATTGTCTCGGCAACATCAGAGCACAAACGCACAGCCAAAGGTTCCGTGTCGAGATCCCGAAGGAGCGGCGAGAGCCAGTCCTCAAGCTCGCCGCCAATCGGCGAAGTCTCGTGGGGTTGAGAATGACCTTCGGTAGAAAACGCCGACGAACGGGACGATTTTGAGTCGGGAGTAACCATTGTCGACGATGACGCGGTCATGTCCCGTGCCGCCTCAATGCGCAGGAGAAGAGCAGGCGGGGTGCCCGGTTGAGCGGGATAATAGACGAGCTCGCAGCTGTTGCACTGACGACCTCAAGTTAGCGATTAAATTAGATGGGGAGGGGAAACTACGCACGACGCGAACCCATTCCCCGGCGTGGCCTTGCTTGAAGACGAGTTTCTGCGTGATGGAACCCTTCCTGTCACAGCGAGAGCAGGCAAGCTCGTTGTTGACGTAGACGTCGTTGTCGAATGGCAGACGCTGGAACGCGCCTTGCTGACAGAGCCGCCTGACCTGCGGGCTATACTCTGTACGGCGAAATGAAGGCGTCGAGAAGGCGCGTAGAAAAGGATGGTGGGACGGAGGGCGTAGAGGCGTGGATAGGGCCCTGAGGATGGAGTTGAGAGGGAAGGATCGGCGAGGTGTGGAGGCGGGAGGTGCAGGTTCTTGGGACTCTGGAGAGGACGAGCGTCGCTCGGGAGAAGGGGTCGAGCGGCAGTGACGTGGAGCCTTAGAGCTCCGCTTGCTGGGTTTGCGACCCATGGGGGGAATTGGACGAAGGAGGGGAGGAACCTGGTGGAAGTACACTGGGGTGAATTCGAAGGGCCTTTATACCCAAAGGATCGTTCTCGATCTGCGGAGATTGCTTTCGCGCAGACATGGGCATCTTGGGGTGGCAGGAGCGCTTTGAATGCCCGGTCAAGTGAGACGTAGTCACAAAAATTGTCACAAAAATATTTCCGCCTGGCTTTCCCCCTCGCCAATCACAGAGACATGTCACGATCCGCGGAACCTGGCACAGACTACGCTAGGATTAACGAATTTTTACCGCCTCTTGCGCTTGTTCCGACGATCAGTACCCTCCCCTCCTCCATCTAGCGCCTCAGTATTATCTGAACACGACGCCCCGACGCGAGGCTTCACTGGCTTCGCCAGATTCATCTCCCTGTGACGCAGGACTTAGCTGCGTACGGAAATCGCGGAAAGATGACTACTTACACTTGGTAGAGGGCTTTCGCTGTCTGTGTGCGCCGTCTCAAGCCCTTCCCCCGCGGGGACGTTGCGTCCGTCTTAATCGGCGCAACCCCCTTGGCTGGACGAGGATCTGAAGCAGTCCGGCTTTGACGTGTAGTGGTTATCTTATTAGACACCCACGTCGCGGACTTAGGAAGCGGAGCGTCGTCGGTTGCGTTGCTGTATAGATGGATAGATGGTCAGTTGCGCTGCATTGAAGGTAGAAGTCGGGACAAGACCACTTACCCCTTGTCCGCCCGAGCGCGCGTGTTCTTTCGCGGCTTCGTTGTTCGGCCTGAGCGCGCCGACTTGTTCTTGGGGGGGGGCGTCGTTAGAACGCGTTCAGGAGGACTGCCAAATCGGACACTAGGCAACTGAGTGGTGGACTCCGAAGGGGCCTCAGGGTGGAAAGTGGAAGGCGTAGCGGGGATCGAGGAGCCTACGCTGGAAGATTTCGACGGCGTCACGGGGATTACAGATGGTGTCCTCGTCGGAGACTGGAAATCTGCACGCATAGGGCCGCTCAAAGCAGGGGAATCATGGTCGTCAGTCTGCGTGACGTTGCTGGGCTGTGCACCCTCTGGAAGGGGAGGAATTAACGGGACGGTACGAAATCTTGCACCGGGCGAAACGGTCAGGGATGTCGTTGGAAGAGGCACGTCACGCGATGATGACATCGCGGTGGTCGAGATTGCTTGAGGCGCTGTCGGCCGCTAGACGAGAGACTTGTCGCGACCGGGGGATGCTCCAGAACAGGAGCCCCAATGGACGACGCGCTTTGATCGGAGGCAGGGGATTGATTAGCCTCAGGAATTTCACGCGTTGGCCCCAACGCAGCACGAGGAGCTGAAACGATGTGAGAATGGCGCGCTGACGAACAGGACTAGGTCAACGCTTACGATCGAACATTTCGCGGAGAAAGTCGTCGAAAATGACACGAAGCCAGTCCACGGACAACCCCGTACGCTTCGCGAGATACTGCTCGTACGTTTCGTGTTCCCGCGCAGCGGTTCCGTCGCTGACATACAGGTGAGTGCATCACCGAAATTGCATCGAAGGAGGACGTACTGTATGGCCTTAATTTTGCCATGCTCGTCAATCCCACCCACGACGAACCATCCCACCCATCCGACATCGTTCGCCATTGCTTCATATGTCTTCTTGAAGAGGGGCAAATACGTCGCTAGTTGCCTGTAATCATGATGAGTACAGCATGTGCAGGTAGGCCAAGAACGCAATCTTACGCATTACGGTCTTTCAGATCCGGCTCCTTCGAACGATGGCCCGCGGCGTTGAGTCTCTCGGCCTCCATCTCAAACGCCTCACGGTCCGGCAAGTCCTTGTATACCTGTGAGCATGCGGTCGCATAGGCACCAAGATTGCCCCTTCCATCGCGCAGTCCTGCTGTCTGAGGGCGCAACGGATGGTCGCTGGTAACGAACAGCCGATAGCCGTTGGTCATGACGGCCGTCGCCTTCGAGTCAGGCTTAACGAGGTCGGCGAGGGAAGGCGATGCGACGGAGAGGGCGGTCGATGGGCGTGACTTGCTCGACTTGTTCCGTTTGTAGTTTGGGCTTTTGCTCTTGATGTAACTGCCAATACGCTGCTCCAGAATTAGTGCGTGGACGGGTTCTGCGCTGAGGTAAAGGCGCACCTTTGGAATAGCTTTCAGGCGTTGTTGCCGATCCTGTTCAGTTTCAGCAGGGTGAGGGGACAGCTCCCCGCGCGGCTGGAGCTTCTGACGAGCTGCAAAGTCCTCCAGCGTTTCTGCGCCGAAGACGTCGCTGAAGCGGTCCTGGTACTTCGAGACAAACCAGTTGACAGCATCCTTCCACCACTTCTGGTTTGCTTCAGTCTCATGCGCACGCGCCAGGAAGTTGCGGCCTTCAGAACTCTGAGCAAGCTCTTCCAGATAGCGCCACTCTGGCATGCGCCACTTCAGACGACCCATCCTGTAGTGAGGAATGTCAAACTTAATACGTAGCATTTGTGCCGGAGGCACTTACAGCACCAATCTACGGATTCTTCCTGAGGGAGAAACAGAGTGTGAGCTGTTCAGAAAGAAGTGCTGGTAACGTGAAGCAGGATTTCTCAGTTGCCTGGGGCGAATATTCTGTGTCGCTCAGTGAGGACAATCTAAGATTGAAATTGGCCGTGCTACCCCTGTCCGTCATGAACACGGCGTGATACGACCTCGAAGTCAAACACATCAGTGAAATTAGAAAATCGCTACTCTGAATACAGTCACAGGACAAAAGGCACCGGAAGATCCATATGACGGACGACTGCGAGCTGACGTACGGCAAGGGATGAAAGCATCATGCAGCGGGAGAAGATGGCGCACGCACCGGGGGGACGGGAAGACGGTCATACTTGCTGATGAAAGTGTGAGTGTAGAACGTGACAGCGGCCTCCAGGATACCATTGAAGTCGTCAGCACCGCAGTCGAGGACCTTGCCATGAGCACCGCGGACCCCGCCTGGACAGCCAGGCCAACGGCTAAGCAGTTCGACGAATGCCGAAAGGTGCGGCCGAGAAGACTCCCAACCTTCTTCAGGCGGCGCGACCCAGCAGAACGTCGGGGGCTCCGCCTCGTCCAAAGACGGAACAACATCTAGACCCGACGTGCCCGAACCCCATACACGCGAAACCAGTGATTCTCGCATCCATCGAGGGAGCTCGGCCCACTCATTAGACTCCACCATCATGGCATCCAGGGCCAGGAGTTCGCACCGCCAGTTTGTTTCGTGAGCCTCGAAGACAACACGGTGCTGGAGCGCTCGATCGGACATCGCGGCCGCTTGCGTAACAACGTAGTTCCCATATAAAGGCTGGGACTCCACGCGGTACGATGGCAGGGCCTGTCCTTTGCCGAAAAGGCGGCGGATGTTGGTTTGGATTTCGCGGCGAACTTTCCAGCGGCCTCGTAGTTGCGACGAGCTCTCGGCCTCCTCATTGATCTCGTAGTCGCCCCATAGGGCGTCCCGCCACTCCGAGACCGTCAGCGGCCGCCCAGCGACCGTCTTGTCGAAAAGCCTAAGTCGACAGAAAGTGCGTATCGAGATCCAGTGATGGACGTATCGCGCAGTCTTTTCGGGGTTAACATTGAAGTCGAGAAGCGCGTCGAGCAGCCAAGGTGGCGCGAAGAAGTACTTGACGGAGGCGCGGGGCTGGGGAAGTGGGCTCGATTTCGAGAGGACGGAGAACCAGACAGGCGGGAGAGCGACATTCTGAGAGGAGTAGAGCTGTCGGAAAGGATTCATGAGGGAATGCTTGCTCTGGGACTGCATAGAGCCAGAAGGGTCATTCACGCCCGCTGCGGCGAGCGCGGCATTCTTAGCGTGCCTAGCCCGAGTGCGTCGCGAGGGCTTTTTAGGGTCAGGGCCGGATGTGGACGGAGCGACAGGAAGGTCGTGTCCCAGGGATTTTGCATCTCGACCGTTCCGAACAACAAAGGTAGGAACTGCGGGGCCTACGCTCGCACTATCCTGATGGAGGAACACAGCGCCTTCGCGTAAACGCTTCGCCGGAGGCAGAGTGCTGTCTTTCTCAGCCTCCAGCAACGTGGGAAGACGGGAGTCGCAGAGTTGCCGATTAACAATCGTCGCCATCGCGCGCCGCCACTCGCCAGGCATGTTCAACGCTCCGGACAGATCACGCTTCGCAAGCACCAGACGAGGGTAGGACGGGGTCTTCGAAAACTCGGCAGGAATGTCCCGGGTGAGCACCACCTCATGGACAACAAGGTGAGTACTGAATGCTTGTTGATACCATACCGGAATACCAGCTTGATGGAGCATCTGCGCGACACTAGGATCAGCCGTATGGGCACCGAGGACGTCGAGGACGAGCAATCGACAGTCCTGCTTCTTCTTAACCCTATCGAAGACTTTCCCGAGCCATTCGACGAGACCGTACAGCTCCAAGGTGAGCCGTTGCACATGTGCTGCGAGGGAAACGATGATGCCGGGTACAGCAGGGAGACAACGGAGGCGGTCAAGGGTGTGTCGGAGGCAAACCACGAGGAAGTCACTGATGTCGTTCCAGCCCTTGTGGTCCTCTTGACCCAAACGATGATTCAGGAAACGCTCCACGGCGTCGGAGGCCTCATCAGATAACTGCTTCTCGAGTTCACGGTTAAGGAAGCCGACGCCGATAACCCCACAATCGTCCGGCTCGAAGTCTAGCCTGCTCAATGTGCGCCAAAGGACCTCGCCGGGGCCGCCGATTCGGGGTTTTGCGGGGATGCAATGGATGTGGAATGCGTCGCGAGTAAACTGTTGGGGCCATTGGGAGTACTCGTGGCGGCCCCAGCGACCGTCGTCGAAGGTGGTAATTTCACTGTGGGCAACGGCAATTTCTGGCACCCATTTCGCGTTCGGCGTCGTGATGACGAAGTCTGTGGCCCATCCTTGCGCTTTGTAGGCTTCTGCGGCGACAAGGCCCTCCCAGGGACCGACCGCAACGAGTGGAGCTGGGTGCGAAGATGAGCTTACAGATTATTAAGGTATCGTACATGATGCTTACGTCGTCCCTTCCTCGTTGATTGCAACTGGCCAGTAGGGATGAGCATTACGTGTTCGTCGTCATCCTGCGACGGGGCGACTTCGCTCGGTGGCCGGGCTGGATCACGGTCAGTCATAGGTTGCAAGTGCTATCCTGGACCAGACTTACGTTTTTGCGTTATAGGCAAGGTGTCACCATGCTCTTGGGAAAGCTGCGTCGACGTTGTCGAGTCCGATGACTCTGGATAAGGCCCGGTACACGCGCGCGGCTGCTCACGGTCGATGGAATAGGATCGGGTGGCGGGACGCCCTTGGGGGGTCATTTCGAGAGGTTGGGGAGAAGGGGGGATCGGTCGCGGTGGGTCTCTGAGATCGGAGTCCTGGGATGGAAGTTGGTCGCTACGAGGGTTGGATGGGATTGCATGGGGCCAACGATGCGGGAGTCGACCTCAACGCTAGAGCGCCGTCTTGAGGGACAAAGGACTCCCGGAAACGCCAGACTACTGTCTGGTTCTCGCGGGAGGAGTCGCGTCTATGACTTAGAGAGGGTTACTACCCGTCTCGCCTGTCCAGACGATGTCGATGCCTTGAGGCTGTCGTTTGTGACGACGCGGTATCTAGAAGGTGACACGGGACAACGTTAGCGTAACGGAATACATTTCGAAGTGCTGGACTTACAGAGAGGGCGTAGCGGGAGTTGGCGATGGCAGCAAGGCGATGGAGTATGATCAGGATATGTTCTGGGCGCCAGTATTGGAGGGCGAGGAGGCGGATGCAAACCGTGGGAATGCGAAACAGGAAAACGCGTCAACGCGTTTGTTGGCACGTGAACGGACCGAGGCCCTCGGACACGAGACTTCCCCGAATATGGGCACATTGACGCCCTTCGAACTCGATGAGCCAATCGCTGAAGTCCACCAAATCCGTCGCTCCCTCGACTCTCTCATACACAAATCCTCGTCTGTCTCTTTGACGTCCCCTTTCTTATCTGGGTTTCTCCACTACCGACTTTCAGACCGACTCGCCACTCCACGCACACGGGTCTCATGCAAAAATGTAAGCACCATCGCCCGCCCAGTCAGCCATGTCACTGACCGTCCTTTCCAGTCCCCATGCCGCCGCCTCATGTCGCCATCCGTTCGATGTGCAATTCCACCAGCCAAGTGCCGACGTGTGATTTCCCTCGCGGCTCGAGAACTGGCATAGTCCAGCAGACTCGAGTCGCACCACCTCTACTCCCCGGTCTCCAAATGCTGGCCGCCTACCCCTTCTCACCTCCTTTCCTCCCCGACTGAAGCCGCAAACAAACACTCTTCTGCTCTCCATTCCCCCAGCCCAGAGCAGTTATCCTCAAGATATCGCGACTCTGGGGTTTCACGATCAGTTTCTCCCGCTCCCATGCCGGTTCTTCGCGTCTCCCATCCGCCCATCTCCATCTCCCCATCCAACCTAGCTTCCCCAGTCGTGTCGCGCATTTCTTTCATGGCTTGTCGCTGCGTTGCCTCGCGAAACCTTCTACCTAGTTTCGCCCTTGTCCGTTACTTGATTTGTATCTCTTCACCCTCGTGTCCATCGGCCTTGATTCGGTCACCTCGCGCCTCTATCCCTTCATCAGATACTGTCAATTGGGAGTCAGGTCCAGCCAGTCTTCCGTTATGTTATCACCGCCCTTAAATGCACACGTTGTAGGCCGCGAGGCTACCTTGTTATGATCTCATCTGCCGCCGGCGGGGTGTTTCGTTCGTCAATTTATAAGCGTCCCTCCCACGGCGCACTTGCAACCTCTCCCCTTCCCTTTGCCATTCCCTCCCAGTCGACCATGACCAGTTATGGTGCCGGATCCGACTCGACTTCATTCTCGAGAGACACGTCGTTCCCCGGTGAGCATGCCCCCAGACTCGACCCATACGCAGCATTACGACATTTGAACGCCGCGCGAGCTACCGCGGCTTGGACGGCTTCTCCGCTTTCGAGCAGCCCCAATGCGGGGAAGTCACTGTCGCCCGCCCTTCTTCCCGTCCCTGCCCAGACGTCCACGGGAGCTGAACGCCATCCCCTCGATCGAAGTGATGAGAAGCTCGTCAACGCGCCCCCTCCCAAGAAAGCAAAGTTCAGCAAGACGATTGTAAGTTTCCCTCAGTTCATTTGTATGCGTTGCATTCTAATGAGCATCGCGACAGCCTGTCGGCAATCGCCTCAAGACGTTTCTGGACATGGCGCCTCAGGCCCAGTGGGCAATGCTCGCCCGCGAGGCCGGGCCACCGCGCGCCGTTGAGTGCCCACGGCCACACACCCCGCCACCACACCCGGAGCAACTCCCCGAGGACGCAGCTGTGTTTCGTTGCTTCGATTGTTACCACGCCCCCATCATCTGTAAGGATTGTCTCATTCGGGACCACGTTCGCAACCCCTTCCATCGCATCGAGACGTGGACGGATGCCGCGGGCTTCTGGGAGCGGATCTCTCTTGGACAGCTCGACGGCTTCTCTCTCAACCTCGGCCATGCTGGCAGGGAATGCCCTTCGCATGACGACAAACGGCTCATGACGATCGTACATGAACACGGCATCATCGAGATGAATGTGCGGTTCTGCGCTTGCCTCCCGAAAGGAGAACGGTTCGCGGTTCCCGAGCCAATCCAACTGCTGCGTTTCGGGTTGTTTCCTGGTACATGGAAGAAGCCCATGACCGCGTTCATGATCAACGGCTTGCGCAACTACCACCTCCTCTCCCTTCAGTGTCAGATTACGGGGATCGACTTTGCCGTGTATCTGCAACGCTCCACCGATAGTGTCCTATCCCACGAGGTCACCGTAAGTCGTGTCCGAAGCTATCTTTACGATCATCCTAACTGACAGTCGTCATCGTCCATAGGACAGACACCGCGAACTCAACGAGTCAATGCGGGAATTCATGTTTTTACGGTCCACGAGGCGTGCAAGGCAGGAGCCAAAGATGACGTTAGATACCGGGAGCTTAGCAGTCCTTTGTCCCGCTTGCCCTCAACCCCACAAGAACATGGATCCCAATCGTCATCTTGAGGATGAGGACTCGTATGTCTACGTCACCTAGATCTATGGCCATGTACTGATTACCCGCAGGTACCTCGACATGCTCTTCTACACAATTGACGGCAATTTCCAGGCCGCGCAAAAGTTCAAGCCTATGGACATGACTGACTTTCCCCTGACGACCGGCAGATCGTATTATGCCCCGGAGCATGATTACGAGATTTACCGTACCAATCTGCCTCCACGCCGCAAAGAGGTGAGTGTAGACTATCTGATGTTTAATTTGTCTGACCGCGAACACCTCTGGTCAGCCAACTAGCTGTCGCAAGTTCGGGGCGATGGGTTATTCCCGCTACAAGGGGCGCGTGAGTGGCGTTGTGGGGCTATCGTGTGCGCGACACATGTTTGTTTTTCCTTGTGGCACTGTTGACATCCTGGGCGGTGAGGGGTGAGTTGTCCGACATGCTGCTGGCTATTCATACTGACTTACATCATTCAGCTTTGCTTATGCAGACTATTGCATGTGCGCCGGGTTGCGACCGTACATATGCCTCAAGCGGCATCATCGCGGATACGATATCAATTGTCAATACACGATTTATCTCTCCGACCGCCTCCGTGCTATCCATGAGAAGCATCACAACCTTCCAACCATCCAAGCTGTCTATTTCCCTTGGACCATGGTCGGTATCGGCAAATTCCACGTGGCGGCACACCAGGAATCGTGTCGCTCGAGGTACTCTTACTACTATCTTCCCGGCTCTGGTATGACGGACGGCGAGGCTCCCGAGCGGATCTGGGCGTCCCTCAACAATCTGTCAACGCGAACCAAGGAAATGTCCTCCGGTCACCGCCACGATGTCATTAATGACTATTACGGCGACTTGAACGTCCGGCGCGTCCACAACATGCGTGCGTCAGAACCTGTTTTGTAACTTGTCCTAGACTTAGTTTGGCATGTAGATAACACTCTCGCTGTCCGAATGGACCGCGCGATAGTTGAAGAGGCCCGCACCCAAGAGTACCTGGCGGAGTTGGAGGAGAACATCCTGGCGGAAAGCCTCGCTCGGTGGCGTGTTGATGAGGCGAAGTGGAAGGAGAATGTCGAGCATCTCGAACGTGATGGCGCAAATTTCGAGAGCCCGTATGAGTTGAAGAAGCATCAAGGTATGCTCAGACACACCATTCCCGTTTTTGATCAATTCTAATCGGCTGCCAGCTGTCTCTCCTACGGAACTTCTTGCCTCTCTCGTGAAGAAGAGCGGGTTAACAGGCGAGTCCGCGGCGTCTTTGTTCGGCGTTATCGAACGCGGCGTCGAGCTACAGCAGGAAAGGTACACTGGGGCCTGTCTAGTATTTTTGAGCATGGCTAACACTTCATTCGACAGGGAGGCTTTGTTAGACATCCTCGCGAAAGATAACAGAGGGAACTGGAGGGAGATCTCTTTGCGATGCGAGACATTTTTTGTAGAGGTCGAGCGCTGGCAGGCGCTTCGAGACGTCTATCTAGGTTCTCTCATCGAAGATGCAACATCAAGTGCACAAGCCGCCATGCAGCCACGTCAAAATCTTCGTGGTCCTAGCGTCGATGCCCTTCAACCCTCGGAGTCTGAGCTACCCTCATCGCCCGACTTCCCATCCAGCTTCCCTCTACGGGACGTCTCTGCGGACTTCCGTGAGTCCAGTGACGGCCTTCCTCGGCAGCGACATGCCCACGGCAAGCCGGACAGTTGGAAAGAAGTCTTTGATGTCACCATCCTCCTCCCTTCATCATATCATCCCACTATTTGCGCACAGCCCGCCATGCGTCAAGTCTGCGAGCTGGAATCTGATTTCCGCCGAGTTGCTGCGAATGAAGCCCTCGGAGACTTGCGCGCCGCTATCATTAGCCGTGAAGTCATCAAGATGAAGCGGGAGAATGCCCATTCAAAAAAGACAACCGAGAGGTACGACCGCAGGCTCGGCACTGCAAACGCCGAGGTGGACAATCTCGCGGACCACTACCGTCGGCACTGGAGCGCTTTGCGTCTTCTCGGTATGGCGGAGTCCGACCCGCACCTTCGTCGCCTCAAGGATGCAGACGCCGTCAACGTCAAGTTGTCGACGGCGCAAAACCTCCTCGGCCAAAGCAAGGAGGCTGTATCATGGATTTGGGGCGACTTCTCCTTCGTCGAGCATGAGACAGACAGTCAGTATCAAGAGTTCTATGATGATGGTAAGGGCGACGTGTCAGCATTCCGGGTCTGTGCGCTAACGACAATGTCCAGCTCGTCGCGTCCATTGGTTCTGTTCAAGCGCCGTGTTTGCACGATGGAAAGAAGAAGTTCAACTCTTAAAGGAAGAAATGCGCCGCACGCTGCGCTTTTACGCTTACATGCGTGACCGATGGAATGACTATGCCAGGGAGAAAGAGGTTCTACACGATTCCTCCACCGTGGCATATGCCCGCAAGTAAGTGTATTGTCTTCCTGTCTGTATCCCCCTTTTACGACGTCTTCTGCCAGACAAGCGCATCGCTACACTCGCCTGATCCGTGCGTGCGAGAAGTGCTTCGGCAAGCGCATTGACTTGGTAAGGATGCCGCCCATGACTTCATGATAACTTTTTGAACATGTCAACAGAACGAACCTTCGCTTCGCGACACTCTCTCGGATGTTCAATGAGGCATTCCGCGCATTACATAGCTCGCTAGTCAGTCTACGTTGTATCTTCCTTAACCACGTCAATCGCAAGGACCTTCCTTTCCATCATACACCTCTTAGCATTCTACAGTGCGCCCGTCGGGTGAAGCTTACGCGCGCGCACAGGATGCGTCGTTGTGATGAAGTCGAGACCTGTCGAGACGAGACCTTGCCCGTCGAGCGGCATGCCTCGATCGCACCTAGGTGATGTCCCATCACGTCTCGATTCTGTCCTTAGTCATATCTAAGATACCGATCTGTGGAGCGATGTCTGGGTCCGAGTCTTCGCAAGAAGAGTCCCGATGAGAGTACTACCATGATGGCGCAGCAACCATACCAGACGCAAGGGCTCCCGTGCGAGATGTCGCGGCACTTTCTTGAGGACAGCGGGGATGTTGCGTGCGGCACAGCCCGAAGTGGCTCGATGTTGTCGTGTGGAGAATGGTTCTCATAATCAGGGAGAATGGACGGCACAACTGTTACTTGATGGTGATTGGGCGGATGATCATTCCGGAGATCCAGGGGCGCGCACGTGTGGAAAACCAATGATGTGTCGCAGACGGAGGAGTCCAGATGTTGCAGGAGCTTGCACACAAAGAGGAGGAGACATTTTAGGGTGTATCTAATACAATTGCGTTACATGTCGCCGTACTGGAGGACCGCGGGGATGCTATGCACAGCGGCGTGTGTGACGACGAGGCGCGATGACATAATGCTGGGAATGTACGGCGTGGTCGTCAGCGGCTGCGGATTGTTGATGATGGGAGGAAGCAATAGAATCCTCTTCGGTCGCGGTTGGCAGCGAAGCTGATGACCTGCGAAGATATTGTGAGCACCGGCGCCGCTACTCTGTGCGTTGTACGGCGCGGTTTAAGGCATGGACGAGGCACGGGGAAAGGGTGCCAGATAGCAGTCGAGTACAGGGTGGATAGCAGTCAAGTACAGGGTGACATCCTGAACTTGAATATCATCGACAACTTGGTGGCAAGGCATTGGTCATCGTTCTGTGCAGTGCCATACCGGTCCGGGGGTTACTTTCCCGGTCAAGGACGCCAAGTATAGGCACTTTGCGAAGTACTACATGCCCGACATCTGTGTCAGCGCGTTCTTCGGTGGCACGCCTGTGGCGAAATATGCCGACGGTCTCCTCTATGATGGGACCGCGTGCCTGTACATCGTGATCACCATCCCCGGTCCCCTCAACACCTGTTAAGACCAGATCAAGTATCATCTATACCTCAATGTGGTCAGCCGTGGAGACTACTCAACGCCCTCGTTAGACACAAGGCCCTCGACGCTTCTAAAGTCAAGCATTTCCTGAACACAAACTGCTTAGATGACATTGTTCCCGTGCACACACGACGTTCGGGAGGTTTGCGCCGAATATAGCTTCAGATATCATACCTCCAAATTAGCGTGAGAGATCCCAATGCGTAACGTTAAGGCACAGCCAGCGTCTAACAGAACGAAACGGGTCTAGATATCCCGGATGCATCTGTATCTGACGGATGCATCTGCAAAGGTTACCCCAACCTTGCGGATGCATCCGCCAGACTGACAACCTACCACCTCCAGCGCCATCTTTGGCTCAGACCTCACCTCTCTCCCTTCAGACCCTGTACAGCCCCCGCAAGAACCCAAGGACCGTGAACATCCGCTCAACACCATCGTCAAGCAGTTGCTTTCATGGTTCCAAGCACACTATGCCTTGGACAGCGCTCGCACCCACACCTTGACAGAAGGCTCGCAGAACAACACCCAGCCGACTGTCGCGGGCCCGACGAGGAAGACGCGGCAGC
>CM035304.1:3108804-3222954 GCA_002900995.3 Ganoderma boninense
CGACGCAGAGCGCGGCTACGACCCGACGGCCTCGCGTATCCTCCCCAACACCCGTCTGTACAACGCGATGTGTCGACGGGCGAAGGCCAAGAAGGACTCAGACAAAGATCCGTGCGACTACGTCCGCGCGCTGTTCCAGAAGTCGCTGAATCCCCATTGGCCGTGGTGGAAGGTCGAGGTGCACGCTCACGAACCTCGCGGCAAGACCCGCAACCAGCACAACCACACGGTCGTCCACAAGTTCGCTGTTGGTATGCCCCATTTCCAGGCCCCCAGTGTGGCTGGCCGCGGGACTCGTGGCTATGTCGCGCTTCCTGTTCGGGACGACGATACTATCGCGGACGACGCTGACTTCGTGTACCTGAAGGATGCTTGGCGGGTCGACCATGACGGCATCGATCTGGAAGGCGTTACTCTGCGATTCCTGAACGAAAAGGGAGTGGAGCACGTACCGACCCTCCTCTGCCATGGCGATCTCCCTGGCCAGGTCACGAGAACACAGGAGCACTGCCAGGCGGCTTTCCATCCGGACAAGCTCAAGGTCCCGCTGAAGCAGCATCATCATTACCGCCTCGTCGTGAAGGAGGTTGGCCTCCCTCTTGAAGAATTCAAGGATGGCTCTTGGGAGCTATGTGATGCGATCTTTTGCTGCCTGACTGGTGCGTCTTTCTTATTCTTGTCCTCTGCCTTGGATCATCGGGCTGATCCTGTCGTCCATCAGTAAAACCGACAATCTCTGAACGTCTGGATGTGCTGGACAGCCACCCGTCCAGACGCTCGGACATTTTCAGATCCAGACATTCGAGCGCCTATCCTCTCGACCTCGACCTCCGTCTTCTCGCTCTCCGCTTCCAGTCTCATGCCCTCGTCTCTCCCATTTTATCTGTTTTCGACATTGTTCCTCGCTCTATGCGCCTCATGGACCACTACACCAGCCCAATTGCTGACACCCCGAAGACTCGTGTCCCATCAAGTCCGGGAGTGGTAGGAGGACAGCGGTAGATGATCCAGTTGGTGATGCGAATTACGGGGAGGCAGGAGCAATAACAGCTCCACACGAACCAAGGTCGTCGTGTTCTAGGTGAGTACTAATGATTTTCCGGCCTTCCTGTGCATACAAGGGTGAGACAGGTGCCGACAAAGGACTGGCTCCAGCGCGCCCCCCGTGCAACCCTTCCGAGCCCCCCCCGCGCCCTCGTTATCATCTGTATTTTCTGCTTTGCTTTCACCCATTAAACACGGTGTCAATGCCCACGGGCCACTAGGAAGGGAGGGCTCGCGAGAGCTCATGGCTGTGACATCCCCCAATCATATTCCTCACCGCTCTCGTGCGCTAGCATAGCGACCCTACAGCCATCGCGATAGTTGAGCCGTATACAATAGAACAGGGATGTAAGTCGCGTAATAGGCGACGGGTACAGGCATGTAGGGCCGGTACGCCGGGTAGAATCAGTAACCGGTAGTGTAGGCGCCTACCAGCACAGCCACCAGCAAAACCGATCAGGGGAAAAATGAAGGACACTGCCGGGAGTCGAACCTGTACGTTCTGCGTCGGACATGACGCTCCGACCACTCGGCCACGTCAGCTCATTATCTGAGTAATATTCATAGGTGAAGTGTTATTAGCCACACCCCACAAGGAGGCGACAACATGCAAGTTACCACACTTGCATGTTCTCTCAGACGCCCGACGCCCCCTGCCTTCGGGGTCTCCCCCCCTGTGACCTCCCCCATCGCATCCTCTGTTCCATCTGCCCTTCAAATCCTCTCATCCTACGAAGGCATCTGGTCTCGACCTGTACCCTGCGCGCAGCCCCCTAGCAACGCGACGCAGTCAAGCCCTCAACTTCTGCAATCTTTCGTGTGCCCCTTTCGCCGTCGCCCACTTCAAGTTCTGAGCGAAGATCCTGCGCTTTAGGAATTCGAGCTGGTAGCACGGCGAAAGGTGCGCGCACCTTTAACTCTAACGCTATGTGCAGGTCCTTGCTGATCTGGTCGTTCAACCTCGCGTGCCGGCGCGCGCTCCATCCTCTCGTCCCCGCAATCAGTATCCATGTCTACGGAGCTGGTGCCCAGCAGTGCGGTCACGACTCACAGAGACCCTCTGCACGCGTCTCGTCGCACAATGCACGGCGCGCAATGCAACCAGTGCATGGCGCGCGCGTCCTCATACAGGCGACTCATCATCGCATCATCGCTGCTAAAAGCAGGTGAGACATCATTTGCAAATCTCCCCTCCATCGCTGGTCTGGTCGCACTGTCTCGAGTTCTCAATGTCCCACATGAACCGGTCCTCTCGCACTTGCCTGGAGCTATCGCTCCCTGTCCTGTCGCCCTAGCGTCACAATCAGGGGTCTCAGGACAATCAGGCGGCACGTGTGCTGAGTGCTCTGCCCTCCTCCACGCGTCAGCTCTACTAAATCATACACCACATAAGGACATGATCACGGCTCCCAGAGAGGCTTCAAGGTGAGTTCACTCTTTCTGCGCGAGCAGTCATGATCCAGCGAGGACTGGCAGCCATGGACGTCATCCTTCCTGTTCGGCGTCATCGGTGCGTATGCCGAACCATAGCTTGGGTTCGCAAACCGCCAGCGACACGCAGAGTCCGGGAGTGTTTGGGAGCCCTCCATCCTGCTGTACCACCTCCTCGCTCAATCCCAACGCACCCCCCAAGCTTGAGCTTGCGTACTGACTCTGGTTCAACAGACCCTCAGCGACTTACTGCATTTCCGTGCTGCAGTTGCGGCAGGGCCCTGTGCCGACATCGCTTCTCCCATCCTGCTCGGCAGATAAGCTTCCCTCACACAACCGCGCCCGCGGCCCGTGGCAAGACTCGCACGACGACATCGTGTGTCATGAACAGGCATTACGAGCTACATATATAGTACCAGCCAAGTGTCAAGCCAAGCTTGACATTGCGTCCTTTTGGCGTAGCTGGTTCAGCGGCTGGTCTGTTCCTAACATAATGTCAAGCTTCCAGCAGTCGACGGTTCGACTCCCCTTCTGGCAGAATCTTTGTTGTCTAGATTTGTCATAGGCTGTGACGTGACTTGGGATGTCACAAGGTCACATGCATGCTTGGCTGTGACAAATAGAGACAAAGAGCAGGATAGGGGTCCTTCCGAACCGGTCAAAGACTGTCAAGGCTCTGACCGTCCTGAAGTGGGCGGCTAACCCTTGGGGCCACTAGTATATCTAGTTCCACGTGAGGACACGTGCCTTGGAAGGGGGGTAATGTCATGAACAGGCATTACGAGCTACATATATAGTACCAGCCAAGTGTCAAGCCAAGCTTGACATTGCGTCCTTTTGGCGTAGCTGGTTCAGCAGCTGGTCTGTTCCTAACATCGTGCCGAGCTACTACGTCGACCGCAAGAGCCTCGGCGAAGGCGAGGCCGGACTCATGCACGCCCTCAGCACCAGCATCCTAGGGGACGAGCTCACGGCAGAGACCCATGCACGCGAGCAGAAGATCCCTGTCGAGGTCCGCCTTCCCGAAGACACCGTCGCGCACCCGAGCGGCTTCGAGCCTCCCACGGCCGAGACCGAGGTCCACCCGGTCGCGGCCAAGGTCGACACCGAGGAGCACCCCCTTGTCGCGACGCTCAAGCAGCCGTGGGGCGAGACGCTCATGGGCCGCGCGGAGCGGATCATTGTGGACAAGGAGGCGGAGGTCGAGTGGGTCAGGCGCATGGTGTCGGACGGCAACGGGGGCAACGCCGTCCTCAGCGGGTTCATCGGCGCTGGTACCGTTGAGAACACGTCTTCACGCCCCCCGCGTGCAGACGACCCGCACAACGTTGTGGCGCAGTTCTACGTGGGGCGCAAGCTGCTGCGCGCAGCCGCGCAAGGGGAGGAGGTGCATGGCAACCTGATGCACGAGCTCGGCGCCGGCCTGCGCAGCCGAGGAGAAGATCTCCGTCGAGGTCGTGCTCGACGACGGCTCCATCGTGCACCCCAGTGGGTTCGTGCCCCGGACGCCGGAGATGGATTTCCACCCCGTCGCGGCGAATTATTTCGCTCAGGACACCGCAAGGTTGGTTTCCGTGGTCCCCCAACATGGTAGAATATGGTGCTAGGTACAAACTGACAGCGAAAATAAATATACAGTCTCCATCACGATGGTTGTCTTACACCGGGGGTCGGTACGGAAGCATAAATGCCATTATCATGCAGTCCATCCAGCTGATCGGAATGAGCATACTGCATGTGTACGACGTCAAGGGTTGACTCACCTGGTTGACGCATTCAGCATAGCATTTCAACGTCGTCACTCGATTCTTCAGCCTCTGCGAGCGAAATGCTTGTCTACTCAGAAGTATTAGTGCCTCCAGAGCCTCTCAGCCGCGCAAGTTACCTTCGAGCATAAGCCGCAGCTCCTTCACGACCATGCTTCTCATGGTCCAACGCACGCATAATCCATTCTTGTTCGTACCCCGCAAAGAACTGTGCGCACCGGTATATCTCTTCGCGCCGAGTCTTCAGCTCCTCTGTCCAACGCTGGACGAGCGACTGGTGGCGGAACCAATGTACTCGCATGCCTGCAAAACCGCTATTAGCATTAGCGCGTCTGTCCAACCCAAGTTTGTCACTGACTAGCTTCTAGGAAGGTGCGCATCTCGCCCTCCTTGGCCTTCTTGACAAATGAAAAATCTCCCCAGATCCAAGAGGGAAGTCTATAGCTATCACCAAGGCGCTGTTCCCCTGTTGTTAGGGTGAACGCGCATAGGTCACTGTCGCGCAGTTCCTTGAACTTGCCATGGTCCTGGGACATACCCAAGACAAGCATGACATGTCGAATGGCGCGATACCTATCCCTGGCGCGATGTTGCGCCAGTCGTTTGTTCTCGAGTCGTCGATCTATGGCTGTATTGTGTCGAACTCCAGATCCTTGCTTCCGTCGTAGTTCAAGTGTTTCGTATGTAGCAAGTTGCAAGCGGAGATCTTCTAAGGCCTCATCAGCCTGGCCTTCACGAAGCGCTAGTTCAGTTTGAATGGCTTGCGACATATCCGAATGTCCTCGAATTTTGCTGTGGTATGCAGATGGAAGGAGAACGAGAGGTTCTGCTAACTCCTCCGCCATGGCCGCGAGAGCCTTCTGGGTGCAGGATTGAGGTTTGCGTTTTTTTTTCAGAGGTTCGTGCGTTGTGAAGACAATTCCGTGCTCGGCGTCGTCTTTGGGGTCACGTTTGGGGAACGTGAGCGGTACTAGGTTGGGTTCCACAGCTTTGCACGCCGAGCGAACTGCTAATCCAAGCCATTGGTCGCATAGCTCTTGACATGCTCGCCCGTCGGCTCTGTACGTCTCCATCTTCTTACCGATAGCTGTTCGATCGCTCTCCGTGCCCTGGGAAGCCTCGATTTCACTTTGTAAGTCCAGACTGCTCTGTTGTTAGCGTGACTCTGTCGTTAGTCGTGTAGTGATGCATTGCTCACCGTGTGTCCTCTAGGAGCAGGGCTGACCGAACCGCTGCGACAATGCCAATACCGTCGAGGTCTCCATTACCAGCTCGCTTCTCGTTCAGCTGTTCAGCAATGGTGGCCACACTGAGTACTGTGACGCAAAATGATGTTATCAACTTGTTCAAGTTTATTCTGTGGCAATGGTTCATACCTGCCTCCATGGGTGGCTCAAATGGATTGTCGAGGTCTTTGTGTTTGCTGACATCTATGACATTACGAGACCATTTCGCGTGTGCTTCACGCCATTTGAGAAGTGTTCCCTTCGGGAAGCGGTCTTCTACTGATGCCTCAACAGTCTCCAGATACTCTGTACATGCGACCAAACGTTCTTCGGCAACCTCCAGCTTCTGAGAGATTTCTCGAGCTTAATAAACAGGTGAGCTGCTGGAAATCAGGCTAGAATATACATGTTTTCACCTAAACCATGGACACGGCGCACGTTGTGATCGCCATATAGGTCATTGAGTGCATCGTGACGATGCCCTGCAGACATCTCCTTCGTCCGACGTGAAACCGCATTTGTAATACCCCACAACCTTTCGCAGGTTTCCCCACAATCCATGCATGCGCCTGGAAGATTGTGCAGTGAGAACAGAGGACGGCATGATGGTTTGTGCATGCTCAAGTGATACTTCCCGACCGCCGCAATGACGTCAGGAATGTTCACGGCCTTGATGGACTCGAGTTCATCAAGCATTGCTGGAGGAAACTCAGCTTGCAAGCGTTCGCGGAAGTGAATTATGTATTGACAGTAGATGTCGTAGGAGCCGATGAGGAGCTTCAGTCGCAAGTATCATTGTAGCGCTGATACTTTGGCGAAATCGACATAGATGTATCTGTGTTCAATGAGCGCAGTTGCCGGTATGTGTAGAAGACATTCTCTCGTACCTTTCGGCTGTGTTGAGATCCACAACGCCCCCTTGCATGACCATCATATGCCGACAAACAACTGCAATGATGCCTGACACTGGTCCCTTGTACTTGCCGGATCCCATTGCAGCAAACTCATTGCACGTCGAAGTCTGCAAGGGGTTACGATGCCCGTGAACGGCCGTAATTGCTCGTGCAAGCGATCACGTACTTCATGTTTCGGTTGAGGTGCCTTCCGCAAAATCTTCTGGAAGTCTGCACCATGCACGAAGTAGGCAGCGGTTTGTGTGAGGGGAAAGTCGTTCGGGTCCGTTTGCTTCGGTTTCAGGTTGAAGTGGAAGTTGCCATCGATGGAGTAGTGAAGCGCATCGAGGTATCTGCGTGTCACCAGGTCAGAACTCCGCGCAGCCCATGCGAGGTGTATCTTACTGGTAGTCCTTTTCACGATGTTCCCAGCCTGGCCTCATGTTTCGTTCCGGCTGCGGGCAAGCCGGGCACAGCACAGCGAGACTTCCGATTGGCATATTGCGACCAGGCTCAACTCCCGCGCGTCGACAGGCTCGCACATAGGTGAACAGACGATATGAGTTGTTGAATTCACGATATCTATCCTGTGATGTTGATCATTGCGAACATGTGAATGACCGAAAGTTAAACTTGTTAGACATGTACTCACCAACACATCTTCCGCTCCAACATTATCAGTTTGCCTTTTGATATGCGCCAGGTAGTCGTGCACATTCACTTGCCCATTGAGGTTGAGACTGTGAAAGGTCTCTAGGGCCGTGAGGGTGGTTGCAGATTGGGGTTGTTCCCATGTGGCAGGCCAGAGACCAGCGAGCATGAGCTGGTCGACGTTCGGCCTGGCATCCCGACATGCACAGTACACGACGGGCAGTGACATCACACCGTGTTCGTGTATGATGACCATGTTGCTGGCGTTGGAGAGGGCGTTTTCGCATCGTCGTCCTTGGTGACCCAGTCGGAGCTCGTATCCAAGTTGCGCCAAGTTAACCTTCATCCAAAATCGTTCTGTGACGTTCCACTGGAGGATCCGGTCGAACGGGCGATTGGAGTGGGAAGTGCAAATACATCGGATACACTGTATTGATGCCACCGCACAATCTTTACATCGGAAAAGGGTTCGAAACGGTGTGGGATTGCTGTCAAGCGAACCAGTACATCGTGGGCATTGTTCAAGCGATGCAGGTGGGGCTTCTAGCTCGTTCAACAGATTTCGTGCGTGTAAGGCATGCCCTTCATCCAAATGCTTAGCGCATCTGGCCGAGGGCTTCAAATTATGTCCTGGTATGAGCGTAAATGCGCTGTGGTAGTAACAATACACGCACCAGGTGGTATCTGACATCAATCCCATCTTCTTCCCCTGGTTCGTCGTCTTCACTGTCACCGTCATCGCTCCCCTGCGGTTGGCTAACCATCAGTTCGTAGCTGTCTTGAGACATATTCGAGACAGCAGGTACACACGCAGGTTGGAAAGCAGGCTCGTGCGAGACATCAGTGAGTGAGTCGGCTGTACACCCGAGCGAAGTGGACGAGGAGTGCATTCGGGGGACTTTCGATGTCGTGGATGGCCCTTGTTGGCTGGCATGGGGTGACCGTTGGAACAAGTGCTTCAGGGAATATTTTTTCGGTGTCGTTGGCAGATCCCGCCGAGCGCGTTTGCATGATAGGTTTTCTTGGATCGATTTCAAGCCGGGGAACATCGCGGTGATTGTCGAAAGGAGTACACCGTCTAGCGTTGTAGATCGTCGAGAAAGACTGGACGTTTAGAACGGCAGCACGTTCAAAGGGGCCGGACGTTGCAAGGAATAGTGGGCACCAAAGCGCCCGACGGCTACCGACGTCCAATTGCAATCGAGCGCAAGGCGGAGCATTCTCAACGTCGCTGCCACAGGTAGACTTGTCCTCCAGACCCCTCGAAATCACTATATCCATTGCTTACTCACATCGTGTCATTTTTGTTGCTCTTGTCCTCATTCCCAAATCCCGCCACCCCCGTCTCATCTATAACCTGTATAGGATACATACCCTCAAAGTTGCAGCCGGGAGTGGCTGACCCTTGTCATTCCACTCCATAACTTCAATTGCTCTGCTCATCCCGAGTAGTTGACTTGTATAGGCTCAGGCTGTGTGTACTGTGCAGAGTATGATCTGCGCATGAGATCTGGAAGTCACCAGCCTGCACACGAAATTCTCAGCGCTATGATCCCTGGTCAGCCACCGGCCACCTCTTTTACCAAGGTAGCGACGACTGAACGTTGCACCTGCAACGCAGCGTCAAGGTTACCCAACATCTGGCAGGCTTGTAGAATACATCATTGGAGGTACATGCCGGTAGGATGGAGATGGAACGAAGCCAGCTCTGGCTACGCGCGGCAGCGCAACAGACCCGTGGCCTCGAGGGCCGCCCAGTCTCGATACCCCATTCACACCTTCCAAGCCATCGGTCCTCAGCCGATATCGACCTTGGCGGCGTACCATCTGGCTGGAACAACACATGCAAAGATCCCAGAGATACCTGCCCCTGGCATTTGCCCCTTGGTCGATGCTCTATCAGATTAGAGGGGAGCAAGGCGGAGTTTCCTCTCGAGCGGTTGTTGGTTATTGTCCAACCTGATCGCATTTATGTCGGAGATTCAATATTTACATGCAGCTTTGCAACGTGCGTCAAATGCTCTTCTCATCCGCAATCAATCCGCAATCGTGTCCTTCTCCTTGCCAGCATCCTCATTCCTCACCCTCATTTCGATCGCCTGTTCTCTACCCATTTCCTCCTCCCCAGAACTCTACTCCTACCAGCCAGAACGTCAATTATCCGGTTTCTGCGCATTCTGTGAGTTGTGTTCCTCCCCCGTGCAATCTGATCTACGCTGACAATTTTTCTTATGTGTCGCTCTCCCAAACTATGGCATGTATTATAGGTGGCAATCAAACAAAGAGCTGAGCTGAGCCGTGTCAGATACGATCTGCTCGCTCTTTTTGCTGGCCGGAGTCTTGTGTCGCATGTAACAGATACACGCCACGCATTCTCCTTCGTCGATCCAGGCCTATACGTGGAGTCAAATTGCCAACTAAATCTTGCTGTCGCATTGGGAGGGCCCGTGTCAACCTATAGTTCGGTACGTTTTCACGTCTCTTTCAATCTCATGCATTTTATTGGACCGGTCCAGCAGGGGACCGATCCATGCGCAAGCGAGGGACCATCTCGAACACATGCTAACTACGTTCATGTTTTGTTTCCTCATAGATCTGTACAAATCTACTGCTATCCCCTGCTCAACAAGATCCTTCATTCTCTCGCCTCGTTATTACTATACCTCAGGCGAGTATCTTGCTTGATAGCGCCCTTTCTCCCTCGCTCACCGTCGGGTGCGCGGTAGTCCTCGGTGGCACGGGTGTGAACCGCGACACATGGAGCAGATGAGACCGAAAGCGTTCGCACGCGCAATGGGGTACGTTTGAATATTATTCATTACGACTCCACAACCTCACACCTGGCAACTAGTGTCTCCGGTGATGGCCCCAGCACGACCCCCTTGGGGCGGCCCACGTTAGTACAGAACAGGACTGGCCTAGGTTTGTGTGCTTCACTGCTCATCAAGATGCATCACTAACGTCTCGTAAAGCCCCAGTGACATGCAACGCATGGGAGGCCAAGGTTGCTTCGCTTGGTGATCTGGACGGTTTCGTCTTCACCTCCCCAAACATGGACTTCATTCCTGAATATCCCGTCGGGAGAGAGATCATCAAGACATACGAAGATGGTCGCTGGGGACTGCACGAGTACTCCCGGTGGCCTCAGACGTACGTCGACGGCATGCTACACCTCGCATGCATTCCCCAATTCCCTGTCCTTCCCTATTTGCCACCCATACTATTTCGATCGCTCGTACCTTCGGCGGACTGGTTGGAACGAGAAGAGGTCATGGTGACGGGTCTCGGGTTCGTACAATCAGGCACCCGTTCAGAGCTCGCCAGGGCGGCTGAGTCATCCATTCGGCGATTCCACGCCATCGCTGATATGCGCAACGATGTGCGCCGTTACGGGGATTTTCTGGTTATGCTGCTACGACAGGTGGTTGACCGGATGGTCTACGTACCTTCTCATCGTAGAACTGCAGTGGCCATTGCGGCTCATGTACAATGGCTATGTCTGGAACTGGCGGGCCTCAAGACTTATGTGGAGAGCGTTGTCATGCGCCTCAGCGACACTCGGGATTGGAGCAGATCCAGGCTGCCGGTCTTGGGAGGCTTTGTCCGTGATCTTACGGAGGCTCTGTCCTGGACTCGCGTCGGTCTTCCCGTCTGGCTGATCCAGCCCCTCACACGTGACCTGGTGGTCTGGAGAGTAGTTCAACCAGAAGGCCTGCCGCCTGATGCATCGCGTACACCATGCGATCCCCCCATTCTCCACAAGGCTGGCTCATTTGTTGGCGTCCCCAACGTTACCGGAAGTTGGTTGACAGGCATGTTGATGTCTGTGTCGAAAGATATCGGCGGTTCACATCTCCAGGGTCTCGACCTCATCGCTGTTCCACACATTCCTGAGGACGAGCTGCAAGTCAAACGGGCGCAGACAGAGGGCCAATCCACAAGCCGCCAACCCTTGGTCATGCGCTCGGCGGTCTTCTCCGGGGTAGAATGCACGGGGACTACCCCGAAACATCACAGGGGTCGGAAAAAACGGAGAGGTCCTACCGGGGTGATAGTGGCGCAAGGGCCTACCGTCGAGTCATCGACCACAGGTTATTCAGGTTCATCTGTCTCGGGCCTGTCAGTCTCGGAACACCCCTCCCGCACTTTTCATGATTCGCCTTTTGCAGATCTATCTACGGTCTGGGCCTCAGCTCTTCGTCGCTCATCCCCTGTCCAGCAAGGCCCCAACGCCGCTTTGTACTTCTACCCTCCACCCTTCCTCATTGACACCATTCCTTCTGCCGGAACAAAATGCCGATACCCTGACAATGCCCGCATCGACGACAAAGTGCCGAGGTATCTACTGAACCTGGCTCGTATCCGCGAGTTCTGCCGCACTCGCATCTTCGATCGTACCCTCGATCGCCGGCCACTCTCCATCGGCGAATGGTGTGTCGCCCTTTGGGGCGATTATCGCACAAAGACTCATCCACCGAAGGGCCCTGCATCGTCAGATGTTCGTCGGGAAAAACGCCGTCAAGATGAGCGCAATGTCATTAGCCTTATGTTTCATCAAGTGGCGCATCTGAGCTCCTACTCATTGGGAGTTACTATATCGCTCATGGACGAAACCGTGGACGCGTTGTCGGTAATGTCTAACCCACGCATCAGGTCCGTCTTGCTTTGGGAAGCGCATGAGCTGAACTTCCGCGCCGAAGTCATGGCGCTCGATCATGTCCTCGTCGACACACATGACTGGCTGGATCGTTCCAAGTGGGAGCGCGAGATGATGGTGTCCGGTGTGTGGGGCCAGCCGTCATCAGGAGTCACCATTTTGCCATCGCTTCAGCTCGAGACCAGACAGTACTGCTGGCACGCCGCTCCGGACGAAGGATGGGAACAATGTCAACCGTTTCTCCACGCGTTCTGCCTCGTACTCTCTCGATGGCCCGCATGTCCGGAGGTGGTGCTAGAAGCCGCCAACACCTCGCCCTCGATGACCCTTGACCAGTACGCCGTGGTTCAACAGCGCGCTGTCGAGTTTTATGTTCAATGCTTCGTCCACTATTTTGCCCGTCTCCCGATCCCTCCCATCCCATTCCCTTCGTAGTTAGCTCTAAGTTGGTTCACATTTCGTGTGCGTCACCTTCCGTCAACTATATTTTCCTGTAACACTATCAACCCAATCATCGCACTTGTTCTAATTTTCTGCACGACGTGCCTTTTCATGCCCCGGAAACGGACTTACTCGGTCTTCCGGCCCAGGATCACGTAGGGCGGAGTCCGTTTCGACTCCCTCCGTGGAGCGAAAGTTTAGCGAGACAGGCGCCATACCCCAGCCCAGGTCCTGCTATGCATCGTTGGAATCTTGTCTGTCCATTCACTCCATTCGACATGAGCACCCGCGCCCCTTACATTCGCCAGGACGGCTACTTCACGCCTCATGAACTCTCTTGGCTTCGACAGGCTTTCGAGCGACCCGAAGTGCAATCAGAACTCGACCGCCCGAAGAAGGAAGCGCCTGTCAAGAAGGCCGCGAGTGTGTTGACCGTGCTCTTTCGCAGCGAGATAACTGCTCCGGGTCCTGCAGAGACGGACTCAGACTTCAAGCACCGTGTGGGTAGAGCACGGAAGGTCCATCGCGACGGGCTTACTCGCAAGGAAGAATCCGCGGAGTCATTCGCCGAGCGCATGAAGCAACTGCCAGACGTGAGTCCTGTCTTCGACTCCTTCACGCACGATAATTTAGTGCGCCCTGCTACATAGAAGGTCTACACCTGGGTTAGCAATTGGAAGGGATCTCAGGCTCGGAAGAGCTCTTCCACCGCTTGGAGTGGCCCACAGATCCCTGCAATTCCGAAACCTCGACAGGCACGAAGCAGGTGTGGCCTCGACATGTTTCAGCAGAGCATTGAAGCCCCCGATGTTCCCGTGGTCGAAGTTGATGGTCGCACAAGAGCCGACGTCGCTAAGTGGCGCCAACTGTGCAAGCTGGCCTGGGACAAGCTGCCTGCGGAGAGGAGGGAACTGTACGCGTCTCTGGCCGAAGCCAGAAACAAGTCAGAGCTTGCAGAAGATGAGTGCGACGGCTCTACACCCGAGTCCGCGGAGAGTAGAAACGATGAAGGCATGGGAGAAGAGAGGCCCATGCCCGTGCCACCGTGCGTTGTCCATTGCTCTGATACGATCGAGACTGATATCGCACACAGGCACGCAGAGGATGTTGCACACTGGATCGATGTGTTGATGGAAGCTCTGTACAAGGAGGCTGGATGGGCGGGATATGTCTGTGTCGCCGGTCCAGACAACAACGGTGAATTGCGTACATATGGGTATGTACGCACGTCACCTCCATGTGTTCAGCAGTGATGACTGACGTACAACCACCAGGAAATCTACTGGCGTAAACCGTTATGGTCTCACGTTTCAGGACGCGTTGTTGCAGGCCCTCGGATGGATGCGGGAAGAGTTCGATCTCATCCTGTATACCTGGGTACAGCAATCGGTCACAGGTGCCATGTTCCATATCCACACTGTTGACGCACTTTGTTTTGAAACTCCTGTGCAGCCACTCAGAACACGCAAGAACGTGAATGGCAAGTTTTGGCCACACAGGCTTTAATTCGTACGTTTGATTTGCGGCAATCTCCATGCCATTCATACCATATTGCAGTAACAGGTCTTCACGAGGCGCAGAAGTCTCCCAGGTTGTCTGTGCCCATTGAGGTCGATTCGGCTGTCGAGTCTGGGCGAAGCACTCTGCATCAGCCAACGTCGTCGTCTCCGAGCATCAGCCTCTCAGGCGACAGTGTCGTAATCGCAGGAGCCTCGACTTCTCTTCGGATGTCAGTACCGCAATCTGAAGACCTCGGAATACCACCTGAAAGCAGCGTTGAGATGCAAGATGAGGTCAGGTTGGATAACACGATGGACATGCTAAGCGACGAGGACTACATGTCTACAGCCCTCATACGTGATCATATCCAGGACGCGTGCGCGATGAGCATGCCCTTCCTTCCTGCCCAGCGACATGCACTTGCGCAAGCGGTCGATGCCATGGATGACGCAATGACCATCGCAGAAGACGAAGGTAGGGCACTATTATATGTCAGGTAATGCAGGCGGTCGCTGACATCGCCCTCCAAGCGTTCGTGCCGCTTCACATGCAGGACAGGCGTGCGACGGCCGCGACCTCGGTTTTCCAGCCGCAAGATGACAGGTATCGCATCCCAGAACACGATGGTAAGCCACGACCAAGGGTCCTTTGATGCTTGCATTTGTTGACATCGCACTGTAAGCCTCGCAAAGGGCCCTACAACAAGTGAACTCGGGTAGCGTGAAAGGAAAGCAGGTAACCCAGATGGCGCGAGCCAACATTGACGGGCGTAACGGCACCCGCAAGCATGGAGGAAGCTATTCAGCCCAAGGTCGTCGTGCTCGTCGCTCAAGCCCATCCGGGGTGCCAATGCCCGAGGCGACTGATGCGGCGATAGTCATCTGTCGACCCACTCGCGCTAGGCAGCCCACAGCCAAGGCTCGCCAGGATGGCATGGACGGGTGAGTGGACATGTGTCGGGTGTCATATTCTGCTGACATTAGTTGGCAGCACCGTCCCACTGACGGCGAGGCCAAGGCGGGCGCGGTGAGCGTCATCACGGGTATTCCAAACTAGAGATCGAAGTAGCCAGATATATAATATGTTCCGCAGATAAATTTTCGGAATCTACCTAAAATCCTAGGTCTGATTAATAGTTAGTCATCGAGAATAGATGGAGTACCCACGCGTACCGGGTACCAAATGCGGGGGATCGCGACAATATCTTTTTTTGCGCGATTTACATCCAAGATCTAGTGGTCTCATGCGTTGGGGCCGGTTCGTGATTTCTCTCCCGTGCCCCTGCTTCCCGAGCAGCACGACCGATCCAACCGTGCGCACTGTAGGAGTAGGATGTCACTCACCATTGTTCTCTGGCAGGAGGTGAGTTGCTTTGGAGCAGCTGTCTTGGGGAAGCTGAACATGTCACGCCCCGCAGGACAAGGTTGCCCCAATCGCGCATGTCGTTCAAGTCATCACTGGTGCCGCCCAACCGACCATCTCACCCAGCAACATCAAGGCCCTCGCCTCTTCCACGGAGGCCGCGATGTTCGTCTCAGTGTTCAACGTCGAATCGGGAATGTGGAACAAAATGCGTATCGACAAAGATATCATCATTCCGAAAGGCGAGGACACCATTCTCATGCGCATGCCTGGAGTGAGATGCTGCCCAGATTTCGGCGCCGAGCTCGAGAACATCTACCGCCGTCTACCTCTACTGGCGTACGAACCTCAAACCCCTCGTTCGGAGCTGATCACTCCCACGCAAAAGGAGTACTTAGTTGAGAAGCGTGTCGTTCTGTGGCAAACCGTATGTCCAACGTTTTTTTCTCCATCCAATCACGATGACGAGCTCCTTCAGCACAGGATGGTGCAACGCCTGTCGTGTTCTCCATGTGCATGACAAAAAGTTATGAGGTCAACTGGTCGCTCGATACAACGATTACTGCACATCTCGATGGCGCGTTCGCTTTCGAGATGTGGGATCTCGACATGGTGCGCTGGCATGTAATGTCCGCTACGGAAACAGTTCGATTGCCGCAGGATCAACGTACTGTCTTGCTGAGACGTGTCAGCGTCAAGTACACTGTCGGGCTCGGTCGGGAATTAGTCTGCTTGCAGGCGCAGGTTGAGCGGTTTCAGCAGAACCTCGAGGAGCCGCTCCTGCACTCCGTAAGCGAATCCGTGATTTTCTTCAAGTTCTTCGCTCACATTCTCGCAGGGAATATTTGAATGTTCTCCTCCGCGACGTATGATAAGCAAGCGAGCCGTTCACGCTACACGCTACATCTCCGCCCCAAATGTATGAAACAGGAGTCCCCCGAGTTGTGGTGTGTCGATCATCAGTGCAATACTGACCTTCTGTTAGGATACCGTGGACGCTCCCAAGCAGAATGCTAATCCAGGCGCAATTACCGTCTCAATGCAGGTACGTGAATGTTTGTCCTGTCCCGCTCGTGACAATGTGGGAACTAAAGTCATGTCCTCTACATGCTCAACATCCTCCGCCCCAAACGCATGCGTCAGCAGGCCAAGAACGAGATATGTCCGGCCCTCGGTGATACAGTGCCCCGTTCGGAGCACTCCAGATCGGTGAGCCCACCCATATGCACAAGTGAACTGGTCGTAATTTATTCCACCCAGTTACACGTCGCGAAGAGGCGTAAAGTAGCTTTCGTAGGGAGGGTTGGTGATGTAGAGAAGGTCCTGAGGTGGAAATTACAGTGTGGGATGCCAGTTGGAGATGTGGACGACAAGTGGCGTGCCGTGCTTCCGCCTGAGCTCTTTGAGAGACCTCCGTTGGGCGAAAGATACAACCCCATTGATGTCGACGAAATCTAGATATTGATTCTGTACTTATGCCCGAAAACACTAAATTTCCACGCCAGCAATTTTGTAGTCCCGCCACACATATTAAAATGAAGATTGTCGGCCTCCCTCCCCCGACACGCAAGGGTGTCTTCTTGCACTTGCCCCGTCCCCCTTCGTTCCCCCCCCCCAGCTCCCTTTCCTGTCCGGAACAGCCGTGATAGTCTCAAATCTTGGGTGTCCGACACGATGGCCCCACCCTCCGATCCCCGTCTGGTGATTTGGCGTTCGGAGTACAAGGAGACGAAGAAGAGTGCGTACTGTCCCATTGTGCGACAGTTATGTCACATCGACGCAACCAACCGAATTCCGCCTGCTCCGGAGAAGTGCCCTTCATGCGACTACGCGTTCGGCACTTTTGCCGCGTTCCTCACCTATAAAGCCGAACAGGCTGGAATGTGGCTGTTCAAGGTGAGCACTGTGGGTAGCCTCGTCGCATCTTCGTTTCTCCATGAATTGCCCGCCGATGTCCAGTGCAACCAATGCGAAAGCATCTACCGCCCGCGCCAAGTAGGACCTTCGCCTGTCGTCGCCGAAGCTATCCGCAAGCAGCTCGAAGAAAACGCTATGGCCTCTTTTGAGGCAGCTGCCCAGAAGGACGAAGACAAGGCTATCAAACAGGCTCTCATCCAGTCGAAGCGCGAGAGTCAGCAGAGGCAGAAGGCCATGCTTCACCAGGAGAAGGCAATGGCGTCCATCGACCGCATTCGCACTGACGCGTCTCGTGAGCATGAGAAAGACTTGCAGAAGGCATCAGGAAAGGCTGTTTTGGGAAAGGTGCATCGCACGACCATGTACGGTCGAGGAGATCTGTTGACTGTTGGTGTAGAAACCTGCGGTGCCGAAAACGCTGAACGTGGACAGGGCGACCCCATGCGCCGTGCAGCTTATCAAAGTCATTCTGTGGTACCAGGTGAGGGCATCCCTTCGTCAGTGCGAACACGACTGACCATCATTGCCGTAGGCCAATGAACCCCCTGTACCACTCGAGCTCCAGGTCAACCCAACAGAGCCGTTCTACCTCTCTGATCACAACATCTTCTCTGATATTTGGAACGGCGACGAGGTGAAGGCACTGGCGTGGTGCATCGAGCTCAATGCTTGGATAGCGGGTAAGGAACCGATCAGCATTGACGCGAAGACCCACATCCTGCTGGTGCGACGCGATTTCACAGGCCATTGTCAGGGGTTTGGCACGGAGCTTCGCGTGCTACAGGCGATGCGGAGTTCAGATGGTCACCGCAAGGCATTCGCCGCTGACAAGGCGAGGAAGAAGATCATTCTTGGGCAGGCCGTCGAAGCTGAGTATATAAGGCTCGTCTTCTGGCACACAGTTAGTGGTCGCTTGCACTCTGTACTACTTGTATCGACACTGACAGGCGACGCCCCCAGAACAATGAGCCACCGATTGAAGAGACCACGCTTAAGGTTCGTGCCTTGAACGTTCCGCTAAAAGTCACTCAACCGTGTTCCATAGATCCACCACGAAATCAATGAATCTCACCCTCGTCCATCCCAAAGTTGCCTCCTGAGGCTGAGCCACCAAATCTTTGAGCTTCTCCGCACGCGTCACGAGGCCACCGTCGACGTATACGTCGACACTGTCAGCGACTGGAAACCTTTCACCATCCGGTCCAACATACCTATTGACGGATCTCCGCACACCCTACTCGTCCGCCTTCCCAGTGTCGTCGGCATGCCGCACCTTGGTGTGGAGATCGAAGCACTTCGTACGCCTACATCCAAGGCTGGCAAGACGGGTACGAAGCGCTCTCGGCAGACGTCATCGACCTCGCAGAGTTCCAAGCACGTCTCTGACGATAACGCCAAGGCTTTGGCGTACCTTGCCGAGTTCGATTCTCGTTCACGGTCTTCGTCTGTGGAGTCCTGGCACCCGGGGACCGAGACCTTGGGAAACCACCTGGCAGCTGGCATGCGTCATGCGTCGGCGGGTCCGTCATCGGCCGCCAGCAAGGTGCAAGGCAGTGATGACGCCTCGGCAGCAGACGAGCGGACTGTACTAGGGCGAAGGAATGCAAAGAAGGTGAAGGTGGAGCACGGCGAGGTGAAGTTGAACTGGCAAGAGGCTGAAACAGTCAAGAATGGACAGACGGTAATTGACTTGAGCATGCTGTACGGCGATGAGTAGATGACACAAAAGGTTCCTCAGTTGTACACGAAATATAGGGTTACATAAACCGGTATCCGAGAAGAAAATTGGCCAACTGTACAGAACCTGGGAATCGTGCGCAACCCGGCCTGTCGAACACGCACATCGTGGGTAACATCTGTAGGAAAGGAGTGACAATGTTTTGCATGAAGACGACCGACACCACGCCTTTTGTGTGCAACGTAGCACGAGGTCTCGATACGTCAGGTTGCCGTCCTCGATTGGACTGTTCTTGGCCAAACAACGATACGCGGTTCGCTCGGTGCCATTGAAAATGACCAACATATGGACGTGACAAGGGACTAATCTGCACCATTGACAGCCTAGAAATATATTCAGACGCAAGTTAGTCGACACGTTGACACAGAACGGCACCGAGTTCTGATCTCAATTGACAAGGCAGGCAAAAGTGGGCCGCCGGGACAGGACACCACCGTGTCAAGCCCGACGACCATCACCCACCGGCGCGCACTTCAAGGAGCAAGAAGAGGAGCAAGAGAAGTGGGGCGGCGAGACAGGACACCTCCGTGTCAAGCCCGACGACCATCGCCCACCGGCGCGCACTTCGAGGAGCAAGAGAAGTGGGCCGCCGAGACAGGACACCTCCGTGTCAAGCCCGACGACCATCGCCCACCGGCGCGCACTTCGAGGAGCAAGAAGAGGAGCAAGAGAAGTGGGGCGGCGAGACAGGACACCTCCGTGTCAAGCCCGACGACCATCGCCCACCGGCGCGCACTTCGAGGAGCAAGAGAAGTGGGCCGCCGAGACAGGACACCTCCGTGTCAAAGCCGACGACCATCGCCCACCGGCGCGCACTTCGAGGAGCAAGAAGAGGAGCAAGAGAAGTGGGGTGGCGAGACAGGACACCTCCGTGTCAAGCCCGACGACCATCGCCCACCGGCGCGCACTTCGAGGAGCAAGAGAAGTGGAATAGAATAATAGACTGTGAGTGCTGACCTCGCTGTCACCATACGGCCTGCTCTTGAGAAGCATATAAGAAGTTGAAGGGTTAGAGCCACGCGGTGTGTCTTGCCACCTCTGGTCTGTCGTGGACGTGTTCGGGAGGAACGAAAGGATGAACCTGAAGCGCCGAAAGGTGTCGCCACGCGAACGAGTGGAGGCGCCCACCTGAGCTGGCACCCGCTTCGCACCGCCCAAAGTTGCGTGGACATTCTTCTTCTAAGTACTTCCACTTCAACACCTTCCAGATCCACACTTTCGGCTGCTCGTCTCAGTCCAGTTAGTACCATGGCACGCACCAAGCAGACCGCGCGTCGCAGCACAGGAGGTAAAGCACCCCGAAAGTGTCCGAGTACGTCCATGTCGTTTTCAAGCTGTCCGAGCCATGCTGACTCTCCCCCACCAGATCCGGAACCCACCTATGTTTCTTCGGGGGAGGAAGATCAAACGCGAGACCAGCGCAGACAACGTAAGTTCTTTGCTCGCTTCGTGCGCATAAGAGGTTCAACGGCTTGTAGCTGCCAGGGAGGCTAAAGCAAAACGCCCCAAGTTCGATGAGACCGCGACAGACGCTGAGCTTGAGGAAGAACCCCCCAACGAATATCTTGCAATCGAGATAGACCAGGAGTCCAACGTCAAGAACACCGCTGCCAGCCTCGCCCAGAAGAAACGCACGCAGAAGGAGCCGAAGGAGAAGGAGCCGAAGGAGAAGGAGCCGAAGGAGAAGGAGCCGAAGGAGAAGGAGCCGAAGGAGAAGGAGCCCACAGGTCCACTGAACTACGTCGAGACTTCCGATGTAGTACGTCATTCCAAAGCATCAATGTTGTAAACAAACCTGATGCAGCATGCAGTTCTGCTTCATATGTCAAAACGGAGGCAATCTCATCACATGTGATGAACGCGGTTGCGGGCGCGTGATGTGCTTGTCCCACGCGCCCAAGATAGCGTCGTTGGAAGTAGAGATCCTCGACACGCTGCACTTTCATTGTCCTTCGTGCCATACACTGAAGAGTCGCGCGGAAGCGAAGCAAGCCGAGGAGGAACCCAAGGCCCCGTCGTCCTCACTGAAAGCCAAGCGCGCACATACGACTGCGAAGCAGTCGGACGCGCCCAACCGCCAACCTACCATGCACGGGCAACACGTGCAGAAGGGAAAACCTGATCCCAAATACAAACCTGCACTTCCGTACCACGTAAGTCCGACATATTCTAGCCACCGCCGCTTTCCACTAACCAATCTGAAGGGTGTATATCACCCGGGAACCGACCGTCCTTACTTCCCGGAGTGGGTGCCCCTCACAATGTCTTCCACTCGACCTCAGCACAGTCGAGTGGACACACGCCCATTGGTTATTTTGAACATCCGCCTCGCCACGCTCCGAGAGAGGAGTTCGCCAGCCAGACTCGTGTACCACCTTCTGACGCCATGGTTTGATGGCCCGGCAAGGAACAACCTACGCTACATCGACCTACCATTCAACGTCCCCAGACCAGATCCAAACGCCAAGACGAGCCCTCTCAAACAAACCCCCGAAGCCCAATTTCGAGCGCGCACTAACAGGCATCTCAAGAGCTTGGGCGAGTACGTCAATACTTTCTTGCTCGAGTGTGGCAGGCGCTGACAGGCTTGTGCCAGGATCAATGACGCGCGAATCTTCATCTTCATCTACACCCATTCTCACGACGAGTACGGCGACCTGTATTATGGAGAGGAGTACTCGTCCTGCAGCGTAGGAGAAGTAAGTAATCTGATGAAACACACGACTGTACACTAACCATGCAAGCGTAGTGGTGGAACGACATGATGACTCCAAAGCTCGCGCAGATTGCATCTAGCGGCAACAACGAGATCTACGTCGCCATGCTCGCCTGCGGGGCACTTGTTTTGCACCAGACTGCGCGTACCGAGCTTATGTCCGCCCTAGACGGGTAAGACATCCTCTCTGCGATTTCTGAGTCGTCTGACCGTGATTATCCATAGCATTCACGTAGCCCACGCCTTCGGGTTTTCCACGAAGGAACTGCAGCCGTCCCTGACCTCTCTGTTCTTCTACAACTTCATCCATCAAGTGCTCATTGAAGGGATGCCTCTCACTGACCACAACATGGCGACTCGTCTTGAACAAGCTGTCTTCGTCGCCCGCCACACGCCGCTCTTTCACTTTCACTATGCCGAGGAGGAGGACTCCCCCCCGAAACTGAGCGTTGTCGAATACCGGTGGACGCATAACACGATGCGACCAAACGGACAGGACATTGGTGTTCAGTGCCCTCAATGCGGCACGCTCTCCTCAAGAGATGGCAAGAAGAAGACAAACAGCAAGGGTGAGACCGAAATTGTCGTGTGGTGCAAGATCACCGACTGCGACTGGGAAGAGACGTACATAATACGGGACAAAGTCAAGGACCTCCGGACAGGAGAAAAGGGGGTTTGGACTGTTCGTGACTTCAAGGAGCCCAAGAGCACCTAGTATGCCTACTCCAACCTGTCTGCGATGGAAAATGCCGCTTCTGATCTGACGTACTGCTTACTTTCGGATCCTCGAACTCACTGTGATTCCAGCGATGCCCCACACTCCTTTACGACACTGCTGCCTAACTTTTGTGACTCGTATTCCCAGCTGACATCCGAGTCCCGCATAACAAGTTGCCAGTTGTCTCGGCAGACCCGCATCACTTCTGATGTGAACCACGCTCGTTTTGTGTCCCTGTCGTACAGTACTACATCCCAGATAATTGTCATTAGGTTCGACGGTTGATTTTTACATGCGTGGGTACCTGTGCATGTTAATATGCCGCGCTTGATCTGCACCTTGCCGGTGGAGTACGCGATGCGTCTGCAGAGCAGCTCAGAATCAGAGACAACAAAGTCATCGGACGTTAGCATATTGAGCAGCATAAGGAGCGCCATCGCCATCTTGCCTATCCGCAGTACCTGCACCGCGCCAAGTGATGAATGCGGCTACATTGCAGTAGTACAGTAGGGAAGACAGTTCACACCTATCGACCGCAACTTATAGATTTTACGGCTCGCAAGATGGCGACCCCACGCGCAGTGCAGCTGTCGAAACCTGGATAGACATCGACGAGCCACACGCTAGTGCGCCTGCGCGCGATAATCCTATGGTGTCCCATGCCACTTCTCATTGCCATGCTCCAACCAAAGGACGAAATGGCACGCGCCAGACGCGCGTCGGCGTGCCCGCGCACTGTGCAGTCAGTAGTATGCCCGACGTACATGCGGACAGTCCACAGGACCTGATTTCGTCCTTTGTGGCATGCCCTAGAGCGTCCTACCACGCCAGACACTAGGGCAATTTCATACACATACATACCGCGACCAGCGGCCTCGGGGGATGTCCACCGTGAAGTACCCCAGACCCAGCTGCGGTGCACAGTGGTGGCAGTATCGATGATCCGCGTCGGTAGTCGCATGCCGCGTGCAGAGACAACGAGGGAGGCATGTTACAGTTACGTTGCGCTTTCGAACCGCCAACGCTTCCCAGCACTTCTACGCAATCCGCATGAAGCCAACAACTGCCGAGCCGGAACACTGCAAATTGTACTCAGTGCTGCCCATACGACCCGTGGTCTCGGCTGGTCTCTGTTGATGCCTACCTTTCGTGCGTCATATCCAATCGCCATGGATGGAGATGTTCAGACATCTTGACGTCATAGATCGCCCGTGAAACTCACGGAAGGGTTGTGCTCGGTCAACCACTGACCAGGATCAACGCGGGTGGTACCTGCGTCAACACCAGTCTCGAGAGACCTGCGGGCATAGTTCATGCTAGGGAAAACGGGCATCACAGAACAATCGCGCAGACGTCCTATGAGTGGCAGGGCCACGAATGTCACGGCGCATCGTGCGAGTTCTGCTTCGGCCTCATTCGGCCTTGAACGAGAAATGCTAGGCTCAATCTAGCTGTTCGCGTTCAACCTAGATATGGTCAAGCAGATGAGCAACCGTATATCATGTAGATCAAAGACTTGTGCAATGTGGCATAATACATAAAGAGGGACAGGGCGAGAAAGACGAAGTACATGTCCAGACGGCACTTCAAACTCCGGCCTCCTCTTCATCCACCTTGCACTCAGTGTCCTCATCTACGAAGAGATCGGGAAGATCTGGAACTTCATCCTGGTTGGCACAGTGCACATGATCAGAGATACTGAAAGAAATGACAGAGTGGAGTAATGACGTACCTGCATATTGAGCCAGCACAGAGTGCGGTTGAAAGCAGAATTGATATAGCCCTCAGTGAACTCGCGGTTGGAGTTCTGCGCGAGTTCCAGACCATTATACACAGCGGGCCAACACCACTGCCACAAGCAAAGGGCTGCATCCGAAGAATTTGAGGACCAGAACTCCAGCACCCGATACATTCCTCGGAGGGCGTGGCGTTGCGAATGAAGCATTCGAGGATACACCTCGTGTCCTTCCAATTGGCGCCTGAGAGCCTCCCAGTGCGAGGACGATGTGGACCTGGTGTTGTCAAATGACGTCGGAAAGGAGAGCTATAATAGCCACGGCATGAGAGCCTTGATCAAATAAATATTTTTGGTGGCGCACCTGGAAGATACAAGGATCCTCTGAGTGCCAACTGGGAAAGACTTGGAGGAAAACCTCTTCTGGTTTCGGGATGGTCTCCTCGGTCCAAAACAAGGGCTCCAAATCTGAATAAAGCGGCCGGCAAGTCATCAGAATACAAGGCACCTGGTCTATTGCATCTAGGGCACGCATTCGTTCAGTGTCTTCGGCCCATTTAGCCGAGTTCATCGTGGAGAGACGAAGGGAAGGCGGCACTTTGGAGAAGGTGGTTGCTGTACGAAGTATGATAGCGCCTGCGATAAAGCAGAGGACAGCAGCGGCGCCGAGGGCCGGAAGGAAAGCAGTGCAAGTGATGGCACCACGCGGTACTCACCCGATCGCGGGACGTAACATCCGAGACGGAGTACTCGTCCGCATACAACCTGAATAAGTACTTAAGCTTGATCCCCGCCGCAATGATGTCCGCGATGTTAGCGTCCAAGATGGTGGTCACCTCTGCGTCCCTAATGTTTGCGAACAACGAATTCCAGCACCCTGTGTAACTATGCACTCCCCCCCGCCCCAGGGGGGGGGCGATGTCAATAGAAGCCAATGCCGCTGCGCACAACGCCCGCAGACATGTCGATCGCCCGATTGGAGACCTTGTCATGTCCGGCGCGCGCACTGGTCGACGGTTGCTTCCATAGCGGCGCTGCAACCTGACGTGGGGAGGGGCTGACCATCGTGATCCCGATCACGCTGTCAGACGTGGTCGTGACGGTGGCGTGTGCGAGGTTGTGCATGAGACCGAACTAGGAGGCCTGCTGTGCCTCCCAGATGAGGAAAGATGAGGAATCGCAAGAACCGTACAGCAGTCCTGCTCATATCGTTACGCAGGAGCTGACTGCTGTACGGTACTACAGGGCGGGTAAAGTTGCTGGCGTGAGGCACTGTTGGGCGTGTCTGCTGGCCTGAGTTGGATACGTCTGCTTGTTTCGTGTTTGATCGTGCGGCTGAAGTTTGAAAATTTGATCGTGTGGCTGACGTTTGATCGTGTGGCTGACGTTTGATGCTGTAACTACAAATTGCTGTGACGTCAGATAGCAGTGGTTTGATCTGGTTTGACAGGCCGAGATCGTAATGCGGTGGTGCACCGCAGTGACATGTTGGTGCGCGCTGCTGGACTTTCCTTGCCGTACCGCCGCTTGCGACCTGGCAGCCGAAGGAACTGCGGGCGGGGCTAAGGATTAGGGCAGTAACCAAAGCGCCAGATACCAGCGACGACGGAGAAGAGCTCAATAGACAACTGCGACCGCGTTGAACGACTGGTACACGCTGAGCTTGTAGACCATGCTGTCAGCACCTGCCCAAGTGGCCAACCGGCGCAGCAGCAGACGCGCTGCATCGACGGTGAGTCTCTCGGACTACAATTGTGATGTCGCGTACACGCCTTCAGGTGGTCAGGTACACGCAGAGATCTTCGCTTTCTACCGTCTCGGAGGATGCAATAATGCTGAACGCGAATGGGAATTGTTGATCCGTCCGATCGTCGAATGCTGGGTCGCTTTCATATTTCTCACAACTTAACGAGCCAAAGGCATATTCCGACCCCACTCCGAACACTTTCCGAGCCAATCTTGACCTGTCCTGGCGGCGCCGCACCGAGCGGTGCTACGCGCTGGGCGGCGTGAACGTGTTTTCGCGACAAACATGAAGACTGGGAGAGGTCTCCTTGGGTGTGCGAAATTACATTTGTACTACATACATACCTGATTTGAAGATGGGAATTGTCTCGTGCATCTTGATAACGAAGTGCTCTGGGCGGGCACTATGCACTGATTGCAAAGCGCGCGACAGCGCCGGCGGTGTGGAGCATGGGCAGAGGGTCTCAGAGACCGCTCTGCTCCGAGTCTATGGGACGCAGAGAGGACATGCTTGCGTGGACCTGATCATGGTGCGGACAGGAAGAGGGATGGGCGCCGATAGGAGGGCACTGGAGGCAGGGTGGCTGAGCTCAGAGGGTCGACGAATGTGCGCGAGACTGATCAAAGGACTCACCACAGGCTTCAAACGCTTGCATGGGGTGGGTGCGACAAATATGCGCAAGTGGACTCAGCTTTCTGCAGGGACATGGGGAAGGGATGAGATCGACTTGACGGAAGGCAGAGGGCTCACCACGACCGGAAGATGCCCGAGACATCGAGCACAGGAAGTGCGACCCGCATTGTGACGTTGGCGATCGGGGACTCTCGTTGGTGTCGGTGCGGGTGAGGTTGACGGATGGAAAGCGGGAGTGTGTGGAGACAGAGGCAGGGAGGCGTGCCATGACTGCTGCAGATAGATGAGCGGAGAAGCGCAGGTTGTAAGTAGGTGAGAAACGAAAAGCAAGGGAGACGCCGAAAGTCGAACATGCAAGTTGGCAGCACTTGCATGTTCAACGTCGTGGAGGTGCGCACTAAAAGGTGATATAAGGAGTACATTTTACCTGTTGACCAAGAGCATGTGGCTGAGTTGGTGAATTGCCTTGTCGTTTGCTCCGGTGGCCAGCGTCAAGTCAACCTGGCCGGGAGTTCGAGGCTGAGTTGATACATTTTTTTTTCTCCGGTTTTGGAGCTGCTTTCTGACGACATAGAACAGATTTCTGTGCATAGTACACTGTGTCTTGCGTACGCGTAAGCCCTTTACCAGACATATTGGGCGAGGAAGGCCGAACGATGCAGGGCGCCGCCAATTTCCGTATTAGGCAGGAGTGAGAACATGCATGTGCCGCTCGCCTAACACGCGAGCAACATGCCCGTTCTGTTGTAGACTCTACGATAGTTTGCAGACTGTATATCCTGTGTATTCGCCCCTCGTCCGGATCAGAATATATGGCATACCTGGCAGTGTCAACGTTGCACTAGCCACGCCGCACATTACCATTGGAGAGGTCTGGAAGCATTAGCAAGCACCCCGCGCGACGGTGCACCAAAGCTCTACGAGCCCCCGAGTAGCCTGTAGATATGTCTAGAATGTTCAAAATCAAGCTGTGTTGCCTGTTCTTGTCTTGACCCTCGCCTGACCCTCGCTCCGCACTTGTGGTTTTCGTTGTCTGAAAGGTCTGAAATATTAAGAGGTCTGAACCTGTACATCAGACAATCTCTGACCGTGGGTCTGGGGGTTCTGGGCGCTTTTTGAAGCTGAAACATCTGGACATGATCTGAAAAGTCTGGGATGGTACTTAGTCAGATCATCCAGAGCTGTGCAGGTTTTACTGATGTCCTCAGCTCACGCACAGGCCTACAAGGCCGGGATCATCCATCGCGACATCTCCGCAGGCAACATGCTCCTCTATAAGGACAAAAAAGGCACGTGGTGTGGCCTTCTGAACGACTGGGAACTGTCGAAGAAGATCGACTTCAGTTCTTCGGAAGGGCGTCAGCCGGGCCGTACAGTGAGTCCTGTCATCTGCAGTCTTCTGGCAGTTTGCTGACGAGGAGGGCACAGGTACATGGCAGTACATGTCGGCGAATGCTCTGAACAACCCTTGTCGAAGAATCGTCATCCAGGACGAGCTCGAGTCGTTTTTCCACGTCTTGCTCTACTACGCTGTTCGTTTCCTCCCTCACAATCTGGACGACAAGCATGTGGGCCAGTTCTTACATGACTATTTCGACGCTTACTGCCCTCACGTCGGGGGCTACTATCGTTATGGTAGAACAAAACTTGACGCCATGCGGAGCGGTGCCATCCAGATCATGTCATACCACGACACCCTGGATGTAGCAAACTCGAATCTGAAGTTCCTGTGGCCATCTCCCCATGTACCCCCCTCTTCAAATCCGCAACCTGTGGACGGCTCATCCTCCCCCGCCCTTCCCAGCAGCCCATCGCCCGCAGAATGCGCATTGCCGTCGGCTGACTCTCCGTCGTCGCCCGTTCGACTTTCGCCTTCCCCCACCTCCAGCGCCATCTTTGGCTCAGACCTCACCTCTCTCCCTTCGGACCCTGTACAGCCCCCGCAAGAACCCAAGGACCGTGAACATCCGCTCAACACCATCGTCAAGCAGTTGCTTTCATGGTTCCAAGCACACTATGCCTTGGACAGCGCTCGCACCCACACCTTGCGAGAAGGCTCGCAGAACAACACCCAGCCGGCTGTCGCGGGCCCGACAAGGAAGACGCGGCAGCTCGACGAGAAATTCCGGGCCGAGGACGTTTTGGGCGGGTGGGAGCTCAGCTCAGCCGTGGCTAAATCCCTCAAGGACCGTGACATGTGCCTTCGTGCCAAGCTCCAGTCGCACAACGCCATGCTCACGTTGTTTTACGAGTTGCTCAACCATCGGGAGTGGCCTGAGCACGACAAGGGGCGCGACAAGAAGCTGAAGGACGGGTATGCACCGCCCAAGTCTGCTGTGCCCATGACTTCGACTGCGACCGGGTCAGAGCGTCGGTCCATGGACGAAGAGCCTGAAGCCAGGCCGGGTGCGAGCAAGCGGAGCAGGGCCTAGGCCGCTTTGGCGTTTTGGATAGGTTTTATCTGCGTGCTTCTCGTCGCCTTTACTGAGCACGTTCCACTCGGACTTTTTGGGTCTCCAGTGACCTCGGTTTCGCGACAATACTACGTCGATACGTACCTTGCCTTTGCGCCAGCGGAAACTCGTCTGCTTCCGCCGATGTCCTGCCGTCCCTGCATACCTGTGTTTCTCATAATACCCACAGTTCGAATTGTATTCTTCATCCTTGACTCCTCTCTTCTTGATGTTCAGTGTTGGGTAGAACTGTTTGACAATGTTATTATTCGAGTCTATCTTTCTGAGAGTTCGTTTCAACAAGCAAGTGCCTGGTTTCAAGTCAATTCCCTCAAGAATCGACAGAGACGGGGGCGTAAATTCTCCCTACACTTCGGAGTAGAACAGCGTAACGAGCGTCCATAGAACACTTAAACGCACTTCCCATCTTCTCAATTCAAGTACCGGAAACCCCCCTAGCGCTGCAGCGCCACCTCGCGCAATGTTTTTCCCGATACCCATCTCGGGAAACCTCATGGAGTATACTATGGTCGTATATCTAGCACCATGAGACTGGCCACGAAACCCTCTGTTCTCCTCCCCCTGGGCGACGGTGGCCCTTCAGTATCAAAATCACCCGAGCTACCTGCGGGTCAATTACGGAAAGCTTTCTCGGTGCCTGGGTTCATACAAGCTGAACCGTAATGGCGCGTAATACAGAGGTGCGCCCACTCTATTTCGCCGAATATGACGGGTGCCATACGTAAGTACTCACCGTCATTGACTTGCGCTTCCCTCGATCCGAGAGTGAGCCTGTTTAGTCGAGAAATGAGAGATTTGCCCACCCAGCCTGAGCTTCGACTTCTTCCGACTCCCGAACGCCGCTCGCTATCAACTTGGCCGTAGCCACAGAGGAGGAGCATATCGAGTTGCCGTAGTATAGTATTACGCCGAACTAACTCGGGCGGTAGAAATCCCGCGAGCGGAGGTTAGTATACAGGGGCCGGCACCGAGTGGGCTGACATCCGAGACCCGATGGTGTCCCCCCTTCCTGTGCGATCGCCACCATAGGAGAGACACAACAGAACAGAACACTGTACGACCCAAATGTATGTTTAACTTGATTCACTCGCCTCAAATTCAAACATCTGAGAGCTTACGCGTACCGGATAGTACCAGCTCTCCGTGCGCCGTGCGCGTATGCATGCCGCCTCCAGTCCTGTGCGCTCAGTCCCGTCGCTCTGGTGTTTCGCTGTCAGGTTTGTAGAACTGGAACCTGGAGATCGGGATGGAACTAAAGTACAACAACAGTCAATGACAGTCTCTGGCTCGACACAACCACAACAAGTACACGACGCCATCGTCCGTACAGAGGCAGATGAAGCTCGGTCGGGCATGCGTCTCCAAGTTGCTCCTACTGCGATCGCACCCGCTTTGCTCTTGGTCTTGTCTCTTCGACCTCCGGCGGACCTGCAGTCGGATCCACCGCACGACGCTTGCCATTGGTGACGGCTTTACTCCTACCGGCGGTCAAAGGTAAGCATGCCAACGCTCCCGCGCAGGTCACATACGACAGAGCACTCATACCTTGCAACTTGTGGTGGCTGGTCGTGGTCGTCGGCCCCGCCCTCGGGCCGCTCCTCCTCCTGCTCCTGCTCCTCTCGCCCCGCTCTCGCCCTCGCCTCGCCCTCGCCCTCGCTATCTCCCTGCCCGATCAGCGACGGGTCGAGCTTGACGCGCGACGTGTACAGCTTCTCCACCACGATCCGCGTCCGCTGCACGTCCCGGACCTTCTGCGCGACCTCGGCCTCCTTGTGCCGGAGCACCATGATCAGGCGCCCGATGTCGTCGACCTGCGCCTGCATCTGCGCGTCGTACACGCAGATGCCGTCCAGCCCGAAGAGCACCTCCTCCAGCCGGGGCACGTACGGTCTGTGCGCGCCGCGGGGGAGGGGCTCGGGCACGAACGGCGGTGCTTCCGCTTGGGCTTGGGCTTGGGCTTGGGCGGCGTCGCGGGAGTTCTGAACCGCGCGTGCGTCCGCGACTGGCGGTGGATGCTCGCTTGGGGCGTCGTCTCCCGCATTCGTATTCCGATTCTCGTCCTGGTTGGATGGCTGCCCGGGCTTCTTGTAGTTCGGTTCGCCTGCGAGGAGAGAGTCAGTCGGCGGCTCAAGCGGTTCGCCTTGCACGACATTCGTCGCTCACCCTCCCGCTCGCCTACAACGATCTGTTCGAAGGGAACAGCAGCTTCAGTGTGCTTCTCCTCCGCCGCGCCTTTCGCGCGGGCGGGCCTCTTCTCTGGTTTACTGTTGATGTGAGTTAGAGCCGCTCGCGAGATTGAAGGGGAGAGGCATTGAAGTTCACTCACGTCCGGAGTCGTCTCTTTGCCTTTGCGACCGTCCTCGCAGTAATGCGTTCTGTGTCTCTCCTCTCATTGCTCGCCTATTTGATATCCACAAGTATTGGTGAATCAGCTAGTGGCGCATGATGGTATGCGAATAGACGTACTGAGGCATCTGCGTCTCCGGTTGTTTGCCGGCGTACGGCTGGTTGAATTTGTCGAGCTACGTTGCGGCCCATGGATGAGATATGAAGATGGTAGAGGGTGTGGAAACCGGAGGGCGAAGTGAATCAATGCCGCAGTGGCGTTCAGTGAGTTCGCGACCGAGTGGCGTGGGCTGGTAAGTGAGGGGAGTTTTGGCAAGTGCAAGTCGGCGATCGCTTTTGTACTCGATGCGCCACTTGTGGCTGACTAATCTGGGCGCGTGTGGCAGGTCTGTGCTGGGCCGATCAGCGAACGAAGACTGAACAGGACGTTTTCGCCGGTAATGGTAATGTTCTCTCGACTTGGTCTAGTCATCATAGCAACCTGTCAGTTGAAGCGCCAGTACGATGTGGAATGTGAAGACGATTCAGGTTGGTCAATTATTCCACTACGCATTCTTCCACTAGAGGCTTGTTCACTTTCGACTTGGGAACGATGCGAGAGGTGGGGTACAGGGACTGAAGTATTGAAGGCTTGGACGTTGTCGAACTTGTAGTCTTGTACTGCAGATTCTCAGTCTTGCCGATAAAAGAGTGACAAGAGTGGGATTTGAACCCACGCCTGGATACCCAGATGAGAAACCCGCTGAAGCAGGCAAGCTTTCGCTTGAGTCACACGCCTTGGACCGCTCGGCCATCTTGCCATAGCTGAAAAACTTGAGTAAAACGTTGATGAGACTGCACAGACAAGCCGTACTGTTAGCTGGCGTTGATCACTTGAAGTATCATCGCTCTTAAGCTTTTACACATCGCTCGACCCTCACATTCGCCTGACTCCACCTTGCAGCCATTCCACTTGGTTACGCGGACTTGTTCCTTCCGATAATGAAAGAGGCGAGTATGATTAACACTCGAGTCGTGTCCGCTGGCTTGATGATTTCGTACAGTTCGAAGACTACCGAGTGGCCTGCAGCTTTTGTCTGAGAGCCAGGCTGGTCCCATTCGTTTACCCGTCTTCCTTCGAAGGTATTCCATTCTCCCGGTCCTTCCACAAATCAAAATCAGTAGGGACGAACAAGGTCAACACTGTCGATTAGGTCAAGTGCAAATTGTCGGCCCCAATGACGACTCCCGTGTGCTGCTGTAGTCGCCAGGGTGGTATCCAATCACTGCAAATGTTCTTGTTCATGCAATGGCGGTGAAGTGAGTCTGACGCACAAACCGCATGAACGGTTGCCAGAGGCCACTGCCGTCGTCTGCTGCCGTCTCCCACTCTGATGGCAGTGATTGTGTGCATGGGCCCTCGGTAGCGCCCAGCGTCTAGGCCTTGTGCCACTCGATCGCCCACTTTTGTTCGCCTATTGTTCCAGTATTGTTCTCCGGAATAGGGTAGGTGGTCCAGTTATTCCCACGTTTCCTGAATCTCTACTCGCTGAACGAGTGACCCTCTTGCCTTCATTCACCCACCATCATCCCTCCAGACGAGTCGAACTCCTACCACGATAACTCTACTTCCTTCCCTGAACCAGAACCGGAATCATGGATGAAAGCGCACTGAAGGCCCTAGACCGCAAAGCTCTCCAGAAATTGGCCAAGGTAGATCGTGGTTGCGTTCGAGATATCTCCTGCCCTCTGACGTTCTCTTCATCAGACCAACGGGATCAAAGCCAACCTGAAGTCCAACGAAATCATCAAGCAGCTTCTGGCAAGCCTGCCTTCCAAACGATCGTAAGTGCAACTTTCAGAGTTTCGCGCCGACCAACCCTGATTTCGCGATCATGAAGTTCCCCTGTCCGTCGTCCCGCTGCCGCCCCGGCGCGACGCCGTGCAGCGACTCCACATCAACCACAGCCGAACGACGCGGAGCCATCACCACCTCGCGAAGACGAGGAAGAATCAGGTGTGTACCCTGCAAGCCACGGTCAGTATCGATATCTCACTCCACAGCAGTCCCTGTGTTCCCCCCAGCTCCATCTTCTCGCGCACGAGGAACACGGCGTCCGGCGACTCGAGCTCAACCACCAACCAGCAAACCGAGACCAGCTCAAGCACACGGCGGTCGCTCTGCGTCATCTAAGGCCCCGAGAACGCAAGCTCCGCCACATCAATCGCCGTCGTCGTCGCCACCACCCGGAGCGTCCCAAGGACGATTACCGTCTTTTGACCAGCACCTTTCGGCGGTCTGCCAAGCTGAGGCCGGTACCTCTCAGGCCAAGGGGAAGGCCCCGACGCTAGGCGTATTCAACGAGTGAGCCTGATTGTTATGGATCATAAGTTATACTTGTCACCTTACGGACGAATCCCCCGTCCAGGTCATCTGCCAGCCGTGCGCCATGGCCCCAAGAGCATCAGCGGCCTCGATCTCTGACCCCCTCCTTGCATCCCGCGGGTCCCTCTCAACCACGTTCAACGCATTCAACCCATACACATGCCACCCGACCTGCTCCTGCGGCTGGACCGTCCACCTCCGCCTCCGCATCTCGCCACGGCCCAATCGTGCCCGAGCCCGGCTACCGCTCGCGCTCCCCCACGCCCCTCGAGGAGTACGACAGCATGCGCGGCGTCCCGCTCTTCCCCGAGCCCGCCAGCGACTACGAGGAGTCGTGGACCCCATACAGCTCCCCGGACCAGCCGTCGCACGGCGGCAACCTGCAAGCACCCGCGGGTTCGGGTGCCCAGCCGGGTGGCCCTTCGCCGGTGTTCCCGCTGAGCCGCGCGGTCTTCAGCCCCGCGAAGCCCGTGCCCGTGCCCGCTCCCACCCGCAGCCCCGTCTTCCGCGCGCCCTCTACCCCGCGACGGCCGCCGCCCGACCAACCCCGTCGGACGGGACAACCATCCTGAAGCGCACGGAGAGGACGAAGACGGCGCAGCGCACGACGGCGGAGACGAGCTCGAGGACTACGAGGAGGTGGAGAGGCAGAAGACGAAGAAGAAGACGAGGCGCACAAGCTCGCGACGGACGAGCAGCTGCACAGGATGGTCGTGCGGCTCGCGACCGTCGCGCGGCACCAGGCGGCGATGCAGCCGGGGATCGACAACATCGTCGAGGCGGTCAACGGCGTGCAGGCCGCCGCGCCGCGCCTGCGCGCGCAGGTGCGCCAGGAGCGCGCGAGCTTCGAGCGCATGCGCGCGTTCCTCGCGCACGTCAACACGCGCGTCGCCCCCGCGTGGGACCACGCCGCGATCTGGGACACCGCGTGCGCGCTGCGCGAGGACGGGAACGGGAACGAGGTCGAGATCGAGACGAGCGACGAGGAGGAGGCGCAGTGGCGCCGCGACAACCCCAGGTGCGTGCTCGTACTTGCTGGCATGATGCATGGTAGCTGCTTGGGTCTCCGGGCTGTGGGCTGACGGCTGGTGTTTGCTGTGGCAGGCCGCCGAAGGCGCTCCCGACGAAGATCGAGATGAGGCGCGTTACGCCGTGGTTCCCGGGCGTGTGCGAGGACGAGGACCGGGACAACGTTCGCGACATCGGAGAGGCCATTGAGAAGTGCCGCGCCGAGTGGAAGGAGGTCGACGCGATTCGCGCACGGGAGGCTGCTGCTCAGGTCGATGCTCCTACTCCTAGCACACCCAAACGTCGCCGTGGCGGCGACGACGAGGACGAAGGGGCGGAGGAGGACGGTGGCCGCGCCAAGAAGAAGGCCCGGGGCTCCGCAGGAAGGACGCCCGCGCCGAGTGTCTTCTTTAAAAAGGGACAGAAGGGCGATGGAGCTGACGCCAAGAACCCAATCCTCGTTGGCATCGCCGAAGAGGACTCTGGGGAAGAGGAGGTCGACATGGTGATGACGAGTGTTGTGTAGTGTCTGCGCGCTTCTGGTTGTGGACTGGCATCGCATTTTGTGAGCATGGTATAGTGATTCGGTGTATTGTGACTGTATTTTGTTGTACTCTTCGTTGTACTGTTCGGTAGGTAATTACATTTTCGCGCGGCTCGGAGTCAGAACCAGGTCCTCTGACGAGCGCAGCGAGGTTTCGAGAAGGAGAGCATCGAAGAGGGAGGCGCAAGGCATCCGGCTGTTTCGCCGTGAGAACGAAGGGTGGACGCAATACGTGGTTAGAAATGTCCGAAAGACACAGTCGGCATAAGATGAGCAGCTCGAAGTTTAATAAGCATAAGCATAACCGGATGCGGATCCTTCCTCCCCTGAGGTGTACTCGGCTCCGTCTTCAGACTGCTCCAGAGCGTCATCTGCACCCACGCTGAGTGCGTTGAACTCTTCCAGGAGGCGGTCGCGTGCCGGATTCTTGCGAATGATGATCCGGGATGCAAGGTCCTCGACGAGATGTAAAGGCAGGTCGGCAGCAGATAGCAATGTCGCCATCGCGCGGTAGGCGGACGGGCAATCTAGGACAGTATCCTCCAGCATCGCGATCTCGGCTTCAAGACACCTTCTAAACGCAGCGGAGTCTTCGCTGTGAGTTCGACGCACGGAGGGAAGGGCGAGGAACGCCGCGACAGAGACAATATCGGTTTCGTCGCCCGAGTCCATGGCTTTTGAGAGTAGAGTTTTGGTGAAGAGATGGCACTCCGGTGGTGGTAGTTTGTGGAAGATCTGCTCTGCGCCTGCTACGTTCCGCGTCGTGAAGAAGGTGTGAGCGTACCGCGTGGAATTTTCCCCCATGGTGTCAGGAGGGTCGACGTCGATGTTCGTGATTTGCGTAGAATGATTGAGGGCGAGTCTCTGACTGTCCTCCGCGCCATCGTCGTTTAATCCATATATTTCGCTCCTCCGCACGTCTGCACCAAACGCGTCCCGGGGTCGGGGATACATGCAGTGGTCTAACATGCTCTGGAGAGACAGACATCTGAGTCTGAATGCCGCGATATTGGCTTAGAAGTGGACTCACCATCATCATGTACCGAGTCTTGAGGGTGATCATATCCTCCTTCAGCACACCCTCTATTTGCGCCATGAGAAACAGCGAATCGATGAGATGCGACGCCTCTGTCGAGGACACGATGGGCCGGAGCAGGCTGCAGAGCATAACGCAATGCGCCTCGGAGTGACAGTCACCTGAGACCCCGTCGAAGAGAGAGGAAACGATATCCTGGACGTCCTCCGGCGAGAGTATGCCAAGACAAGGAGCTCCCCCGCAAAGCCAGCCAGGGTCCGCGCGTCTCGCTCTCCTTCCCTACCTCGGCGATCGGCGGCGTCGAGGCTGGCCAAGAGGACAGCTCGAACCGCGGCGGGGAGGGACGTTGCAGGGTCGTCAAGGTGATATGGATCCACGCTCCGCCAGCGCAGGCTCTCCCCCTCCCCCTCGTCCGCCGCCCTCTGCACCAGGCTCGCGAAGAGCCCGATCCGCGCGCGGGTCCGCAATGCACCGATGGACGAGAATGTGTGCGCACGCTTCCGCGCTGGCAGCGTCTCCCGATCTCTCGATGCGGGTCGCCAGCGCAGCGAAGCGATCGCCGATGCGCGAGAGGTTGCCTGGCGTCACCTTGTTGAGCAACCCGCACAGCACCCTCCGCGTCGACATCCAGTCCGACGGTATGCTCCAGGGTCTCCATGCGCCAGCGAAGAGCTTCGAGGTCGACAGTGCGCGGGGGGTCGTCGGCGAGTGCATATCGGCGAGCCTGAGGAAGGGGGGAGCGGGGAACGACAGTGGTGGGAACAGAGAGTGAGAGAGCGACGGCGGGACGGCCTGGCGAGGAGCGCCATGTCCTTATGAGCCAAAATGAGCGTGATCACCTCCCGAGCCCTGTGTACCGGGACAGGGCGGCGAGGAACCAGCATTAATACTGAGGACCGAACGCTGAGCCAGCACCCAGGCCCATTGTGGCGCATCTGGTCAGGGAACAGTCGCCCGTGGATGACTACGCTCGGTCAACCCCGGCACGGAGCGCGTCCGAAATGAACGCCGCAGCAGCATGAACCAATAAGAACGGCCGAAAGTCCTGATGAGTGGTCATAAACTTCAGCAACGCCTCGCCTTTGTACAACCTTGGTGCATTTCAGACGAAGCAGCGCAACCTCATTGCTTCACATGTTTACCGCGACTCCTGTACAAGTCGCCATTAGAGCAAACGTCACAGGCACCATTCGCGGCGACGTACCTCCCTGAGAACGCTGAACAGGCGTGCAGCAGAAAATGAATAATCAGCGACGGCGGCGAACACATAGCACACGAGAGACGGCACAGAAATGAAAATTATCCCATAGACTACGCTCTTCCTCTCTTCTTCTTGGGAGCCGCCTCCACGGACTCTGCATCGCTCTCAGACTCCTTACGCTTCCGAGTGGTTGGTGCGCTAGCGGCCTTCTTCGCCTTCACCTCCGCCTTGCGCGCCGCCTCTCCGTCTTCGTCGTCCTCGTCTGATGCAAAGTCGTCAGCGGGGGCTTTCTTCTTCGGCGCCGGTTTCTTCCCCTTTGACGCGGGTTTCGCACTGGCCGCTTTGCTGGGCGGTTTTTTCTGCTCTTCCTTCTTGGGTGGTTCGCCCTCGTCATCAGATGCGAAGGGGTCCTCGGCACCCGCCTTCTTCTTGAGCTTCGGCTTCGGTTTGGCCTTGGTCGCAGCGCCGCCCTCCGCCTTCTTGGCGGCCGCCTCCTCCGCTGCTGCGCTCTTCGCGGCGTTGAGCTCAGAGAAGTACTCCTCTCTGAGCGCCTGGACGGATGATAGATGTCTGTGAGCCGTGCGAACGGATTTCCGGACAGGACAGCCCCAGCGCGTCCGTACCTTGATCTCGCTATCCTTCATTAAGGCGGTGTTCTTCCATACCTATCACAGAGAACCAATGCAAATCATCACTCGTCAGGGTACCTGTCTGGCATGCACGGCTTCCGTCGGCGGACATACCGTCGACGAGACGCCGCTGGGATGCTTGCTGTCCAAACCTGATTAAAGGCAGGAGAAGCGTGAGCGCCGGAAGGATGACGAGAGCCAGTCGAAATTAATCACCTATGGACGTGTATAGGTTCGTCTTGACTCCCATGAGGTTCATTCCGTGATTGCGCAGGAGCACCTTCATCACCTGTAGGCCCAAAGCTCACGGTATGAGCGATAGGGGTCCCGGAAGGCAGTCCGGTTCTCGCACCTCCGTGACGCTCGTCTGCTCATACGCATCCGGCATGTAGACACAGATGAGGTGGGAGTAATTCGGCGTGTCGCTTTGTGGACTGGTCGCCACCTTCGCGAGGAACGCGCTTGTTGAGGACAATGGGCCAGAAACGAGAGAATCTATCGACAATGTAGTTTGTGAATGGTGGTTTCAAGCGGAACATAATCTATGCCGCACAAGGCCTCATTCCGCTACGTACGCGACAAGTGGCTTTGATGCCACAACGTCCGACGAAGTAGCTTCCGCTATTACAACAAGATTAGGGGATCTTCAACAACTGAGATGCTCAACGAGCCGACAACCTTGGACCATCCACAGCTGGCCATGAGGCAAGTGGCAGTGGGCTCAGCTGGAAAATGGCGAGAATCCCTCTTCGCAGCCATAGTCGTAGCCGTAGCTCGGCCAGACTTCTGATTCATCTACGAGGTACTCAACAGCGGGCTTGCAATAGCCGAAAAGGGAAGGCTCATTTGTGAAGACAGATCAGCTGGGTGGCAAATAGCTAAGCCCGTCGTGTTGGCTGCACCACGAACTTTCGATGATAAGGTCTCAAAAGGAAGAACTGGAAATGGAATATAATGGAACGTGACATATTCAATGATGTATACCGCTCGTGGTGCGCATCCAATACGACTGAAAATTTCACCCTTCTCACAGAGTGGATACAACCTGCAAGTGCCATTGACTGGGGCGACCTTGAGCTTTGAGCGCCACAGATCGCCCCAGGCCGTGCAAGACCGCCAGGAAGCTCATTCTTGGGAGCCTTGGGCCTCTGAATAGACCTGAGACGACTTGTACAGGTCCCAAGAAACACGCAAGAAGGTGTATTCTTGCTGATATACTGAAAGCGAGGCTACCCGTCCAATCTTTTCCCAGTGAAAGTTTAAATGTAAAGGCCCGCAGGCCATCCCCTGGCACCTCCCGCCAAACAGCGGCGGAAGTTGTCAAGGGGCAGCTCATCAACCATCTGTGGCAGTGGACATTTGACCTACTTGCGAGGGAACTCCAAATCATGTCCACCTTGTCAGGCGGGGCGAAGATTAGCCTGCACACCCGGTGTGAGCTGAAGCATAGCACAAACGCAGGATAGTGTCAGGATGACATACCATTTTCCAGAGACATAGCCGTGTTTCAGGGAAATATCTTTCAGTTTCTGCGTCGCCTCAGCCTGGACCTTGATACATTACAGAGACGAGCGTCGTTAATGCTTGATTGGTGGCAGCATAGGACGGCGCCAACACACCTCCTCGCGCAGTTCCTTCTTGCTCCTGAGACCCTTCTTCTTGTTAGCCCGCACTGGAATAGAGTCATCATTCTACGGGAAGGATGTGTGATAAATGAATTGTCAGGTCAATCACCATCTGTTAGAACCACACAAAGGCCGCCCACGAGCACCCACCTGGATCTCGTCCACACGCTCCGTGACTCCGGCAACTGTGCCAAGGAAGGGCCGGTCACTGGTCAGTCATAACCACCGCATTTGCCATTCGTGTACGTACGGCACTCTGCAGCCTCTTTGACAGCTGCATCGGCCCCCTCGAGCTTGTCAGGGCGCTCGGACTTGCCGACCCACAGCCACTGCGGACAGGTCAGCACCGCCCGCCGCCGAGCAAGTTGCTCATAATGAATGCAGGCGCACCGGCTTCGTTCCGTCGTTCTGAACCATCGACGGCTTGTACTGATAGATGTATGCGCGTCACGGGGCGCGAAACGAATGTGAGAACGCCTGAGCATGCTCGGAAGCCTGGGAGATGATGATCCACGGACCTTTCCCAGGAAGTCTTGGAGCGTTCCCTCGGACTTTGGGGTCCATTCGTACTGGTAGTCCGCGGGGACAACGTCGTCGTCCTTCTTGCTCATGGCTGGAGAGGCTAGCGGGTGGTTAACGGAATGGGGGATGGTGGTTCCGGGAAGAGCGTGGAACGTTGCTAGGCCTTGGGTGGCGCCGGTGACGCGACGCGACGCGTTATTTGGCGCTGTTTGTCTCTATACCGCCACCGTCGTCGATTACGCTGCGGCAACATCTGTGTAACAGGCGCAATATTTGGGGCAGTCCGAGGGATGGTTCCGAAGCCAGAATTATCGGACCACGAGTGTACCCGCGTATCTTCGGCGGCGGCAAAGACAAAACAGGCCCTAGAACGAGCAAGATAAGTAACAACAGGAGGAGCCGCTCCATTCGCCCGACGACGATCGTCTCGGCGACATATATGTGGTCCTCACGCCCGCGGATAGTGATAGTGCTTAAGTAACTCCCGAGATCCGTGAGGCACTCGAACCCGAAGCATGCCCTGCGACGGCACCGTGGAGTTCCACCGAACCTGTCCCCAAGCCGAAGGGGGCCGCTGGCTAGCGAACATTCGGGGTAGAATGAACACGGACCATACCCGGGATCAGAACATTGGGTCCTGTTTCTCCGCGGTGACGATCCCGCACATCAGGCCTCTGGTTCAGGATGACGTTGCCAGCCCCTTGTGTACTTATCTTGAAAATTTGTCGGGGTCGCACCTTTCGTCGTCGATACGCCGACGCCGGACCGCGTGCCCCGTGCGGCGAGCTGTTGGTGGGGCTCGATTATGCGGAGGTCTAAAGCTTAACCCCTCGGAACACATCCCAACTGATAGTTGTCGTGGTGTCGTACAGCATCCCTCCTTATTCGCATGTCTAGACTCGAAAATGACGACCCCGACCATGCTTCTGCTGCGAGAGACGGGCTAAATTCAGCGTGTCGCAGGCCTCGTACGGAATACCAACCAGCTGGGACCACGTTCACGTTCGCCGAACAAGATGAGCTCGTCCAGGCCCGTCGCCTACTTACGTACGTTAACAAAAAGCCTTGACCTGTCACCACCGCGTCCCCGGGACTGGGACAAACTTGGAGCACCGCAGAGAATTCTTTTTGGAGCTCTCCCGAGGCTACAGAGACTAGAACATAGAATACCTGGAAATGGGCGCGGATGAGGTCAGTGACTCACACGAGATCGCAGCAGCATCAAACGGGCACTCACAGCGACCACTGCAGACATCCTGCTGAGTGTCCGACAAAGCACGACGAAAAAATAATTCCAGCATACAGTATACGTATACGGTCACGCCGGCGCGCCCTGGTCCGGCAGCCGCTCGATCGCGTACCGCCGCCGGACGATGTACATGAGCGGCACCCCGGGGATCTTGCGTATCCGCCGGCGGAGCTCGCGGTCGCACGTCGCGACGACGTAGCACTTGTGCGACGTCACGCGCTGCACGAGGCAGTCGTCCGCGTACGTCCCCGAGTGCGAGCACGTCAGCCGCTCGAACCGCGGATCTCGCGCCACCCTGGCCAAGTGGGGCATGTCAGCGAACGTTCGGGGAAGCACGAAGGAAAAGAGAGACACGGAAGATGAAACACGGGATGCAAGTCAGGACGTTCCTCCGCTCCGTTGGTTGTAGAGAAAATGGTAAAATATGTGGAAAACTTCGCCGTCGCGGAAGAGCGATGTCCCTGTGTAGACCCTCCCCGGCAGCCCCCGGACTTGGGCTTCGCGATAGCCGTGGAAAAGATTGGCAAGGTCGGGCGCATTCACACTCACGCGCAACCAATGCCACACAAATCAAGGCCTATCTCCTCTCTACGCGCCACAGCGCGCGCGGGTGAGGGGGACGACAACGCATCTCACATGCAGGCAGTGTCTGATACCGCCGCGTAAATGATGCTCAGAATGCCTAGGGGTTTGGCAAGCGGCGATGGGTCTGCTACCTCCAAATGGATAGGCATGGGACAAGTGTCCTCTGCGATGGCGGCGCGGCCGCATTCGCTCGGCGCTGCGGTGGTGCGTCGCGCTGAGACGTCTGACTCACCGCCCCGCCCTTTAGGTCGATCAAAATCGGCCCGCAACAAAGTTTGGAATATTCGCAGACGGAACTTGTCGCAGGGGAAGTTGGGACAGCATGTGGGCCCCATGCAGGTAGCCCATAAAATGCACCACAAACTGGAAGGGACTCGTAACGACAATGTTGCGATGCTCTTTACCGCAAAGCGGGGAGAATGCCCTGGAATGCTCCCGTGAGCGCAGAAGAGGAAGGGGGACGCACCTGAGCGCGACGCGGTACCGGTGTCCGAGCTTTTCGAGTTCCGCCATCACGCAATCTGTGACACACGGAATGCCTGGGGGAGGAGGCGGAGGAGGCGCGGGTGGGGGGTTGGGGAGAAGGCATCATGAGGACGGGCACGGGGGGCGCAAGGTCCGAGCGGAGGACGGGGCATCACTCACATTTCGCGTAAAGGCAGTCCATCATGCCGCTGACGAGCTCCAACTTGTTCTGAAGGCTGAAGTTGATGAAATTGGTGTCGATGAGGACGCGATAGGGGGGCACGAGCGCGGTGTTGTGTTGCAGGAAGAGGGAGGAGGAGACTTGCGGGCTGGCGGCGAAGTTCTCATCCGGTCAGCGGGAGCCTTCTCCGGCAGCAGGGCAACTGAGACGTACGCTCTCTTGCCAGCTTCTCTTTCTCGGCCTCCTCCTTTTGCTTCTGCTTGAGCTGGTTCTCCTTCCTGTTAGGCGGTTTCGCTTTGTGGGTAAGACGGCGGAACGGAGACAGTAAGACCGACGCACAGGCGGATGTCCTTCGGATTGAGCATCCGCTTCACGGCCGCAAATTTGCGGGTCTTTTTGGCCTTAACCTGGATATCTGTCAATAATGTGCACAATGAATGGTTTCCAATGCCAAGAACTTGCCATTGTGGCACAGGAAGAGGACCAGAGGTGCGTCCGGCGTTGCGGTGTGGAGGTCAGTGGCTGAAAAGTGACGGCACGTGGCTAGATCCGAGACGCTGGGTACGCTTCTCTCGTTCTCACGATGTTGATCCGGAAGCAGGAATCTCGGTCGGCACCCCGGAGTCAAACGGTACGTAGCGGTACACCGTACGTACGGGCGGCTGGGCGGTCACAACTCAACTGCGCACCAACGCTGCCTCCGAGGTCTACGAGCCTGGTACGCTGGCGAGGCTTCGCCAACATTCTCATCGTCGTCCTCGTCCTCGTTCTAATCAGTGCCCTTTATTTAGGGACATCATCTCGCGAAGCATCTGGAAGCACTCAGCAGCATTCAATCCGCACGCCCTGATTGTCTCTCTATCAACATTCAACAAATGTCGATCATGCACCGCGCACCACAGCCCGCACGCAAACTCCCCGAGGCGACAACCGTGGGTCGGCAGGACCCAGCCTCGGTCGACGGTGAGGCGGCGGCCCTCGGGTCCCCTCTGACATTTGTTCGTACGTCGCGCCCCATTCGACCGCATCGGAGGAGGCGAGCCCTGCGTGTGCTGTGTACGTGTCCGCCCTTCGATGCCTGCGCGGCACCATCGACGATTGACTGCCCACAACAGTGACAGGGCCAACTGCATCGCACGCACCTGCGTCCAATTAGCAGGTGGCGCGCGCGAGGAGGGGGGGTCCATCGTGAGTGCCGGTTTCCGCCTAGTCGAGAACAACCTCTTCTTTGCCTTTTTGCCGTCCGGCTGCGGGCTTTCTCCGCAGACGATGGGGTGCGACTTACGAGAGCGACGGGGAGAAGGGGCCCGCGGCCGAAGGAAGGCCCAGCGTTCCGTAAGAAAAGAAACCGCTCCAGGAACTGCAGCGGGTCCGTCGGACGGGTGCTGGTGTCTGCTTGACGTTTCTGTGCATGCCCGCATAGGGGACGCCGGCGGGGGGGTTGGGCGATATGCGCCCTTGCTCTCTGTCTGTCTGTCTGTCTGTCTGCCACTCTCTCTCTCACGTTTGTCGAGCGTTGACTGCGAATTGGCTTAGTGCGCCGCCTCCGCGGCCCAGCGCACGATCTATGTCCGTCCGCACACCCCCCGCGCGTATTTTGCTCTGGTGCCGGACAGGATTGCTAAGGCCGCGGGGCGACGCTGAATCATACTGGAGAAAGTGGTCAGACACGCGTTGCTATCTGCCTCCAACGCCTCTGGGTGGCATGCTGCAGAGCACTCCATGGTGAGACAAGCCGTCGAGGGCGGTGATTCAGCACGAGTCATGCACGTCGTCCACGATAGGGCTTCGCATTCCGATGAGAAACCCTCGCATGCCCAGGCGATGAATGGCTAAGGTTGCGTTGAGTACTGACACGGACTCGTCCATGCGGTGGCTACCTGTCGTGCTAACAATCGGTGGCCCAGACGATAGCCGGAATTCAGTTGGCGGCGTCGCACCGATGGACAATCAGCTTCTGCTGTTCTGAAAGACCGGTCGAGTCCGTAATCCCGTACGTATCTGGTTCGTTATCCCACTGCGGCTTTGTTGGTAACGTGAAGTAGAATCAATCGCGGCCGTGGTCTATCAGAACGCCCCACCCGGTCGCGGAGCACTCGCACAAAAGCTGAGAGCGTTTGCATAACCGCGCCTTCCACGGTGGTAAGTCATAACGTTCCAGGGCACTCCGTGAGCTCAACCTTCGGTCCTCTTACGGCACGCTCGCCACAAAGGAGAAGAGCCACCTCTCATGCAACGCCATCAGCATCGTCCGATGGGAGGTGACCCAGCTAAACTTTAGGCTCGGCTGGCCGGCGCTCTGCCAACGCGCAGTTGGCACGCGCATTCCCTTTCTGCGCCCCCGGACGGCATCGGGAGATTTCCGCTCTATTCGCATTCCGGACTCCGAGCGGTGCGGCGTCCACCCCGCGTGCACTGGACCACGACAGCCCCATTCGCGCGTCGGCGCACGCACGGACGTCGCTGGTTGGCCCTGCCCGACGCGCCAGGGCGCGGTTAACGCGACTCTCCCCCGCCACCGATGGACGCAGCCTTTAGGGCGGCGCGCGGCCTGCGGAAGCTTCGTGTGAGGAGCGATATGATCAGATGTGAGATGATATGACGCCTGGCCGGCCAGTGATGCATTTGATGCTTCCATTGGACCGTCGCGCGCTCCAGCCTCCCTCCCTGGACGCGAACTTGGAGAACGCAATCGGGCTGATCTTGAAGCGCGACTTGCCGGGCCCAGCAGGCAGCGCACGGATCCGTTCCCTTGCGTTCTTCGTCGTGTCTGGGCGGGTCCTCATCATTGTCCGAGGGTTATTGTTATTGTATCCGTGCGGCGTGCGATGGGCTCAGGTCGCGCCGCCGCGCGTCTTTTGTTGCAGGATGGCGCAGAGGGACGCACGGTAGGTTCGTCGTGGGGCTTGGGAGCATGCTTGGACGGAGACAAGGTTGCGACGCGCGGGCACGCCCGGCAACGCGTGAGAGGGCAGGGACGAGCCCATCGCCGCAAGTTGCGAGGCCTCTGCCTAACGCGGTCTGGCGTCGCCACAGAAGACCGTAGCTCGACCGCCGCGCCGGCCACGGTACGTCCGACGGGATTTGCAGGCCCATCTGTCGACGCCTGGGGCCCGCGGATGGGCACTGGGCTGAGATCCTGTGTTGTGCCCTGCGCGGGCGTCGACGTCATGGCGCGCTGCTTGGCTTGAAGGATGGATGGGGAGCTGAAACGGGCGCAACGGATGATAGGGACGCCGACCCGCCGCACCGAGATTGAGAAGCATTTACCTGCTGCTGTGCGGCATGAATGGTTGGAGGTGACTGGAGAATGACAGACATTTAGTGACTTGATACATACTGGGCAGAGGCAGTGGATTTTGAATGACTCGGCGCTCGGCGCACGGTAACTTCGTGTATTTGCTGTGCGTCCTCGGCCGGCGACCGGGCGACGGGCTGTAGGCGCTCGTCCAGTCCGGCAGAGGACGAAGAGAGGGGGCGAAAAAATAGCTCCTTGGGCGCAAAATTGGAACTCATTTTCGATATTTTCATGGCGACAATGCATTCTATCAGGGGCACCGATAGCTGCTGGCCCATGGGACTGGAGAGCGCGCAAGGAATGGGAGGCATCCGGCTAAGCTCGTGGCCTCACGGATGATCCGGCCGGGCAGGTCACAGATCGCAGATGCTCGGTAGGGGCGCTAGCGCTGATTACCGGATGCTTGTTCCCCTCCTCGAAGCATAGGTTATCCTCAGCCGTTACGTCGACGGCCCTCCTCAGGCCTATAAAGACCCAACATGTTAGCGACCACCGTCCATCCCCACACCACTTCGCCCTCACCGCAAATTCCCTCCCTTCCAACATCCTCACCACCTCTTCTCCAGCATCCTCCTCCTCTCCACAATGCCTGGCTACACCCTCACCAAGGCCCAAAGCACCTTCGAGCCTTCCCCTGTCACCCTCAAGAAGGCTGCCGTCTCCGCGCCTCTCCATGCGGACCATGCCGAGCCCGAACTCCCGAAGCAGTCTTCGGCTCCGACTTTGCTCCACAAGTTCGTGGAAGCCCACCGCGCCCTGAGCAGCTACAAGTGAGTGCACGCCTCCCAGTTCGTCTGACTTTGCCAAGAGTGCGTACGAGAACTCTGGAAGGGGAAGATCCGCTTCCACAGTCCTGGTTACCACTCTGGTCGATGCCGCCAGGAAGATTCATGATCGCATGGTCATGGACCTTCTCTGGCTCATGATCAAATATTTCCGCAGCGAGATTCTTTTAGGTCTTCCACCTAGGTGGAGGCCTTTGTAAGGACGTCTTTTGTTGCTCCTTCCGCACAGAAGATTGTCGTCTTCCGAACCCAATCCATTCTGGTGAGGGACTCGGCGCGGGGGGAACCATCTGACGATTTCTATCGAAGCGGAAACATTGATTTCTCTGGCCTGTTGGACGCGTTGATCAGAACCGTTGTGCTAACATTTTTCGACGTACAGACAAGGCCAACCTATCATTGTCGATGGCCAGACCCTCTCGATTCCGGCCGTAGCTGCTGTTGCGCGCTACAACGCCGGCGTAGTCCTCGACGATTCGACCGACATTCAGACCCGTGTCCTCAAGAGCCGCCAAGTCATCGTCGACAAGGTCTCTAGCCAGAAAAGCGTGTACGGCGTCAGTACCGGCTTCGGTGGAAGTGGTAAGTCACGTCATCCAAGCTCGTCAATGGAAGGCAACATTCTCACCGCTGTCATCCTTGGGCACAGCCGACACGCGCACCAGCGATCCTCTCACCCTGGGCCTCGCGCTCTTCCAGCACCAGCAGTGTGGAGTCTTGCCGTCCGACACCGATTCGGCGCCAGTGACGCTCCCGCTCTTGGACCCCCTCACCTCCACGAGCATGCCGGAGTCCTGGGTCCGCGGCGCCATCCTCATCCGCATGAACTCCCTCATCCGCGGCCACTCTGGCGTCCGGTGGGAGCTCATTGAGCGCATGGGCGCGCTCCTCCGCGAAAACATCGTCCCACTCGTCCCGCTCCGTGGCAGCATCTCTGCGTCTGGAGGTTAGTGCCACGCTCTCTGTCCTATGCACGGCGCTCACCATTGCTGCTCCTGCTCCACAGATCTCTCGCCGCTCTCGTACATCGCCGGTCTGCTCATAGGCAACCCCTCCATTCGTGTCTTTGACGGGCCCACCACCTTCCGCGGGCGCCGCATCGTGTCGTCGCGCGAGGCGCTCTCCGCGCACCACATCGAGCCTATCTCCCTCGCCTCGAAGGAGCACCTCGGTATTCTGAACGGCACGGCCTTCTCTGCGTCTGTCGGTGCGCTCGCTGTCCACGAAGCCGTCCACCTGTCGCTTCTCGGACAGGTCTGCACGGCGATGTGCACCGAGGCCATGCTCGGCGCGAAGGGGTCGTTCGCGCCCTTCATCCACGCGGTCGCGCGCCCGCACCCTGGGCAGGTTGAGGTTGCCGAGACGGTCACCGACTTGCTCGAGGGCTCCCGCTTCGTGGTGACTGCCGAAGAGGAGAAGCACATCTCCGCCGACATCGGAGAGCTGCGCCAGGATCGCTACCCGCTGCGAACGTCCGCACAGTTCTTGGGGCCCCAGGTCGAGGACGTCCTGTCCGCGTTCGCCGCTATCACGATTGAGTGCAACTCCAGTAAGTGCCGGCGTCGTCGCAACCGTGGTGGCCTGATGAGCTGACCGCCGCTTTCAGCCACTGACAACCCGCTCATCGATGGCGAGACCGGCGAGGTACACCATGGTGGCAACTTCCAGGCGATGTCCGTCACCAACGCGATGGAGAAGACGCGTCTCGCGATGCACCACATCGGCAAGCTGCTCTTCGCGCAGTGCACCGAGCTCCTCAACCCCTCGATGAACCGCGGCCTCCCGCCCAACCTCGCCGCGACCGACCCCTCGCACAACTACTTCGCCAAAGGCGTCGACATCCACGCGGCCGCGTACGTCGGCGAGCTCGGCTACCTCGCAAACCCGGTGTCGACCCACGTGCAGTCCGCCGAGATGCACAACCAGGCCGTCAAGTACGTATCGTGTCTTGCGCCGCATTCTTGATGATCGGTAATCCTGACGATCTTGGTTATTATTACTATTAGCTCGCTCGCCCTCATCTCCGCCCGCGCCACGCTCAACTCGCTCGAGGTCCTCTCGCTGCTCACCTCGAGCTTCCTCTACGTCCTCTGCCAGGCGCTCGACCTCCGCGCGATGCAGCACGAGTTCGAGCTCGAGGTCGACGCCCTCCTCCGCCAGCAGCTCGCGCTCTCCTTCGCGCGCCACCTCGACCCCGCGGACCTCGACGCGCTCTTCGCCGTCCTCGCGCGCCACGTCCGCCGCGCGCTCGAGACGACGAGCACGATGGACGCCGCGCACCGCATGCGCGCCGTCGCGGCGGCCACGACGACGCCCTTCGTCGACTTCTGCGCGCAGCGCGACATCACCGCGCTCGACCTCGACGCGATCGTCGCGTTCCGCGCGCGCCTTGCCGAGGGCATGGTTGGCGCGCTCGTCCGCCTGCGTGAGGAGTACCTCCGCGGGAGCAAAGGCCCCGCGCCCGCGGCGGAGTACCTGGGGCGCTCGCGCGCGGTGTACGAGTTCGTGAGGACGACGCTGGGCATCCGGATGCACGGCGCGGAGAACTTGCACGACTTCAAGGAGGGCCCCGGCGTCGAGGACCCGACGATCGGCCAGGACATCGCGCTCATCCACGAGGCGATCCGGGATGGGAAGATGCAGGACGTCGTCGTTGGGATCTTCGCTTGAGGGCTTGGGGCTAGGTTTTGGGGTCGTATGAGTCTGTTTCTTGCATATTTGATTGACCTATCTCTATCTTGTAATGTTTCCAGTTGCTGTCGCTTGTACCCTGTTGTACTTATACCTATAGATACACATGTAGATGTCAATGCATGCTATTCACCTCTAATTGAACGCCAGAACATGTTCGCTCAACTACTATGGTGCAGAATCCCAGGTGTATACGTAGGTCCGGTGCGTATTTGCTTGCTTCGTGACAGCATTTCGAGGTTGTGAACTCTAATGAATGGCAGCCATTCCAGCGCTAGCGCTGGTAGAATCATGAGGGTCGTTGGTTAGAGTCGCGATCGATACCCTGGACTTACTTATGTATCCCCGGTGCACAATGCAATGCTTGTTCTCGCTGCTGCAAGTCTCTACTTCGACCAACTTGTGATGCAAGGAGAAGCCCATGCCGATTTACCAGTATGAATCCCAATCGCAGAGCAGTAAACAGCCAAAGATCTCAATCGGGTCTGCGCGACGAGCACCATTCAAGTGTTCGATCGCGATGTGGCACCTTGCAGGCGCATGATGTCATGGACTGTGATCGGACAACACTGGGCATCCCGACAATCGACAGAAACCGCCCAGCGACCCGCGAGCTCGAATCATAAGTATGGGAGAGTAACCTTGTCATTTGGTACCTGTGGATTCATGTCTATTACTAAGAACCAAGAATTGGATGCATCGAGTGTCGCTAACCCTTCGAAGGTTCAACATGTTACAACAAGTCTTCACTTATCACGCTTGTCTTGCCAGAAGCCCCTGTCAAGACGAGTTCAACGAGCAGATGCAAGGCGATATATGTAGAGACAGCAAGGACTCTTACTATGCGGTATAGTGGCAAGACCTCTTCTTGATATTGGATGCACTGGTGTTACGTTTATGTTTGGAGTGAGAGGGGTATGACGAACTGACCGCGCAGTTGACTGACTGGCCTGGACCACGCGGTCCTTGACAAGCAGCGATCGCATCCAGGTTCCGGCCGTTTCGCTCTTGGTGTGCGACCACCACCATGCTCGTTGCATCCTCCATTCCGCATTCCTGGCTGGAAGAATGTTCGCCGTCGTGCTGGGGCAAGAGAGACGATGGCGACGTCGGTTGGCGAAGTCCGAGTTGGGGATTTGATGGCGTCTACCCCTAATTTGGTATGATAACACCCACATCATGGACGTAACCCGTGCTAGCCGTGCTGCCAAAATTGTGGTGCATACGTCGAGTCATCCAAGCCGCCCCTTGCTCCTCGCCACCACCGTCCTCGACGATGACCGCGAGTCTCTTGCGGCTCCAGCCCTGCTGGAGCCCCTCTCGGGCTCTCGCCTCGGTGCGCTTCGCTCGCCAGTTTCACCTCTCGCATGCTCGACGTGCTCTTGCTCCGACGCGGCCCGTCAAGGCGATCGCACGGGCTGCCGTTGGCTCGTATGGCAAGCAGGACGGCGAGGAGCACGTCCTCAACTCCCCCTCGGAGATCGCGCGAAAAATTTCGGCCAAGGTCCTCCCCAAAATTCCGCGCCCCGACGTCCGCAAGGTTCTCATCGTGGGCTCCGGCGGCCTCAGCATTGGCCAGGCTGGCGAATTCGACTACTCTGGCTCCCAGGCTCTCAAGGCCCTCCGCGAGGAGGGTGTCGACGCCGTCCTCATCAACCCCAACATCGCGACGTGGCAGACCTCGCACCAACTGGCGTCCGAGGTCTACTTTCTGCCCATCAGCGCGGACTACGTTGCCTATGTCTTGGAAAAGGAGCGCCCGGACGGTATCCTGCTCACTTTCGGTGGACAGAGCGCCCTGAACGTCGGTATCGAGCTTGACCGCATGGGTGTCCTCGACCGTCTTGGCGTCCGCGTACTCGGCACTCCCATCCGCACGTTGGAGGTTTCCGAGGACCGGGATCTTCTTCGTAAAGGCTCTCAAAGGTGAGTTCTCGTAATTCCGCTCAACTGGCTTTCGTATTTGGATTTTTCCACAGCCCAATGTCGAGTTCGTCGATGGAGGCGCTGCCCCCTGAATGCGGTCACGTGATATCACTCCTCTTGCGGCGATGTTTGGAATAGCACGCTTGGACGCGTGAAAACGCGCCGCTCGGCGTGAGTTGGCCCCCCTGGAACATCGATGCTTGAAAGAATATTCTCCGCCCTTTGTTTCAGGGCGCGTGTGTCATATTTCAACGCCAGCGCCCTGACAAGGGCCGTACAACTTTCGCAATACACAGGGGGTCGGACTGCTGAGAAGCATGCCAGCAAAGCAGGGCGGTATTGCAGTGAAATATCCAAAGGATTAGGTTCCATTGACGTCTGTCAACGGCCTATGGAACCGCCCTTGGTCAGACCGTCACGGCACAACCTGTTGGAAGTCGCTCCCTATTCGTCATTGCGGCGTGTGGCTTGTTATCACCTCACGCATCTACATCGTCCTGTGTTCCGTGACGGGCCGCCCTGAACAAGTTTATGATATGCGCTGCATATGCGGCGGCTGACTGAACTCTGCGGATCCGATTTCTTGCCCTTTCATTTGCTCGCTAGACATAACTCTAATAACCCAACGCCGCAGAAATCGACATCCCGGTTGCGCAATCTACGGCAGTCTCATCGGTCAACGACGCGCTCAGCGCCGCGGAGAAAATTGGTTATCCGCTCATCTTACGTGCTGCATACACACTGGGTGGTCTTGGTTCTGGCTTCGCTAACAACCCGGATGAGTTGCGCGATCTCGCGGCAAAAAGTCTCAGCTTGAGCCCGCAGGTGCTTATCGAGCGGAGCATGAAAGGTTGGAAGGAATTGGAATACGAGGTCGTACGAGACGCTGCGGACGTATGTGCATTCATCTCACTACGACCGATCAGAGGGCTAATGTACCCCCAGAACACTATCATCTGCTGCAACATGGAAAATTTCGATCCCCTGGGCACCCACACCGGCGACTCGATTGTCGTGGCACCCTCGCAAACTCTGCCTGATGATGAGTACCATATGCTCCGGTCTGCGGCTCTGAAGGTCATTCGACACCTGGGCGTCGTCGGTGAATGCAACATCCAGTATGCGCTCAACCCGAAGTCGAGGGAGTACTGTGTCATCGAGGTGAACGCCCGGCTTAGTCGCTCTAGGTACGCCCCGCAATCCACCCCCGCACTCTATGAACTCACGTGTTCCGTAGCGCTCTGGCATCCAAGGCTACTGGCTACCCGCTTGCATACACCGCGGCTAAGATCGCACTCGGTCACACGCTCCCGGAGCTCCCTAACGCCGTCACGAAGACGACAACAGCATGCTTCGAGCCGTCTTGGACTACATCGTAACGAAGATTCCGAAGTGGGACCTCGCTAAGTTCACGAACGTCAACCGTGAGGTTGGTTCGGCGATGAAGTCTGTCGGTGAGGTTATGGCTATCGGTCGCACGTTCGAGGAGTCTCTGCAGAAGGCAATCCGTCAAGTCGACCCCCGCTGGAAAGGCTTCGAGGCTTATGTCCAGCCGGAGGATCTCGATCGCGCGCTCAGCAAGCCTACGGACATGCGCCTCTTCGCTATCGCGTACGCGATTTTCAACAAGAACTACACCATCGACCAGCTGCACGATCTGACGAAGATCGACAAGGTAGGCAACAGCACCTTCCGGTCCGCTCGGCCGCTGCTGACTCGAGTCGCCCTGTCCGCAGTGGTTCTTGTACAAGATCGAGAACATCGTCAACACGGTTTACGCCCTGAAGGCTGCTGGTTCCATCCAATCTGTAGACAAGGAGCTTATGCAGCGTGCTAAGCGGATGGGCTTCTCAGATGCGCATATCGCCGACCTGGTGGCCTCTGATGAGCTTACCGTCCGCGCGCACCGCAAGTCGTTCGGTATCACGCCCTTCGTCAAACGGATTGACACGCTCGCCGCTGAGTACCCCGCGCACACGAACTATCTTTACACCACGTACAACGCGTCTGAGCACGACGTCAAGTTTGACGAGCATGGCACGATGGTCCTCGGCAGCGGCGTCTACCGCATTGGCAGCAGCGTGGAGTTCGACTGGTGCGCGGTCACTTGCGCCCGCAAGCTCCGCGAGATGGGCAACCGCACGATCATGGTCAACTACAACCCCGAGACCGGTCTCGACCGACTTCGACGAGGCCGACCGCCTGTACTTCGAAGGAGCTCGGGTTTGAACGCGTGATGGACATCTATGAGCTCGAGCAGGCGCACGGCGTCATCGTCAGCGTTGGAGGTAAACAAGATCTGACATCTTGCGTCCCATCCAGTGTCTGATGCAGTTTAAATTCTAGGTCAACTGCCGCAGAATATTGCTCTGCGTCTCAAGCAGACGGGTGTTAACGTACTCGGAACAGATCCCGAGAAGATCGACAGCGCCGAGGACCGTCACAAGTTCTCGTCCATTTTGGACAGCATCGGCGTCGACCAGCCCGAGTGGGCGGAGGTGTCGTCCGTTGACGCCGCCAAAGAGTTCGCCCAGCGTGTCGGGTACCCCGTTCTGATTCGCCCGTCGTACGTCCTGTCGGGCGCTGCGATGAACGTCGTCTACGAGGAGTCCGCGCTGGAGTACAACCTGTCCGCCGCGGCCTCCGTATCGCCCCTGCACCCGGTGGTCATCACGAAGTTTATCGACAACGCCCAGGAGATCGATGTCGACGCCGTCGCGCACAAGGGCAAGCTCCTCCTCCACGCGATCTCGGAGCACGTCGAGAACGCCGGTGTCCACTCGGGCGACGCGACGCTCGTCCTCCCGCCGTTCTCGCTCACGGACGACGAGATGGCGCACCTCAAGCAGATCGCGGAGAAGGTCGCCGCCGCGTTCGACATCTCGGGCCCGTACAACATGCAGGTCATCCGCAAGGCGGCGTCGGCGGCGGCGGGGCCCGACGCGCCCGCCGAGTTCAAGGTTATCGAGTGCAACCTGCGCGCGTCGCGCTCGTTCCCGTTCGTGTCCAAGGTGCTCGGGCGGAACTTTATCGACACCGCGACCGCGGCTATCGTGGGCCAGGACGTTCCAGAGCCGACCGACATCATGGCGCAGAAGCGCGACTACACTGCGATCAAGGTCTCGCAATTCTCGTGGACGCGGTTGGCTGGTGCAGATCCCTTCCTCGGCGTCGGTGAGTAGCCTCCCCCCCTTCCTCCCCACCTTTTCTGCTCTGCTCGACCTGACGAGTGGACGCTGACATGGCATTTCGCGTACGTTTTGCGCTCGCGCTCGCGCCGCGCGCACAGAGATGGCGTCTACGGGCGAGGTCGCGGCCTTTGGGCGGGACGTGCAGGAGGCGTACTGGGCGTCGCTGCTGAGCACAACCGGATTCAAGAAGCCCCGCCCGGGGACCGGGGTGCTCATCGGCGGGGACGTGACGAAGCCGGAAATGCGGACGGTCGCGAAGACGCTGCTCGACCTCGGCTTCAAGCTGTACTGCTCGTCGCCCGCCGTCGAGGAGTTCCTGAACGACATCCCGTACGTGTCCGCGAAGCGCATCTTCTTCCCGAAGCAGGACAAGCGCAAGCTCCGCGAGGTGTTCGACGAGTACGACATCGAGTGCGTCATCAACCTCGCACGCGCACGCGGCAAGGACATGACGGACGAGGACTACGTCGCGCGGCGGTACGTGTTGCCCCACTTTTTTCTTCTTGCTCTCCTTGTGCGTTTTGGAGTGGTTGCCTGACGCGTCGCTTGCTTGCCCTGCCAGGAATGCGGTGGACTTTGGGCTGCCGCTGCTTAACAACGCGCGGTGCGCGCAGCTCTTTGCGGAGAGTCTGGCGAAAAAGATCCCTGAGGGCGGTTTGAGGGCCTACAGCGAGGGCCGGATACCGTCCGAGGTCCAGTCGTGGGGGACCTGGATCGGCTCGCGCCCTTGAACGTTGGCAATGGGACGTTTGCGGGGAACGCGATCACATCATCATCAAAAGTAGTTGTATCATAATCGGCCGAAGTGCTTCGTTGGATATGTTGGAATAATCATTAGACTGCCACACGCCACGACGACGTCGTCGTCCAGGGCCCGCGGGGGTCCGGCTCTATGAGGGCTTCAAGCTGCATCCGAGGAGGACTGCACGTCTCGCGCAGGGGGGGAACTTTGGCGATCTCCGCGGAGTCGTCGACATGAACATTGACATACTCGCTTCCGCCTCTTCCTCCTCCTCCTCCTCCTCCTCCTCCTCGGCATACGTCGCGTCATCAATGACAAGGACTTCGTATTTTACGTTGTGCAGGCTGTGTCAGTGTACATGGCATGTCGGACGTGGAACTTATCTATCTACTCGTGCGACCAATGGTTGCATCCCACGGCATGTGTATAGCTCCCACCTTACAGCTTGTGCAACTGGCCCGTCACCCGTGCGTCAGGGAGCGGAACTGGCAGGAGGTCTTCAGGAGCGCAGAGCTCGTCCATGACCAGGTCCGCGGGTGGGGCAAGACGGACCGCAGGCTCGGTCACGTCGTGCGCGTGCACGCGGTCGGCGGCGAACTTCCTGACGAGCTCGGGCGGGAGCTTGCCTTCGATGGCGTCCGCGACCAGGCGGCCGATCACGGGCAGGAACTAGAATAAGTAGAGCAGGCGGTGAATAGGACGGCTGCGGGGTGGTGGATGGGCCCGGGGTGAGACTCACCTTGAATGCGTGTCCGCTGCCGGACGTGGCGAGCACGAGGTTCGCGATCTCCGAGTGTGCGCCGATGGTCCAGTTGTCGTCGGGTGAATCAGTATACCTGTCGTAAGGGAGAAAGAGCCAAGGGTGAGGGGATGTGTGTCAGCGGGGCTACTGCCAGATAGCGGCTGTGAACATGCGTACCAGCAGAGCCGTGTTCCGGAGAAGAGCTTGCTGCCGATGTCGGGATAGATCCGCATGAGACTGTCTCTCAGGGATTTCAAGGCGACTTTGGGGATCCGCAGCCCGTCGTCGCCATCCGAGATCACCGTCCGCGGGGTCGATATGTACGCGTCCGAGGTTGCAGACTTGACCTTCCGGACAAAACCGCCTGAGTGGATGGCACATTTGACTATGTTGTCCTTGTTCGGCTGTGAAGCGACGGGTTATTGCCAGTTGGTGGAGAGTTGGACGTAAGAGTATTCTGAAGGCATACCGGGAAGGCGTAAAACCCTGTATGGAAGTCGAGGTAGACAGGGCATGCCAAGTACAGCTCTGCCTCCTCAGGAGTCAGCTGGACGAAGGCCACGGTTTGTCTGGTGAGTGAAGGGGTCTACTTCAGGGGAGCTTTGGGCAACACCGAAAGGATAGGCTGACGTACCCTGTAGCGACGCATTTGGTGTCCAGACCGAGGTCGGGGAACGCAGAAGCCGACCAAGATCCTGTCGCCAGCACTACAAGGTCTGCGTCGTACGCGCTCCCATCTCCGCAACGCACGCTGGACACCCTTCCCTCCGACCGACACAGCTCCGACACAGCCTTCCCTGCGATGATCTTGCCTCCAAGGGCAGTGACCTTGTCCATCATCCGCTGGATGCCTTGCGATGCGAAGGCCCATCCACCGTCGCGGTTGATAAATCCTCTAGCGTTGTCGGATACAGACACTTTAGCAGAGCTAGGGAATACAGATCGGATATCTTTTGAGTTGAGAAGTGGCTCCACTGCTGCTCCGACTGCCTTGTCGTTCGCGTAGGCTTGGTCGGTGTAGCTGTCCGTGTGTGCCATGGCGCAGTACACGCCCGTTCTGTCGTTAATAAACGATAAGCATAAGTTTCGTGCTGCATTACTTGCACAGCTCGAGGAAAAAACGGACTCGTGGTAACTGTCGGCCCATTCCTGAGTGTTCTTCCACTCGGAGATAGCCTCTCGGGCCAGATGGGTATAGAAGATATCTGCATATGAACTCCTGACGACTACCCGTTCATCAGAAAGTACGGTCTTGAGGAAAGTTTAAAACACGAACTTTTGCTCATATCCGTACTCGCCGCATCTGGGGCTGGAAGTTGGGAAGAACGATCAAGGATGGTGACGTCCTTGTACCCCCGTTTCAAAAGATGATAAGCAGTAGACAGTCCAAAGCATCCGGCGCCGATTATGACGATCTGGCTATTGGTGTGCATTGGAAGCCATTGAAAAGCGGAATGCCTACTTGGTTGTCAGGAAGTCGAACAATGGAACGAATGACAATGCTGAACGCTCACAGTATGAGTGACCCTGTCGATGTGACTAGTTCCAGCCGCTCAACATGGTCAACTTGCTGGACGAGGTCTACTTATATGTAATGCAAACCTTGAAGCTTGATCTACTGTTCCGAAAGCCGATCGGCGCGTTATCGCGCACTTCCCTAAGGTGTCTCGACTGTGATGATCGTCTAATCGATAAACTTGTCGACGACCTTCGAGTCAAGGGCTGGGCCGTTCTGAACATTATGCCCGGTGACCCGAATACAAATCTGCACAATTCATGTTAAGTAGAAAGATGACACATCCAGGCTTCCAACGAGCAGTGAGTGGGTGCGTGCTCGAATTTATTAAGCCAGGATCCACCTACATGATGGTGAGAAAGAGCGCCGAGTTGGCGCGCCGAAGCCCGGTCCTGTCTTCGGTGACTAGACGCTCGGAACCACGTAGTCCGTCTTCCAGTATTTAAGACCTCCTGGCATCGAGTGAGTGATTACAATGGCAAAATAAGACCCGGATTAATCTCGTGCTAACAGGATATACCGAAGGGTTTTGCTAAACCCAGTGTCTCCGAGCCTTCAAAGCTTCAATGGTAACAGCCTGAGGCTTCAAACACCCCACCATCACTGACCATTAGCGGACGCGACCTCAGAAGCTGAAGTAGATAATTCTTTACATTCAACCACTTGACGAAAACAGTTGACACCACCGGAATAGGCCGAAACGGAAAGAAGTCGCCGGAAGCAAAGAATAACGATCTACCAGATTTACTACGTCTCATCATACATAGCGCAGTGCTATGTCCCCAGGAGTGTGCAGCCGTGAGCGGGCAAAGAGCCCAAGTAGCGCGGCTCCATACCCGCTTGGATGTTAAGTATCCCCTCGCTTTCAATCTCCGTGCGCCGCTTTGAGCCAATGGGGATAGTCGATCCTACGTGGGGATGTCCTCCTTCGCAGGCACGTGTCCCCCCTACGGCTTCAGTTGTCATCGCCCTTGTCGAGCTTGGGCCATGCCGAGTGGACAAGGTGGTACAGATTGATCCGCCGAATGGCTTCGTGCGTCTCGACCTTCGCCGCGAATACCGACTGCTCGGTGCCGTCAGAGGGATCGGGAGCAATGTGTTCAGCCGTCTGGGCCTGAGACTCCTCTAATGTGACGGCAGCGGCGAGCACCTCGGGAGGTACAACGAAGGGGTCTGACAGGGCGCGCGTCTCTACGTGTACTGTTTTTACATCGTCCTTGGCATAGAACGCCTGGAATGCTTTGAGAAGCTCATTGATGAGTTTGTTGATGGGATGGCCGGACTTCTCAGTGACGCTTTCAAGTTGGCGGCTCTCGGAGGCACTTTTGTCGGAGTTGGGTGGTGTGGTCGACGGTGGTATGAAGAACAACAGTTGACGGGTCTTGTTATTGACGGCACTACTGCCAGTAATGGTGGTGATATCCAAAATTCCCCGCTTGATAGCATTGTACTTCATGGGGCCGCAAGTGTAACCGGGATCGCCGTCCATGTAGTCGTTGAAATACTGGTGGAGGAAGGTTTCGACGAGTCTTCGGAAAGGTTGTGGGGCAGGAATCGAACCGCAACATAGATGAGGACGTGAAAGAAAGACTCCAAGTCGTCAGGGACCTCGATCCGTTTGGTGCATGACAGCAATCGATGTGCGGACATAAATTGCCAGGTGCCCTGGAGCCGGGCAATCAGTGCAATGAAGAGATTGGAAACGGTGGCAAAAGAACGTACCGTTCGATCGAGTCGTAGCTCGCAGCCTTGGGTCTCTCTATCTAGATATTTCTTGGACAACTCCCAGTCGTTGAGAAGGTCCGTCCAGCCACTGGCCGCAGCCAGATACCGGAGGATGTTTCCGGCACCTAAGTCCCGATGGATGCAGCCTGCCGTACCAGCCCCGGGCCGTTCATGAGCTGTCAATGTAGATGAGCACACAACAACACAAGATATCACACGGCAACTCATACCGGGGATGCGGCGGAACAAAGACCGCGTCCGCCGGGGGTTGTTCTCGAACAACGGGAACGGGTTGCCGACTTCTGCAGTGACAAGGCGGTAGTGCTGATGCGGCTTAAGAGGGTGTGCTTCTCGCGTCTCGGTTCCATGATGATCGGGCGACTTGTCGTACGACTGCGTGCTCTGTCCCAGGTCACCGTGACAGAGAACAGTGGGCACGGAAGGAACCTTCGCAGCGTTGAGGGCCTCCAGGATGTTCCCCTCCGTCTCCATCGCCTCATGATCGACGCGCCATATGTCTTTGAGGTATACGACTGTCGTCTTGTGGTCTGGCATCCCATCATCGCCGAGTGGCGCAGCGACGTAACCACGAGTCCCTCGGCCGATGACGCCGCCAGCGTAGAAATGGGGCTTGCCGACCGCAAACCAACGCTTGCCACCTGAGCCCTCGCTGGGTACCGAGAGCTTCCACCACGGCCACTCCTCATCGAGGGATTGGTTGAAGAGTTTCTGCATGTAGTCTTCTGGGTTCTTCTCAGTGGCTACGGTGCCGAGCTCCTTCAGCTGCATCCCAAGGGGGTCGTCGGGAAAGATACGAGACGCGGTGGGATCGTGGCCGCGGTTTATCGCCTGGAGCCCAGCATAGTCCAGGAAGAACTGGCTGAGGAGTGTGCCGCCATCGGCGGTGGTGTAATCTATCTTCTCGGAGGCGACGATGCCAGAGCGATCGAAGTGGACGACGCGGGCGTACCTGCCAAGGAAGAGCACTACGAAGGCGAATGTGCGCTGCTGGTACTTGAAGACGAGCTCGACATGCGATATCATCTGGTCGAGCACTTGCCTACGTTCGACTACTAGTGTTTCGTTGTCAGTGGACGATTCGTGGAAGGGGTCCTCGTTGACCGAGTCGAGCTTGCAGACGACGAGGAGATCGGCGAGGGTCCAGATCAGATACCTTGGCTCGTTGGAAGCGCCACACTCCTCCCTCAGAGTTGGCATCGACCCAGAGGCGTACGTTCCGCAGATGACTGGCTGACTAAGGTTGCTTTGGTGGGTCATGAAAGTCATGCCAGTACGAGAGAACTCCCCAGATCTCGCGACACTTTCAGTCTGCAGTGCCACATGTGTGAATAAACGATGGCAGATCAGCAAAAATCGAATAGCACTCACAATGTAGTTGTATATCTTCGTTTCAGACGTAAATTCGGGGACGTTGGTGAAGATGTTGACGATTGCCTTGGAACTATAAGTGGCGGGATTCAAGAAGTTGTCCATCATGATGTCCTGGAGCAGGACGACAGATGTCTTCTGACGCGTGAGGAATGGCATTTTCAGGAGCTCGTAATGTTCCAAAAGCTTGGTAGCGGCGTCGAATACAGAGGTACGTCGTGAGCCACACAACAACGGAGTGAGTCGCAAAAAACAGCGTACAAATTTGAGCGGTGGCGTTTGTGTCCAGGTAAAGTAGACTCTAGATATTGGGTAATATGCATGGCACAGTGAGATATATAACGGAGGACGAAGGCAATTACAGGGGTCTGAGGGTGGTTGGGGCCAAGTTGGGAGGTAGTCAACCATGTAAGCGCTCGAGACTCAGCATTTGAGAAGAGTGTTTTAGCGCTTAGTGAATTTGACTACAACTATAGCGCCACCCGTTCATCTTTCACCGGTCAAGGTCGCCCCCGACGCCGAGGAGGGATCCAACTAGTTCGCCATAGGAATAATGGTCTTTAAATCAAACGGAGACCTGCAGACGATCATATACGGAATGTTGTACATGTAAGATTGACAAGTCGTTTTGTGGATTAAAACGGAACTTAGGACTACTAGACATCATGGGGAAGAACTCAATGAAAGGGAATACCATAAATTCGATCGCGCACAAAATACAACGTAGGGAACGCCACCTGCTCAGGATGAGCGAAGCATTGGGCTCGACCACGAGCTCAAGCCGCGCGGCTCCGCACTCGTTTGGACGTCGACCCCCCGCCATCTTGCGCGCCACGCTTTGAGCCGGTCAGGATGGCTGACCCCACGATGGTGTTCTCTTTGGCAGGGACGTATCCTCCTATCGGCTTCTTGTCGTCGCCCTTGTCCGCGTCAGGCCATCCCTCGCGGCGGAAGTGGCTCCACATGAGTTTCCGCATGGCAGCGTGTGTCTCGATTTTCTCCTCCAGTTTCGGCGCGGGCGTCGGAACGGGCTGGGCGGAGGTGGACTCTGAGTCGGCACCAGGCGCGGCGGCATCATCAGCAGCCTCGTCCTGCGTATTGACGAGATCCGCAGCCATCGCTGCGATTGCGCTTGGGGGAAGTCTACTCAGTGCGGTATTGCCCAGTGCTTTCGGCTTCGGCTTCTGCACGGCGTCCTTGGCATAGAACGCCTGAAAGGCTCTGAGGATATCGGAGATGAGATCGCCGATAGGGTGGGTAGCCCGCGCGACATCCTCCGTCATCTCGTCGTCGTCATCTTTGCTGTCTTCAGGGGAGGCGAACTGGGGCTGGAAGAACACAAGAGGCTCCTCCTTGTTGGACTCAGCGTCATCGCCGCTGCCGGTGATAAGGGTGAGATCGATAACACCGCGCTTGATAGCCATGTACTTCACGGGGCCGCAAGTGAAGCCAGAGTCGCCATCAGTGTAGTCGTCGAAATAATAGCAGAGGAACTTCCCGACAAGTCTGTCGGCAAGATTGTGAGGAAGGAACCGAACGGCGAAGTATACTAGGACGTGGAAGAAAGACTCGAGGTCATCCGGGATCTCAATCGTTTTGAAGTTTTTCAGCAGCGCGTGCACGGACATGAACTGCCAGGTGCCCTAGATGTCGAGATATCAGCACCCTAAGCACACTGCGACGTTGGTGATGGAACGTACCGTTCGATCGAGCTGTCGCCCACCAGCTTGAGTCTTCCCGCCTTTGCATTCCTTGGACAGTTCCCAGTCATTGAGCAGGCCGGCCCAATGGCCAGTGCCATCTCGATAGAGCAGGATGTTTCCGGCACTGATGTCGCGGTGAATGTACCCCGCGGCACAAGCCTGTTCGTGGGCTGTTCACGCATATGACATATGAGCACGCAAGAAAACATAATGTGTGGCGGCACGTACCGGTGATGCAACATATCAAAGCCCAAACGAGCTCGATGCTGTTCGTAAACTCGGAGAGCGGCTTCCCAACTTCTGCAACGACGATGCGGTAGTGTTGATGCGACTTCAGGGGGCACTTTTCACGAGTCTTGTCTTCGTGATAGTCGGGCCACCGGTCGTACGACTCCGTGTTCTGGCCCAGGTCGCCGTGATAAAGCAGAGTGGGTACGTACTGAACCTTGGCGGCGTTGAGGGCCTTCAGGATGGTCCCCTCCATCTCCATACCCTCGTGGTCCACGCGCCAAGCGTCCTTGAGGTAGACGAACGCGGCCTTGGAATCGATTTCTTCGCCCTCGTCGTCGAGTGGCATCGCAACGTAGCCACGCGTGCCCCGGCCCGCGACGCCCCCAGCGTAGAAGTGGGGCTTGCCCACGGCGAACCACTTCGTCTTGTTGGACTCCTCGTCCTGCACTTCCAACTTCCACCACGGCCACTTCTCGTCGAGGGACTGGTTGAAGAGTTTCTGCACGTGGTCCTCGGGGTCCTTCTCGGCGGCAGCGGCCCCGTGCTCCTTCAGCTTCTCCCCAAGCGCGTCGGTGGGAGAGATACGGACCGCGGTGGAGTCGTGGCCACGCTTCGAGGCGCCGAGGCGGGCGTACCGGACGATGAACTCGGTGAGCTTAGAGCCATCTTTCTTATCGTCCTTGTAAGCGATCTTCTCGGACGCGATGATGCCGGAGCGGTCGAAGCGCACGACACGGGCGTACTTGCCGAGGAAGAGGACCATGAAAACCGCCTCGCGCTGTTGGTACTTGAACGCGAGCTCGACGTACGACAGGATCTGGCCGAGCACCTCCCGGCGCTTCTCGGCCGTGACCTCGCCGCCCTCGGTAGAGTCGTCGAAGGGGTCCTGGCCGACGCCGTCGAGCTTGCACTCGATGAGGAGCTCGATGAGGGCCCATATCATACGCCGCGACTCCTCGCCGGACTCGAGGTACTCTTCCTTCGGCGCCAGCTTTGAGGCGTACATGCCGCAGTCGATCGCCTGCTTGCTGTCGTCGTTCTTGTCAGGCTTGTGGGCCGTCGTCACGAACGCCGTGCGGCCGAACTGTCCGGAGGCATTGAGGGTCTTTGTCTGCGACGCGACGCGGGTAAGCAGACGAGGCAGCGAATGGATCACAACACGATGGGCTCACGATGTAGTCGTACATCTCCCTCTCGGAGCTGAACTTCGGGACGTTGGTGAAGACGTTGGGAATCGCCTTGGAGCCCTTGGCAAGGGGAGTCAAGAAGTCGTCCATCATCGTCCCGAGCGGGACGATAGTCGCCTTTTTGCGCATGGTGGATCGCAGCTCGGCACGGGCGTCCTGCCTGGAGAACTTGCGAGTCGCAGCCGGATTTTGACGGAGGGCTTTGGTAGGGGAGCTAGGTGTGGTATGAAATAAAGTGGACATCGTAGGATGTGCGGCAGTAGGACAAACAGTCAGAGCAGGTGGTTGAGTTAGGAGGTGAGTCCAGCGGGGAGGCGGAAACACGAACGACGTACAAATTGAGGCTTATATATGTCCCCACGGACTGGCCGCGTGGCCTCTGGAAAGAACCGCAGCAAAGCAAAAAGGAAGTTCCAGGATAGAAAGAGGCCCTGATCAAAACCCGAACGGGAGGACAATGGCGGCCGAGTCGATCTGGGAGTGGTGGTTGAGCAAAGAGTACGTACATCCGGGATTCCCATTTTCCCATTCCCGATGTTGGAAGACGCCGGTACCCAATCCGGCAGGAGACATTAGCGCTGGTACGCATCTCGGTTTACTTTCGGCCCCGCCTCCCCTCCTCTACAGTTGCTCTGGAAAATCACAGCTATATAGTGAAATTTGGACACTGAATATAGCCTGCAATTTTCTCTTACTTATCTGAAATAGTAGCAGTCTCTCGTTTTTGCCACTTGATACTCCATTTTTTTCACAAGTATGATGGTTCAGTGTAGTATTTTAATACCGCGCCCCACGTCTCGCAAGTTAGTAATGCCCCACTGTTGGCTGAGAGAGCACAGCGGCCCACTAAAAATTTTTAGGGTGTGTGTGCACTGAAGGTGCAATCCTTCTCTAATGACAAAATCTCTTTCAAGCTCCTTCTCCCGTCTGCTCAGCTAGAGCCATGGGGCTGATTCAACTTTAATAGAATTTTATATTAATAGTTTCGTGTCAGCGCGGCATACGTCTCTGAACCTTTCTCAGGCCTCCCTGAGTCTTAGTCTAAAAGATCTTGCCAAGTCCGAACGGAAAGACAAATGCTTATAGTAGCGATTTTTACGTTGAAACAAGTGTTCAAATCTCTGCACATTGGGCTTATTCAGTCTCAATATCCTTCGTGAGCACTTGCAAGTCTAGTGGCGGGCACTTAAGGCGCTAAAGTGTCTCGCGCGGTCCAATCAGGAGCGATGTTTGGGCGCCTTCGAAACGGCAGCCGCCAGCGGCAGTGTCGTGCCGCCATGCCGGTCCAGGCGCGGACAATGGGAATGGGAAAATGGGAATCCCCATTGTACGTACGCTCTCTGGTTGAGGGACAAAGTTCAACTGGCCAAGCGCTCGTGTCAACTTGCCGTGACATGCCATGTGCCTCCGATCCGGCACGCGGCATCACACCGCTTAATCCTTCGTTCCCCCCCTGCACCAAGCTCCTCGCTCAATTCTCTGGGCATTGTCCTTCTTAGATTTCAACTGCACCGAACAGAAAACGAAAATATTACTGCACCCTGGTCATGCATCTCAAGAGCAGACTGTTGTGACGAGGGCCTGATGCTGGCGGGCGTGACGAACGTGTGGCGGTGCTCGTCCTTGAATTGTTCTTTCTCTAATCAACCTCCCATCGTGAGCCAGATTCTTATTGTTCCATTCGGAGATGGGCCACTGAGCCACACGTTCCCATCTGAATCACTGGCAGTGCCCAACTTGTATATTAGTATATATTTGTTCTTCAAGTAGTTTTCTCCCTTAACAGGCCCAACCACCAAGTGCACATAATCCAGGTATGTTCGTCGTCGTCTCCTGCGCTTCCTCACCGACCTTTCTCTTTCTGCATCATCCACCTGTGACCATAGTTGCTATGTCTTACATCGCCTCCAACGTACCCAGCTCCCCAATCAAGCTCCGTCCAGTCAACGGATCTGCCGCGACACTCGCCCGGAACAAGGTGGATGCGAGAGCTGAACTACGCACCATGGCACACGAGAAGGCGTACGTTTCTGACATAGACGCTTTCTTCGACAATTTCTTCCCTCCCAACACTTCGACTTCGAAGAAGGCCGTACCCAACATCTTTGATGGTGCCCCAACCACCTTCTCCTCCGAGAAGGCCATGTACAAGTGGCTCGTAAGTCATCACTCGCCAGATTCCACGCGACGCGACTCCATACTCACATCAGCTTTTATTACAGTGTGATCGACTGAACTCCTCCGGACAGTTCAAGGGGAAGGTCTTCGTTACCACCGGGTACAAAGCCGACCCCAACGATGAGACGAAGCAGGCCATCGACTGTGGCATGTATCTCTCCGAGAACGCCCCCGCGAAGGGTTTGACGTCCCTCGGCGAAGAGTCTAGGCACAACATCTGGTCAGCTCTCGAGCTCGGCATCGAGTGCAAGCTCCACGACACCCCCGACCCAGGCACCGACCCCACCACCGATGGGGGCAAGGACATATGGGCGCAGCTGCTCTCCTACGCCGCCCTCGTATTCAAGTTTCAGAAACGCCTCTTCCACTACATCGTCCTCTTCTTCGGCCGCTACGCGCGCATCTTCCGCTTCGACCACTCGGGCATCGTCGCCACGGAGAAGATTGACTACACCACTCCCGACGGTGGCGCACGCCTCACAGAGTTCTTCGTGCGCTACGGTCGTCTCCAGGCGAATAACCGTGGCCACGACCCCACCGCCACTCGCATTAACGTCCAGAACGTCCAGAAGAAGGACAAGGAGAGGGACCCGGGTTTGAATGAGCTCGCGGCGGAGATGCGTGAGTACGGGCAGAAGATCGCAGAGATGCGTCCCGAGGACCACGTCCCGCCGCTGTTCAACAAGACGCTCGACGAAGAGTGGCCGTGGTGGAGGCTCGAGGTGTACGACGAGGTCACGGACTCGTGTCAGTACTTCGCCGTCGGGAAACCTCACTTCTACTCTGGCGGCGTCGTGGGTCGCGGGACCCGCGGTTACATGCCGTCCCGCTCGACGCGAAGAACAAGCCCACGCCCCTCCGCATCGACAAGGACGGGAAGGTCATTCCACCCGACGAGGACGACGACCCCGCTCCCAATGTTCCCCGCGAGAAGTTGAAGGACGTGTACTTCGTGTACCTCAAGGACGCTTGGCGTGTCGATCATCCTGGAATTGAACAGGAAGGTGCCGTTCTCCTCGCTCTCAACCAGAAGAAGGTGCGATACGTTCCGACATTACTATTCCACGGCGATCTCGACCAGGATACGTTGTCGTACAACAACTGGAGCACCTACCACCCCGACGAACAACTGCAGGTCTGTCCTCTGAAGGCGCACCAACACTACCGGCTTGTCGTTGCTGAGGTCGGCAAGTCGCTTTCGGAGTTTGCGAATGGCATGGAGCTCGTCGTGGCCATACTCTGTTGTGTGATAGGTAAGTCTGCGTGTAACTGGGTCCCTGATAGATGCTGATATACTTTCCCAGCCCATAAGGAGGCATGTCAAGCAGGTTACATCCACAGAGACATCAGCGCAGGGAATATCCTTCTATATCCAGATGACAATGGCAACTATATTGGCTTGCTCAACGACTGGGAGTTGTCGAGAGCCTATGCAGATGGGCAGACCGAAGTGGGGAACCGTCAGGTTGATAGAACTGTAAGTGTTTCCCCTCGCTGTCGATGAGCTCGTCGCCTCTGATATCAGTCGGGTATCTAGGGAACGTGGCAGTTCACTTCTGTACACGCCCTTATCGACCCCGGCAAGGTCATCATGATTCCGGACGATCTTGAATCACTCTTCCATGTACTTCTCTACTTCGCCATCCGCTTCATCCCCCACAATTGCACGTGCGCCGTTGGCCACCTGTTGGTCAGGTACTTTGACGACTACACCGATGGCGCGGAGGGTCAATCATCTGGCTCATGAAGTACAACGCGATGCAACACGGAGAGGTCGACATCACCCTCATCACCAACAGCAAACAGAAACTTGTTCTCGAATTCTACTCCCTAGGGAAGCGGCCAGTGGATTCCGCAAATGACGCTGATGCTACGCAGCCACTGAAGCGACACCCTCTCAATGCTCTTATCGCTGAACTCCTCGGGTGGTTCAAGGCCTTGTACGCTCTAGACGATGTCAACAAGGACGACACAGAAGACGCGACATCTGCCGACGACTCTCCGTTCCTTCCGCCCCCATTGTTCCTGACGAAGGCGAGCTCTTCGACGCCTCCCAGCCCACAGTCGTCCGCTTCCGCCTCCGCGGCGTCCGCCACCAGGGATTCTCTAGCAGTCGCTGAGAAGCTCCGATCTCATGCTGCGATGGAGGCACTTCTTACCCACTACATCACGACAAAGAAGTGGCCTGCCGGGGACAAGGTCGCCGACATGAGGCCCAAGGGCGGATTCATTCGGCCGAAGGACAACATCCCGGCCACTTCGACCAAGACTGGTTCAAAGGGCTCGAAACAAGCCTTGGAGGGCGCCGCAGGCTCGGAGCGCAGCTCGAAGCGTGTCCGGAGCAAGGCTCGCGCTTGAGTTCCGTTGTTGTCCGCGATGCCGTGTTATCTTCTGCGGGGACTATACTATGTATATCCCAATGGTCGTTCAACGACGTGTCTCTATTGTTTTTCTGAGTCTTTAATCAATTCATTCCGAGTACGAGGTCGATGTCACACACTGAGCTCTTTCGTTCTAGTAGTGACTAGAAGTGAAGGCTCGAGCTACTGTCACTTCCCGGTAACAGACCTCTGGAAGTAAGTAGTGCAATGAGAATAAGAAACCCGAACTTGACAGAACATAATGAAACGAGGAGCTGTCGCCGCTAGTGCCTGCTGTCGTCACTGTTACAGTCGTCTGAGCCCTCTGTCGCCCCCTTGTGCGCCCTTGCCCTCGTCATGTTCGAAAGGTGCATCGGGAACTTGCAGCGTGCAGTGCTAAGGACCGGCTCTGTTTCGTCGGCGATCCTCGATCCCCTCTCTACGCGAGCGCGGCTTGGATCTCTTGTCCCCGGTCTGCCGGCTCCACCCCTGTATCACCGTGTCATGGCGTGCGGCCCAGGTGCTGACGAAGATAGAGCGACGCGGAGTGAACGTGGTCGGGCTTGTACAGAGGCACGTCCCCGAAGAAAAGCAAGCTGCCGTCTTTTGGAGGCACGTCGCGAGCTCATCGTCGTTGTCCCACAACGGCGGGAGACGAAGGCAAGGTACGGAAACGAGACCTCAGAGCCCTCAATCGACAGCGGACTGAAGGATGTCAGATGTTATGCATGCGTGCGCACCTCGTCGCGATGACAGTCCTCGTCGGCGAGCCCAGTGGACAGTCAGGGGAAGGCATCCGTGGCGGTCAATGGAGCCCTCATAATTCGAACATTTCACTGTGACGCGTGCACAAATCGTGCGCCTTGCTCGCCCAGCATCCAGTTCCACTGCAGTGGGAGAAAACAGTCAAGTTACACGCTCTTCGAGGCACAGACAAAAACAGACCATCTTGCTATTGTACATAGCCAACGCATTCTCCTTCACTTCTTCTCGAATATAAACCAGTGCGCCTCCGGGCTGACCGTATCGATCTTGACGCCACCCGGGGAGGCCGAGGCGGCGAACGCGACGTGGCCCGCGACCATCTTGCATCTGAGCTTGTTGCCATTGTCGTCGACCGTCACGTCGACCTCGGCGTACCCGGGCGGGATGCTCGACACGGGCACATCGAAGAACCGGACGCCGTCGAGCGTGTACGCGGGGCTGTCGTAGCCCGCCGGGCCTGCAAGGTGCGTAGCGTAGAAATTGTCAGCGTACTCGTACCGCGCGTCGTAAAGTTCAGGCAAACGCAAAAGTGGGAGGCTGACCCGGTATCATAACGCTCCCTTCTTCGGACGGCGCTTTTGTGTTGCTCGCGGTTTCCGGGGCTGTGTCCTCGGTAGCGGACCCGCCCGTGGAGGCCTTCTCTTGAAGCTTCGGCATGGGCGACTTGGAATGCCTCCGTAGCCACTTCGGGATGACCTTGTCCAGACGTTTCGCGGCTGGCGAAGGAGCAGGGGCAGTAGACGCAGTCGTGTACGCAGGCTGAGAGGAAGCGGTGAACGCCGACGGATCCGCGTTGGGCGGAAGGATCGGTACGTATTCGGGCTTGACAGGGATGTTCTGCGGGAGGTCTCCGCCCTTCCACTGTCCCTTGTTCGACCACACGCAGAAGCCCGTGATCCACCCGCTGAGGTCGTCTTTCCCGCAGAGCGAGTTGGCGCGGTACATGATGTGCTTCCAGAACGCCTCGTCGGGCGGGCCGTCGAACGCGGTGACGAACCGGCGGATGATGGGGCGGAGCATCTCCGCCCAGACGGCCGGCTCCTTGCCCAGGTCGTAGAGACGCCAGAGCCGCCGGTAGATCTCCTCCCAGTCGGACCGCTCGCCTTCGAGCGTGATGGACGGGATGCCGCAGACGATGCAGATGATATACTCGAAATACCTGTGTGAGCGGGGTCAGTTTGGTGCTATGGGGATTGTGGTTGAAAAGCGGGCGTACTCCTTCAGGGTCGCCATCATGACGACTGAGCAGACCGTGGTATCCTTCACAGTCGTCGTGGTGAAATTGGGGAGGATCCATTCAACCAAGGTGTCGTCGACCACCTGCAACGTCGTTTTTGAGCAAATATTGCACGCGACAGGATGGCCGTTGACGCACGTTCTCGTGGATCCGCTTGGTGAAGGTCTGAGCAAGTTTCGCATAGTTGACTGTGTAGCGATCCCCGACGGTCTTCACTATGAGTCTCTTCTTCCCTTTGTGAGCAACAAAGAGGGGACGCAGCTCTTCAGCGTGGGCGTTGATACTAGGGCGGTATAAGAAGGCTGAATTTTGGTTATGAGAGTAACTTGTAAGGTGTACGTACTAGAAGTTCAGCTGGACCAGGATTGCCAGCCAGACGTCATCAGGTCTATGTATGCGCCATTAGACAGGGCTGTTGATCAATCCATAGGACGACGAACCGAATACGGAGATGGTGGTGCGACCCATAAGCCTCTAAGGCTGCGTAGACGAAACCGTTGCTGTTGGGGCACATTTTCGTTAGGTTGTCGCCTTCGATGGAGCTCTGCAGAAGCTCTTTGCAACGTGAGTCCTGGATCTTGCAGGCTTTCTCAAGGAAGGCCTGCGCGTGTCTGGGACCGTCCTTGGGTAAACGTACAGCGTTCGCAGGATGTGAAGCGACCTGGAACGTGACTGGCATCACGGGCAGTTCTGTGGGGTGTTCAGAGAGGAAGTGAATGGTTAGGACAAGGGAGAGGAGGCCTTCAAATGCGAGGCGTGCTTGTGCTCATTTGAGGAACCAGTGCTTTCTGATATAGTACGCACAGCGTATCATGTCGCACTAACACAGCATTGCTCCCACGGTCTCACGAGGCTTGTCCCAGATACAGCTGTGCTTTAGATGGTTTGCTGCGATCCTAGAACTCCTGCCTTGCATGTCGCGAAGATAGATTGGACTCTGAGCCTTGCACCGACGCCCAGCAGTAGTATGCAGTGCTGAACATTTGACAACTTACTGTATCACAGCCCGACTCACCGGCCGTCTCGATAGCTCAAGGTAGATCATCGCAGTGATAGAGGCTCAAGTGTTCTGTAAAAACGATTAGCTTTCAGGCGACGAAGTTGCAATGAAGTGAAAGAGTCAGTACTGATGACAGGGAAAGGAGAGGCGGCGACGTGGGACAGTACTTTCAACCTCCGCAAGGCAAGGCCGGGCGCTTCTAGTGCGGCCGCTGAGAGTTACTCTCGGCGGAATATCCGAGTTTCTGCAAGTTCAACGCATCCGTTGACCTCCACTTCCTTCCCTTTCATCGTCCCACTCAGTCGCATTTTGCTCTTAAATATGACACCAGTACCTCCACCTGGGCCCGTCATGCATGCTCTCGACGTCTGAGGCGATGGTCTAGTGGTCGAGATGCGGCCGGATTGGGGCCGGATGGCGGGAACAAGGTCCGTAAAAGCCCAGTACCAGTACTTTCCCCACCCCGCACATCTTGCCCCACATCCACCCCAACATCCACACCATGGCCGCCACCTCCAGCACCCCCATGCGCCAGCGCGTCGAAGAGTACGTCTGCAAGCTCCAGGAAGACATCGTCTCCGCATTCGAGAAGCTTGACCCCAACGCCCCCGCATTCAAGCGCGACTCCTGGCTCCGCGCAGAAGGCGGTCGCGGCGTCTCCTGTGTCTTCGCCGTCCCCGCACCCGCCCCCGGAGCTGAAGAGGTCACGCACCAGGAGACAGTGCTCGAGAAGGGCGGGGTGAACGTCTCCATCGTCCACGGCATGCTGCCCCCGCCCGCGATCAAGCAGATGCGCGCGGACCACTCCACCATCCCCGACATCCAGACTGCCGTCCCCTTCTTCGCCGCGGGCCTCTCCCTCGTCGTCCACCCACGCAACCCGCACGCGCCCACCGTGCACGCCAACTACCGCTACTTCGAGCTCACCGAGACGCCGAGCGAGGAGGAGGCGGCGGAGGGCAGGCCCGGGAAGGTTATCGCGTGGTGGTTCGGGGGCGGGGCGGACCTGACGCCGTCGTACCTGTACGAGGAGGACGCGGTGCACTTCCACAGGGCTCTGAAGGGTGCGTGCGACGCGCACGGCGCGGACGTCTACCCTGCGTTCAAGAAGTGGTGCGACGAGTACTTCTACATCACGCACCGCGGGGAGTCGCGGGGCATCGGGGGCATCTTCTTCGACGACCTCTGCAACGAGACGCACAAGAGGTTCGCAGACGGCGCGGCGCGTCCGAAGACGGCCGAGGAGATCTTCGCGTTCGTGAAGGACGCGGGCGACGCGTTTGTGCCGTCGTACATCCCCGTCCTGGAACGTCGCTGGAAAACCCCAAGCACTGAGCACGAGAAGCGGTGGCAGCTCCTGCGGCGTGGTCGGTACGTCGAGTTCAACCTGGTGTACGACCGAGGCACGAAGTTCGGGCTTATGACGCCGGGTGCACGGATCGAGAGCATCTTGATGAGCCTGCCTGAGACTGCGCGGTGGGAGTACATGAGCGAGCTTGGGACTGAGGCGGAGAGCAGGGAGGGCAAGCTGGTGGAGGTGCTGAAAAAGCCTCGCGAGTGGGTATAACTGAAGTATTTGTATTGTTGTGAGTAGTCTGGTCTGCCTGGTCGTGTCGCCGCAACGCTGATATCTCCACAGTATCAATATGTTGTATACATAGATATTGCCGTTGCTTAAAGCAACGTTAGACCATCTGCGCACAATCAACTCTCCCTCCTCATTTCTTTTAGATCTCGTAGTGCTCGGAGGACATTGGCTGCATTGACTCGAATGTAGGTTTCCGGTACACGAGATAACTCAGTCTGAACATGCAAGCAGGTCCCGCGATCGTTGGTCTATTTACCTAGGTAATGTTTCACGATTTGTGACAAGACAATATAGCTACCGACACGAATTTACAGCGATCCCCAGTCCAACTACCCTGCAGGTGCCATGCATGTTGGAACCCTGAGGTCGTCTCACGAATTGGCATTGCATCGACGGAGGTCTATTCCAGCGAGTGCAAGAAGCGCAGGATAAAGAGGTTGAGGCTGGCATTGTGGACGAAACAGAGACTGTATACGAGAGCAAGACCGCCTTCCAGCCCAGACCTGGCCCAGACTCTCCATGCACCACGTCGAGGTATGGTGGCGCTTTGGACTCAAGCATGCCATGGGCCGGGATTTCTACCGCCTGAGTTAGTTGGGCGTAATATGGCGACTCGATATACTCCTCCACTGTGCCTACGGCCAAGTTGATAACGAGCGGCTTTCGGGAGTCGGAAGAAATCGAAGCTCGGGCTGGTAGGGCGGAGGTGGGCAAAATGTCTGATTTCTCGACTAAACAGGCTCACTCTCGAGCGGATCGAGGGAAGCGCAAGTCAATGACAGCAAGTACGTATGATGCCAACGGTCATAAACAGAGTGGGCGCACCTCTGTATTACGTGCCGTTACGGTTCAATATGAACCCAAGCACCGAGAAAGCTTTCCGTAATTGACCCGCAGGTAGCTCACTGGGTGATTTCGATACTGATGGGCCACCGTCGCGCTCGAGCTCCAGGACCCCAGGTCGGAGGGGAGAACAACAGCGGGTTTCGTGGCCAGTCTCATGGTGCTAGATATACAACCATACTAGACTCCGTGAGGTTGCCCGAGGTGGCTATCTGGAAACACATTGCACGAGGAGGTGTTGCAGCGCAAGGGGGGGTTTCCGGTACTTGATTTGAGACGGTGGGAGACGCGTTTGAATGTTCTGCGGACGCTGGTTATCTGCTCTACTCCGAAGTGTAGTGAGAATGTACGTGCCCCGTCTCTGTCGGTTCTTGAGGGAATTTTACTTGAAACGAAGCATTTGTTTTCTGAAACCAACACTCTGAAGGATAGATAAATAACACGGAGAGGACGCGGTCTTGTCATTATCAAACAGTTCTAATAATGACTGAATATCAAGAAGGGAAGAGTCCAGGATGAAGAATACAACTCTCACTGTGGGTATTATCAGAAATACAGGTATACAGGGACGGCAGGACATCAGCGGAAGCACAGGAGCCTCTAATGGCGCGCGAAGTAGTAGCGAAGGCAAGGTAAGTATCGAGGTATGGTCGCGAAACCGAGGTCACTGGAGGAGATCCAAAAGGTCCGAGCGGAACACGTCAAGTAAAGGCAACGAGAAGGGGGCAGATAACGACGCAGATAAAACCTCTCAAAAACACCAAAGCGGCCTAGGCCCTGCTGCGCTTGCTCGCACCTGGCCTGGCTTCAGGCTCTTCGTCCATAGACCGACGCTTCGACCCGGTTGCGGTCGAAGTTGTGGGGACGGCAGACTTGGGCGGCGCATACCCGTCCTTCGGCTTCATGTCGCGCCCCTTGTCGTGGTCAGGCCACTGCCCTTCGTTGAGCAACTCGTAAAACAACGTGAGCATGGCGTTGTGCGACTGGAGCTTGGCACGAAGCCGCTCCTCACGGCCCTGGAGGGATTTAGCCACGGCTGAGCTGAGCTCCCGGCCGCCCAGAACGTCCTCGGCTTGGAATTCCTTGCCGAGCTCCCGCCTCATCCTTTTCGGGCCCGCGATAGTCGGTCGGATGTTGTTCTGCGAGCCTTCTGTCAAGGTGTCGGTGCCAGCGCTGTCCAAGGCATAGTGGGCTTGGAACCATGAAAGCAACTGTTTGGTGATTGTGTTGAGCGGATGCTCACGGTCTTTGGGTTCTTGCGGGGGCTGTACAGTGTCCGAGGGGAGAGAGGTGAGGTCTGAGCCAAAGATGGCGCTGGAGGTGGGGGAAGGCGAACGTTGAACGGGAGACGACACCGGAGCGTCGGCCGATGGCAATGCGCGTTCTACGGGCGATGGGCTGCTGGGAAGGGCGGGGGAGGATGACCCGTCAATCAGTTTGGGGTTCGAAGAGGGCGGTTTGCGAGGAGATGGCCACAGGAACTTCAGATTGGACTTTGCTACGTCCAGGGTGTCGCGGTATGACATGATCTGGATGGCACCGGTCCGCATGGCCTCAAACTTTGCGCTACCGCAGCGGTAGCCCTCGGTGTGGGGGAAGTAAGCGTCGAAATAGTCATGCAGGAACTGGCCGACATGCTCGTCATCGAGATTGTGAGGGAAGAAGCGGATGGCGTAGTAGAGCAGGACGTGGAAAAATGACTCAAGCTCATCCTGGACCACAATCTGCCGGCGCGGGTCATTCAGTGCATGTGCCGACATGTACTGCCAAGTACCCTGCACATTTGGTATGGTCAGTAGACTGACAGACGCCACGCAAATCTGAGACGGGCGACTCACTGTACGGTCCGGCTGACGCCCTTCCGAAGAACTGAAGTCGATCTTCTTCGACAGTTCCCAGTCGTTGAGAAGCCCACACCACGCGCCTTCCTTGTTCTTGTAGAGGAGCATGTTGCCTGCGGAGATGTCGCGATGGATGATCCCGGCCTTGTAGGCCTGTGCGTGAGCTAAGGACGACTGGATCAGCCCGATGATCCAAGGCAGAGGACAAGTATAAGAAAGACACACCAGTCAGGCAGCAAAAGATCGCATCGCATAGCTCCCAAGAGCTCTTCTTGATTTCTTCGAGAGGCAGGCCAACCTCCTGCACTACGAGGCGGTAATGCTGATGCCGCTTCAGTGGGACCTTGACCTTGTCCGCATGGAAACCCGCCCAATGCTCCTGGGTGCTCGTCACCTGGCCAGGGAGATCGCCGTGGCACACCAGCGTCGGCACGAATTCCACTCCCTTGTCATTCAGGAACTGGAGGGTGCCGCCTTCCTGGTCGATGCCGTCATGGTCGACCCGCCAAGCATCCTTCAGGTACACGAAGTCGGCGTCGTCCGCGATAGTGTCGTCATCGCGAACGGGAAGCGCGACGTAGCCACGAGTCCCGCGGCCAGCCACACCAGGGGCCTGGAAGTGCGGCATTCCAACGGCGAACTTGCGGATGACCGTGTGGTTGCGCTGGTTGCGCGTCTTGCCGTGAGGTTCGTGAGCGTGCACCTCGACCTTCCACCACGGCCAGTGGGGATTCAGCGACTTCTGGAACAGCGCGCGGACGTAGTCGCGCGGATCTTTGTCTGAGTCCTTCTTGGCCTTCGCCCGTCGACGCATCGCGTTGTACAGACGGGTGTTGGGGAGGATACGTGAGGCCGTCGGGTCATAGCCGCGCTCCTCGTTGGAAAGCTGCGAGTAGCGGTGGAGGAAGTCGACGAGCAACTCGCCTTCGGCCTTGTAGTCGAACTTGCGGGTCACGAAGACGCCAGAGCGGTCAAAGCGCGCGATCCGGACGCTGTTGCCCAGGAAGAAGAGCATGAAGACGAACATCCGGTGCTGCCGCTTGACGATGAGCTCGATGTACGAGTAGGCCTGCCCAAGCGCGTCCCTGCGCTTGTCCCCCGTCGGCTCCCCGTTCGCCTGGTTCTCGTCGAAGGCATCCTGCTCGGTCTCGTCCGCCTTGCACTCCATCGCCAGGTCGAGGTCGAACCAGTCGACGGCCAGGTACGCCTTGTCCTTCTCGCACTTCGGGGTCTTCGCGGTGCGGTACAGACCCATGTCCACGGCCTGCTTGGAGGAGTCCGTCCTGTCCGCCTGGTAGGGGGTGGCGACGACCTTGAAGCCGGGGCATATCTTCGCGCCGTTGATCGCCTTGGGCTTCAACCACCATGTGAGCGCCGATGCGCCGGGTGACTGCAGATCACAGGAAACTCACCAATTCCCTGTACATATCAGGCTCGCCATTCGGTTTCGGAATCTTCTGGAAGATGTTGGTCTGTGTTGCCTTGTCGCCTTCAACCGCAGGGAGGAAGAGTTCGACAAACTTGGCGTAGTCGACGATGGTGACCTTGCCGTGCATGTTGAAACAGAGTTCTGCGCGGTTGCGAGCTAGATCGGGCTTGGTGTTGGTGTGGCTGGAGTTGCCGTTGAACGCCTTTGCTGGAGAGTCGGAGACTTTAGTATCAAGGCTGAACCGGACTTGGTTGGACATGGTGGTTAGGGAGGATAGAGTGATAGAGTGAGTAGGGGATGGAGGGAGGATGATATGAGAGCAGATATAGAGCAGTGGAGAGAGTATAGAGTCAAGCACTGGTCTCCGGTGGAGGGAAGAGAGGATGTGGTTGGGGATGAAGTGGAGGAGTAGGACAGCATACCAGGATATTGGGTGATGGTCGGAGTGTCTTGCTGAGAACGAAAAGACAAGTTGTGTCTTACCGTATAGGGTATTTTGTGCTAATTACTGAGGTAAGGTGGATATCGGGGAGATGCTGGAAGAGGAGAACAATGGGAGAGATGGTGGTCGGCGAGAGCAAGTTCAAGTTGGTAGACGCCGGGGGCACGAGTCGATTGATTGTGACTGCTTAACCGAGTCACGCCCTTCGATCGCCCTTTTCGGCCAGGCCTTTGTTTCTTCGTCGCTGCCACCGCAGCATGTCCTCCTCGTATCTCATATCGCCCAATACTTCTTCCAACTTTGAATTGCTAGCACTTCTCCAGTGATTCTAAGTGGCCGTAGCTCAGGTTGCCAGTGCAGGCACGAGTCACGCCTACAGGGCCCAGACTGGTGGCTGTGTAGAGTACCTGGTGAGTGGCCGTGACAATCAACGTCATCATTGATCTAAGTATACAAGCTTTGTGCAACCCAGCGGATTCCCTAGCGGGGGCCAGGTCTCCACCTCTGCCAGTTCAAGTTCCAAGCAAAAATGTTGTTTCCATTTTGTTGAATTCTGGAGACGAGGGCTGTCGATCGGACCCAAGACAGAGCTATGCCGTTCCAGTAATGTCATGGCGAGGCTTCGTGCATATGGGAGCAGCAACAACACACTACAATCATACAGTGCGACGCGTCTTATGATATCTGCAGTATACTCAACGGAGATTCAGGTATCGCCTATCTATGTGGCATGCATCATTGTGGCAGGTGAGGCTCTGCGAAATGCGAGCGTAAAATTCTTTACTGTGAATGTTCCGCAATGATGTTCGAGCCCTTGCGTCGTCAGGTCATCGCCCACGTTGGTGAGCGCGCGGGGATCCATCGTCTTCTGCAAATCACCCGTTTCAGCACCCACCTGGGGGAGAAGCGTGGCGTTGGGGAGCTCGAGCAAGCAACGGCTCACTTCTGGCTCGTTCGGACAGACGTCCACTGACCCAACAGCCAAGCTATGCAGCAACATTATCAGCGCACAAGGTCTCGCATGGTCGCCAAAGGACAACATACGTGATCGTCCTCGAGAGTGCGGATGAGTACAGCCTCGTCGATGCGCCGTGTTCACAATTAACGCGTCCCTCTTCAGCATTCTAATCATATCCTCCCCCATGAACCCCTCCGTCTCTGCGCGCAGCTGCATGTTCACGCTCAGCACGTCTGCCTCCGCGAGAAGCGCGTTGTGCTCGTCTGCTCCATAGTACTCGCGTCACGCGGGCCTGTGTGCAACCTTGAGGCGGGAGTGGTATATGGCGCGCATGGGTAACACGTACGCGATCTCCGCGAGGCGCAGCCCCATTCCCCCCAGCCAGTGGATCGCGAGCATGCCCCCGGTGAGATCGTGCGCGGCCCCATGGCGGTGCGACCTCTCCCGCTTCTTGGCGCGCAGGTCCTACTTGGGACAGTAGCACGAAGAGGCGGAAGGTGGACATCATGAGGTAGAGGACGGTCGCCGCGCCGGTCGCGCCGTCGATCGTGCAGAGTGCTGGAGACGACGATACATAACCTTCTCGTGTTAATAATCTCCGGGAGCAAGGCCCGGGAGGGGTAGGTGAAGCAATGACTCGCAAATCTGTGCTGGTACCTTCGCGACGAGCTGTTTGTGTAGGAGACATGTCCCAGCCAGCCCGCAGATAGTCATCATCGTTTTGTTCACCAGGACCATCGAGAACTAGGCATCGCACATATCTGCTAGAGAGTAGTAGGAACGGACAGTGCAGTTAGCGGTATGGTCACAACATGCCTCTGTACAATGAGAAATCACCAATAGACATGCAGTGCTACGTTCAGTTAATACAACGAATACAATGCAGCAGGTGAGATGGAGGATGGTAGGGGCCTAAGAGAGAGGTGCCAACGAAAGAAGTTGCGCGTGCGCCTCCTAGGCCGAACGTTCACGTTCATACTCAGCACTTTCCGGTTGATCAGTGCCTTGACTTCCTGCCCTCTCGTCGTCCCACATCGTCGCCCTTTACCTTCCTTTACCCCCCAAAATGACACTGATGCCTCCACCTGGGCCTGCGATGGAACCTCAAGACATCTGAGACGATGGACTTGTGATGCGGCCAGATTGGGTCCGGATGGCGGGAACGAGGTCCGTAAAAGTCCAGTACTTTCACACTGCGCCCAGCTTCCTCCGTGTCCACCTCAACATCCACACTATGGCCGCCACCACCAGCACCCCCATGCGCCAGCGCGTCGAGGAGTACGTCTGCAAGCTCCAGGAGGACATCACATCGTCTCCGCATTCGAAAGGCTCGACCCCAACGCTCCCCCATTCAAGCGCGACTCCTGGCTCCGCGCAGAGGGAGGCCGCGGCGTCTCCTGCGTCTTCGCCGTCCCCGCGCCGGCGCCTGGAGCAGAGAAGGTTGCCCGCCAGGAGACGGTGCTGGAGAAGGGCGGGGTGAACGTCTCCATCGTCCACGGCATGCTGCCCCCGCCCGCGATCAAGCAGATGCGCGCCGACCACTCCACCATCCCCGACATCCAGACTGCCGTGCCCTTCTTCGCCGCGGGGCTCTCCCTCGTCGTCCACCCGCGCAACCCGCACGCGCCCACGGTCCACGCCAACTACCGCTACTTCGAGCTCACCGAGACACCGGAGGGCAGACCGGGGAAGGTTATGGCGTGGTGGTTCGGGGGCGGGGCGGACCTGACGCCGTCGTACCTGTACGAGGAGGACGCGGTGCACTTCCACAGGACTCTGAAGGGTGCGTGTGACGCGCATGGTGCGGATGTCTACCCCGCGTTCAAGAAGTGGTGCGACGAATACTTCTACATCACTCACCGAGGGTATCTCACCACGACGCATGCACGAATCGTGGACTCCCCCATGTCCCATCGCGCATACAGTTCCACCAGAAAAGATATTCAAGGTGCACGCCCTGTCATCGTACACCGCGAACGCCTCGCCCTTCACTTCTTCTCGAAAATGAACCAGTGCGCCTCCGGGCTGACCGTATCGAGTTTAGCGCTCCCAGGGGCGGCCGAGCCAGAGAACGCGACGTGCCCCGCGACCATCACGCAGTCGAGCTCGTCGCCGTTGTCGTTGACCGTCACGTCGACCTCGCAGTACCCGGGCGGGATGCCCGACACAGGTATGTCGAAGAACCGGACACCGTCGAGCGTGTACGCCGGGCTGTCGTAGCTCCGCGGACCTGCGAGCGCACGCGCAGAAAGGTGTACGGTGTACGGGGTCAAGTCAGTTGATGCGTCAGAAATTCAAAGGAGGCGTGAAGAGACCGACCGGGCACCATCACGCTTCCTGTGCCAGAGGGCGCACAAGTGCTGCTCGCAGTCTCTGGGGCGGCGTTCTCGGCAGCGGCGGCCGCATTCTCGGAGGGCTTCTCCGGCTTCTCTCGCGGCTTGCCAGGCATCAGCGACTTGGAGTGCCTCCGCAGCCATTTCTGTATGACCTTGTACAGACGCTTCGTAGCAGGCGCAGAGGTGGCCGCGGCTGATGGATCCTGTGCTGCGACGAGGGGCAGGGGAATCGGTGCGTATTCGGGCTTGATAGGGATGCTCTCCGGGAGGTGTCGGCCCTTCCACTCGCCCTGATTCGACCACACGCAGAAGCCCGTGATCCACCCACTGAGGTCGTCTCTCCCACACAGCCCGTTGGCTCGGTACATGATGTGCTTCCAAAACGCTTCGTCAGGCGGGCCGTCGAACGCGGTGACGAAGCGGCGGATGATGGGGCGGAGCATCTCCGCCCACACCGCCGGCTCCTTGCCCAGGTCGTAGAGCCGCCAAAGCCGCCGGTAGATCTCCTCCCAGTCGGACCGCTCGCCCTCGAGCGTGATGGACGGGATCCCGCAGATGATGTCAATGAAATACTCGAAATACCTGTGCGGGTGTGGGTGGGGTTAGTGCAGGACGACGGGGATCGTGGCTGAAAAGCCGGCGCACTCCTTCAGGGTTGCCATCATGACGACTGAGCAGACCGTGGTATCCTTCACGGTCGTCGTGGTGAAGTTGGGGAGGATCCATTCCACCAAGGTGTTGTCGACCACCTGTAACGACCCACTTGAGTAACTGTGGCAGAGATTGGGACAGCTACTGACGCACGTTCTCGTGGATCCGCTTGGTGAAGGTCTGAGCAAGTTTCGCATAGTTGACTGTATAGCGATCGCCGACAGTCTTCACTATCAGTCTCTTCTTCCTTTTGTGAGCAACGAAGAGGGGACGCAGCTCTTCAGCGTGTGCGTTGATGCTAGGGTGGAATAAGAGGGCTGAGTTTTGGTTGTGAGAGTGTACGTACTAGAAGTTCAGTTGAACCAAAATCGCCAGCCAAACGTCATCAGGTCTATATATGTGCCCATTATACGATGCCATTCATCGACTCAGATGACGACGAACCGAATACGAAGATGATGGTGCGACCCATAAGCTGCTAGAGCGGCGTAGACGAAACCGTTGCTGTTGGGGCAGATTTTCGTCAAGTCGTCCTGGTCGACGGAGCTCTGGAGCAGATCCTTGCAACGTGACCCCTGGACCTCGCAGCCGAGCCTCAGGACCGCCTCCGCGTTGAGGGTGCTGCCGTTGGCTAACCTTAGAGCATTTGCAGGGTGTGGAGCGACCTTGAATGTCACTGGCATCGTGACGAGTTCGGTAGGATGTTCACAGAGGAAGTGAATGGTCTACGACATAGGAGAGGAGGCTTTCGAATGCGAGGCCTGTTTGTGCTGCGTTGTGCTAGGAGATGCAGTGCCTTCTGATATCGTAGATTTCCAACATGCCATACGTTACCGTACTCGTTATGTCGCACGACCACAGCATTCCGAGCACAGTCTCACGAGGCTTGTCCCAGATAGAATGGTGCTTCGCACGAGGCGTTTGTTGCGATCCCAGGAGCCGCGCCTTGCGTGCGGCGACACAAGTCATCACATCCAGGCTCTCCGGCCAAGTGTGTATACCGAAGTGTCTTATCGTAATGAAGGCTCCAGACAACGAATGCAATGCTGCCGGTGAGGTGGAGAGATGGGTAGGAGGATGGAAGACTCGGAAGAGGCGCACGGGCGGCGCCTCCCCACGTTCAGTGCGTTCTGTTAATCCAGACTGAGGTCACAGCACTTACATTCTGTACAAGATGACACTGATATCCCCACCTCGGCCCGCGATGGATCCTCTCGACATCTGAGACGATGGACTAGGTGGTGGTCGACATCATGTGGCCGGATTGGGGCCGGATGGCGGGAACAAGGTCCGTAAAAGCCCAGTACTTTCCACACCCCCGACATCTTCCCCCACATCCACTACATCCATACCATGGCCACGTCCAGCACTCCCATGCGATGAGCAGTACGTCTGCAAGCTCCGAGACATCGTCTCCGCTCGAGACAATGCATTCAAGCGCGACTCCTGGCTCCGCGAGAGGGACGCGTCTTCGCCGTCCCGCACCCGCGCCCGGAGCACGGAGGTCGCGCACCAGGAGACGGTGCTGGAGAGGTCCGTGAACGTCTCCATCGTCCAGCATGCTCCCCGCCCGCGATCAAGCACATCGCCCCACTCCACCATCCCCGACATCCACACCCGTCCCCTTCTTCGCCGCGGGCCCTCCCTCGTCGCACCCACGCAACCCGCACGCACCCACGGTCGTCCAACTACCGTACTTCTGCACCGAGCGCCAACGGAGGAGGAGGCGGCGGAGGGCAGGCCCGGGAAGGTTATCGCGTGGTGGTTCGGGGGCGGGGCGGACCTGACGCCGTCGTACCTGTACGAGGACGACGCGGTGCACTTCCACAGGACTCTGAAGGGTGCGTGCGACGCGCACGGTGCGGACGTCTACCCTGTGTTCAAGAAGTGGTGCGACGAATACTTCCACATCACGCATCGCGGGGAGTCACGCGGGATCGGGGGCATCTTCTTCGACGACCTCTGCAGCGAGTCACACAAGCGATTCGCAGACGGGGCGGCGCGTCCGAAGACGGCCGAGGAGATCTTCGCGTTCGTGAAGGACGCGGGCAATGCGTTCGTGCCGTCGTACATCCCCGTGCTGGAGCGTCGTTGGAAGACGCCGAGCACGGAGCACGAGAAGCGATGGCAGCTCCTCCGGCGCGGGCGGTATGTCGAGTTCAACCTGGTGTACGATCGGGGAACGAAGTTCGGGCTTATGACGCCTGGGGCGCGGATCGAGAGCATCCTGATGAGCCTGCCTGAGACTGCGCGGTGGGAGTACATGAGCGAGCTTGGGACGGAGGCGGAGAGCAGGGAGGGCAAGTTGATGGCGGTGCTTAAAAGCCCTCGCGAGTGGGCGTAACTGGAAGTATCAGTATTTTTGTGAGTAGTCTGCCCTCCCTTGTCATGTCGCCGCGACGCTGACATGTCCACAGTATCAATATGCTGTATACATAGATATCACGGTTGCTTAAAGCTACGACCATATGGGTAATTGCGAGCGAAGCGAGCATTATACCCCATAGGCCGGAGCCCGAACGCACTTCGCTGGGACAAACAAGGACAAATTTCACGCTTCGCAAGCGCTAATTCCTTGAACTCAAGCTTGGTCTCTGGAGTGGCCGCAAGTTGTTATATTGCTCTGTAACTTGACATAGGGAATTAAAGAACATATTTGAACATTTGTGTAAGCTTTCGTATGGAATGGGGCAGTGGAATATGCGTTATGAGACTCGGTGGTTGACCCTCCTCCATCTGCTTCTAGCGCTCAAACAGCCATTGCGCGCCCACCGCGCTCAACCGCGCCGCATTGAAGCGCCTTGACAAGTTTTCAACGCCTTCACCAGTTGCTAGCACTCGAAGCGAGCACGACCGTCCTGACGGCCCATGTTATACTCTCTCTCCCCTCTGTCTTTTGGACATCGTGAAAACCATCGGTGACTCCAAGTAAATTTCCCGCAATTTGAATTTGTACACCGCTGATAGTCAATACAGGACTGTCCTCGTAGGGCGCCCCAACGCTACCGCCTCTTGTTGCCTTGACTGGCGTCGAGTAACGTGTATGCTTCACGACACTCCCGCTCCCTTAGATGAGCAGAAGGAAGATAGAATGCACCGAGTCCACCATCCATGAGGGCTAGAACGCATCGGAACCGCCGCTGTCGTTACGGCCCCCCATATTCAAGTTTCAGAAACGCCTTTTTCATTAAATCGCCCTCTCCCTTCGGCCGTTATGCGCGCATCTTTCGCTTTGACCATCGGGGCATTGCCGCGATTGAGAACATCGACTGCACCATCTCCGAGAGCGGCGAACGCGCACAGAGTCCTTCGTGCGCTACGGTTGTCTCCAGGTGAAGTACCGCGGTCATGACCAGATCGCCACTCGCATTAACGTCAAGCACATCAAGGACAAGTAGGGGGACAAGGGATTGCATGAGCTTGCGGAAGAGATGCGCCCTAGGACCATGTCCCCACTGTTCAACAAGACTCTAATAGAAGTGGCCTGGGCCATGGTAGAGGCCCGAGGTGTACGACGGTGTCACCAACTCGTGTCGTTACTTCGCTGTCGGGAAACCTGACTTGTGGTGCTCTGGCGGCGTTGTGCGTACCGGGACTTGCGGTTGCGTCGCTGTCTCGCTCGACGCGGAAAGTGAGCCGCCACTTCGCATCGACAGGCCCGACATGGCTGTGCTGCTCGCTAGGGACAACGACAAGATTTCTGCTGGAGATGAGGAGTTGGAGGACGGGTCTTTCGTCCACCTAGATGAACCCTTGGCATGCGAGTCATCCTGGTGTCGGAGGGGGACGCCTCAGTAAGACGTGGGAGGTCAGACTTCAAACTATTTGGAGGCACATTTCTATCCAGATAATCCTCAGATTCACGACAGGAAAGTAGATACACATCATACATTTTCATGCTAACTTCCATTCTTCTCGAAGATAAACCAATGGGCGGAGGGGCAGACCGTATCAATCGTCTTGCTTCCAATGGCAGATGATCCGGTGAATGCGACGTGCCCCGCGACCATCATGCAATCTAGCTCGGTGCCATTGTCGTTGACGATCACGTCGACCTCGCAGTACCCAGGCGGGACTGCCGTTACCGAGACCACAAAAAACGGGATGCCATCGAGCGTGTACGTCGGGTTGCCGCGCCCGCCGTGTGGACCTATGCAAAGGTGTCAGTTACAGAGTTATAGAGCATGTAAGTTAAACATGGACCTTCAATCATGACGCTTCCTTCGGAACCCTCGCTGGCGCTCTTATCATTTTCAGGAACTACAACTGGTACGGCGGACTCTTCTCGTGGCTTAGGCGTCGGTGATCCGGAATGCCTCCGCAGCCACTTTGGCATGACCTTGTGCAGCCGTTTCGTGCCAGGTGAAGCAACCGAATTCTTCGTTCGTGGAGGGACCAGTTCAAATCTGGGCTTGTCAGAGACTCAAAGAGTCTCCGGGAGGCTACCGCCTTTCCACTTGCCCTCGTTCGACCAGACGCAAAAAGCAGTGATCCACCCGCTAAGGTCGTCCTGCCCACACGCATATTGACACCGGTGTGCAACGTGTGTCCAAAACGTCTTGTCAGGTTCGCCGTCGAACGCATGATGAACCGGCGATGATGGGGCGGAGCATTTCTGCCCACATTGCAGGCTCCTTGCCGAAGTCGCAGAGACGCCCCAGGCGGCGGTAGATTTCCTCCCAGTCCGACTTCTCGCCTTCAAGGGTAACAGATGGGATGCCGCATTCGATGGAGATATAGTACTCAAAATACCTACAGGGGCTGTTTCAGTAGTGGCGATCGGCGTCTTGAACGAAGAAACGTACTCCTTTAGGGTGGCCATCATAACGACTGAGCACACGGTGGTATCCTTTGTTGTCGTTGTAGTGAAGTCGGGAAGGATCCATTCGACGAGTGTATCGTCGGCCACCTAATATTATCACTGAGCGTTAGCCATTCGTTCGAAACGGCAAAATTAGGGCCTGTCAACACTTACATTCTCATGGATCCGCCTCGTGAAGGTTTGAGCGATCCTACCGTAGTCCACAGTATAGCGATCGCCGACGGTTCTCACCACCAGCCTCTTTTTCCCTTCGTGAGCAACGAAGAGAGAACGCAATTCTTTAGCATGTGCGTTGATGCTTAGCTCATTTAAATCAGCCACAATTATCAGGGAAAAAAGCTAAATCTACATACTAGAAGTTGAGCTGGATGAGGATTGCCAACCAGACGTCATCTGGCCTATATCACGGCGGAAGTCAGAAATGACTATTCTCGACCAAGGAAAGGAACATTAGGAAGTACCGAATACGGAGGTGATGATGGGATCCATAGGCTTCCAAGACCGCGTGCACGAAACCATTATTAACCGGCGTAGTAGCCGCGAGGTCGCCGGTTTGGACGGAACTTTGGAGCATTTCCTTGCATCGTTCTGCCTGAGCTTCGCATCCATATCGAAAGACGGTCTCAGCTGTGAGAATGTGGCCCTTCCGGTTGTATACGGCGTTGGCTGGGTGAGGAGCGACTTCGAACGTCACTGGCATGTCGAATATTCTGGCGGGCTGGAACGGAGTGGGCCGTGGAACATGAACAGGGAAGGAGTCGGAGTCTGAGAACTTCGAGGTACTGCTTTATGTAAGTACCTACGATCCAACGGGTTGCCGTAAGCGCACGCAGTGCGTTCGGCATTAGCACAGCCTTCCTGGTGTCATAACTCGGAACAGCGGCAGCGAGGCCCAAAATACAACACCTAACTTCCGTACACACTGGTCACTGGAGGTGTGCCTAGCACTTTGGAAGAGACTCGACCTAAGAGAAATACTCCTCAGGGTAGAGTAATAGATATCGGAGAATAATAGCCTGCAGTCAGTAGCGATGTTCTTGCAGTCATCGAGAACGCAAGAGGTCGCTGACAATCGTCCCGATCAGCTGGGAAACAAGGTGCAAATTATAGGGCATGAATTTTGAACGGGCCGTTTGATAGCTTCTAGGCTGGACCGGAGAAGATGACAACCATCGCGCACAACATTGAACTCGGGATGCATCCCTGTCATTGGTGTAATAAGTGCCCAAAGCTCTTCTCGATGCCAAGTTTTAAACTGTCCGACCGAAGCTAAACCTTTGGACTAAAGTCGATGCAGAAAACGATCGGTCCCGTCGGGACAAGGTTATCTGTAAACAACCGTCAACGAAGCCAAAATCAAGAACAGTATAAAACACTCACGATCCCGTCCAATGTCATCCATAGGAGGGCCGCCACCAAGCGGGGGCATATTCCAGTCATTGTCGTCGTCGTCGTCGTCATCGTCGTCGTCGTCATCGTCATCATCGCTATCATCGCCAGTGTCCGAGCCGTCACTGGCGTCACTGTTATTGTCGTCCGAGTCCTCTGTCCCTGCGTTCCCCTCTCCCGCTCCAGCGCCCTCTTCTGCGCCCTCGCCCTCGTCGGGTTCGAAAAGGTCGACGACGTCGATCGGGGCCTCCGCGTGTACAGCCTCCGTTGACGGACCGGCCCCGGGGGCCTGGTCTAGCAAATCCTCGATCAGCACCCCGCTCCCGGACGCGAGCACCACCTGCGTCTCTTGTCCCCCACCCGCAACCCCACCCCCAGCTCCGCCACCTTCGCCGCCACCACCGCCACCACCCGGCCCACCGTCATGGCCGTTGTCATCTGGGCCGCGTGGCGGCGAGGTGTACCCGGGGATCATGCCGAGGCGGCGGAAGAACTCGATGTGCTCGGGCTTGTACATGGCGTCCCAGACGAAGAAGAGCTTCGATTCGGTCATCTGGAGGCACGTCACCTTTGCGAGCTGCCGGCGATCGTGGTAGAACGGCATGGAGACGAAGGTCAGATACGGGAACGAGACCCCCGCGTCGACCGCGGACTGGGGGACGCCGTGCATGCGCCTGCGGCCTGTCGCGATGAGGTCCTCGTCGACGAGGCCGTGGTGTGTCGGGTCGAGCGTCGCGACGTAGATGCCGGACGTCTGCACGGAAGGAGACATGCACGCAGTGACGTCAGTTGTAGCTGCAAACAGAGAGTTGGGGTGGTAACTCACCGTGACGATCCCGAGACGACCGAATTCAAAAGCGAGGTAGATCGAGAAGTGCTCATCTGTGCCCCCGAGCCGGGGGATCGTCTTCCCGTTCTCCAGCGCAGCGGTCCGGAGCGAGATCTCGCCGCGCACGACGCGCATAAAGTCGCGGATAACGACCTGTCGGCTGTCGCTCAGCTGCGCCGCGAGGTCCTTGCCGTCGCGCGACACGTGCACTACAGAGAACAGGCGTGCCTCAGTCTCCCGCACTGAACATGCCACGAGGAGGAGGCGTGCGTGCGCGTACCTGCTGAGAACTCCGCGTACGACGCCGTGTACAGCGCCGTCGACATCGTCGGCTCTGCGGGCAGCGCGACGCCCTCGCTGTGGCTCGCCAGCTTCTGCCGAGCGAGCGCCGGGTCGAGCTGGATCGCCATCCGGATGTCCGAGTACACGAGCTGGTACGACGGGATCTCGAAGATCATCCGCCCGCCCTCGGCGCGCGAGAAGATGCGCAGCGCGGACGTCGAGCACACGAAGACGTGCGCGTGGCTCAGTTCCACGTAATTGATGTCGCCGCCGCCCGCGTTCCCCTGCACGTTGTCGACCTCGACCTCGAGCGTCGCGGTCACCACGTTCCACAGGTACGCCTTGCGCAGGCCCGACACGAGCAGCGTCGGGTAGACAAAGCGGAACGCGCGCCCGAACTCGGCGGTCTCGATCAGTGCCCAGGGACGGAAGTGGCCCCGCGGGCTCGAACCCTTGAAGACGCTCTCGGCGGTCGTCCAGGCGTCGAGCTGCGCGCCATTGGGGCGGAAGAAATGCGGCATCTCCGACTCGTCGAAGAGCGTGGAGAGGCGCCAGACCTCCTTGAAGGCGCCGAGGCGGTCGAATATGAGGAAGCCGTTTTCGTACTCGCAATGCGCATACCGGCGCACATATCCCTGCGCGTAGACTGGTGTCAAAGGAGGGATCTGCAGCACAGGAGAGAGAGAGCGCACTGAATCCAGTCTCCAGAGGATTTCTGCAGTGTCGAGATCAAAGACCGTCAGGCCGCCGAACTCGTGTGTCGTGATCAAGATTCCGTGTTCCTCGTCCACCTTCAGTCGATGAACATCGTAAGGATGGCCACCATAGAACTTGGCTGTCGCATCGCCTCCGCCGAACCAGTTTCGCTGAAGTTGAAGATACAAATGACCTGCTGGGCGGGCATCAATATCGTCGCGCTGGCGTACGTAAACGACACAGCAGAAAGTCAGCGCACAATACTCGCGCCAGTCCGGCACATTCTGGAGGAACTTAAGTGGGTGCGCTGCCTTTGCTTGCGGAAGGAGGGTGTGGATGGAGTCGATAAAGTTGTGGAGGAGCGCCGCATGATGGTAGATGGTCGATTCGTGCTGGCGGAAGAAGGCGTGCCAGCTTCGCGAGACGAGCCGGACGTTGCGGAGCGCTTGGAGCGGAAGGTAGGCAACGATGCGCAGCACGAGCTCTGCGGGGAGGGTTTCTAGTGCAGGCATGGTGCACATTGCACGCTCTGTGGGAAGGAATCGTGTCAGTACATATGCTCGGACGGGTGATGGTGGCGGGCGGGGCGAGAGCAGAAAATTCGTTGCAACGGTTCTCTATATTGGCTGCGCCATGGTTCACGTAACAGGATTACTCGCTTATTTGATACAATGCTTTTCACCTGCCAATGGCCGCAACCCCGACATGTTAGCTTGGGAGTGAGATATACCGTCTAACGTTAGTCGGGATATGAACGCGGCCTAGAACCGTTAAGACTGCTCCGAGCTAGCCTCTGAGCGACAGGATATGAAGTGGAAGCAATGCAGTGTGGATCAATCGAAGTTGAGAAGACCTCGCGTTGCACCGTCCAATCAGCGCGGTGCAAAGCGAAGTCTTAAGGAGCAGTTGGCCGTTAGATGCAGAGGTAACACTGCGGCTATTTGTGTCATATGGACAGAAACGTGTCAGAAACCGTATTAGTGAGACGTTGTAGGAAGCAGGAGCTGCATCGGGTAGGCCACTCGTGGCCTGCATGCGACGAACATACGTTGCGCGTGGGGATGGAAGGCTGGAGAGATGGCGCGGACCAATATATTGAGTTCAACTCCCTTCCGATTGTTTAGCTCGCCAGATTAAGCTTCCTGCATGCCTTAGTCTCCACATACGAAACGAGGAGCTACGAGTCATGTCTGCTAGAGGAAGATAGGGCTATTGTCCCGGATAGCCCTACCTGCTTGGCAACGCCTACTGAGTGAATACTCGTATTGCAATCATTGCACACATCAAAGATGGGGAAGGTAAATCCTTGTAGACTTAGGGAAGGAGACGGAGACGTCCGACGCCACTCTCCCTGATCCGTTCGGGAAGTTCACCTTTTTCGCAGCTTTTCCCCTCATTCGTTCTGGAAAGGCGAAATTCCCTGTGTATTCCCTTCATCTTCATCGCGTCAAAGAGAAAGAGACTTTTGATAATCCCGATGGCAATGGTAGCAACGAACGTATACCAGGCGCAGGAAGGTGGGCGAGAATGAATTCTTGGAATGGAGTCAGACAAACTATGGACCCACATGACCATCAACATCAACTTGAGTCGACATGGCGTGGACAAGTATGGTCAAATGCAGTCACCGCGCGGGGTTCTCCACTGCGTAGACACAGAATGCATACCGGCACCTAAGACGCGAGGGGGCCTTTCGAGACGACTGCTGGCCCCAGAGAGTGTAGTTCACGAATTCTCTTGCATGCGACGTAGAGTGGAGTGAGAAACCTTCCCCGGGGTTTTTCGCAAGGTTATTAACCAGAGAGTGCCCGAGGGTGAGTTATTCTCGCAGTTAGTCACAGTGCGAATAACCCCTGTGGGTTCTTTGCATGTTAATAACCGTGGTTTGTAACGCCTGTTATGCAACTCTCACAACCGGCACAACATCGCAGAGACATGCTGGGCGCGGGATTCGCTGGGATCGGCACATCGGTATACAGCCAGCTGTCATGGAAAGCGAGAACACCAGATGGTCCAGACGTCTTCAGAGGTCGTCACCGGGGATATCGGATGCACTCCGGCACCGAAAGAGCCTCGACGGCTACAACATGTGCTGACTGCTGCCCAGATGAGGTAACGTCAGCTCACGAGAAGGTGGCGCGGCAGGCCTTGAGGCAAAGCGGACAACAATGCGTGATGCTGGGCAGGGACGTACACCGCGTTCTCAGAAGCTTGGCCTCCCAACGATCGATGTTCCGCGGAGAAGAGGGGCACAAGACGCTCGTTCAGCACGCACCTCCGACGCGCGCCAGCATGGTCGGGAGTGCGGAGGAAACGAGGCCGGGGCCGGGGGAAGGGGGGCAGGAAGTTGCGAGGAATGGGACGAAGGAGGGTGGGAGTTGTCCATAGGAGGATGTGTGCGTGATTGCACCAAGATTGCACTGCTTGGATCCGCAATCACACCGCCACCCAGCTCGGAGTCGCATATCCCGGACACCGAGGCGAAACGAGCACTCACCGACAGAATCCTGGGGCTCTGCATGCACCGGTGAGCAGAGGACATGCGGGGGCGAGGCGAAGCGGAGGGAGAGGACTCAGGCTTACTCGAGCTTACTCCCGCAATGCCCTCCTTTTCGAGACCGCGGGGCCACGTGCGGCAGAGTGGTGGAGTCACGTGCGGGCGTCTGTGAAGAGAGAAAGGACTGGCGCGGGGGACGCGGAGGAGGCAACTCTCAGTCTGCTCCCAGCGGCGAGCATCCGTCTCGAGTCTTGTCCGCGACACCGTCTTCCTGTCTCTCGTCGCCGTCTCCCGTCGTCTGTGACGCGTATCGCCGTGCTGTGCATCATGAGCTCGCAGATCCAGGCCCTCGAACCCAAAATCCGCCAGATCCTCTCCGCCCCTGGCACGGACCTCTCCACCATCAGCGCAAAGCGCGTCCGCAAGCAGCTGCTCGAGCTCGACTCCTCTCTCTCGTCTGACTTCATCAAGGAGAAGAAGGACGAGATCGACGAGGTCATCGCCAAGGTCTACGAGCAGGTAAGCGCGGGCCCCGCCGACGCCGGAGACGACGACGAAGACGACGCCAGCTCCAAGCGCAAACGCGGCGACGCGTCCGACGACGAGCCGGCCCCCGCCCCAGCGAAGAAGACGAAGAAGACGAAGACAAAGCAGGAGAAGACGGACGAGGAGCTCGCCCGCCAGCTCCAGAACGAGATCAACGGCCGCGCCCGCAGTTCCCGTGCCGGCGCATCGTCCTCCAAGAAGGCCAACGGTGCAAAACGCGGGCGGAAGGCAAAGAGTGCCGAGTGCCGTCGGGTCTGACGGCGAGGCGGCCGAGAGCGAGGGCGAGGGCAAGAAGAAGCGTGGCGGCGGTTTCAAGAAGGAGTATATGCTCAGGTCCGTCCTCTCTCCGGCGTGTGCTGTGATGTGTGATCCCGCCATGCCAGAAGACTAGCGCATGGAACGATGTCACCCGGCATGATGTGTTAGCCCAGCATATACTTACCACATGGATACCGCTAGTGAACCGCTAGCCTCGCTCCTGGGCGTCGAGAAGCTGTCCCGCCCGCAGATAGTCAAGCAACTCTGGGAACACATCAAGTCGAACAATATGCAGAATCCCGAGAACAAAAAGGAGATCATCTGCGACGACCAGTTCCGCGCCGTATTCAAGGTCGATCGGATCGACATGTTCAAGATGAACAAGGAGCTCGGCCAGTACGTCTGTCACCCGCTGTTCACCCACTCCTGCTTGACACGGTCGACAGACATCTATACGAGGCGCAAGCGGCGTCTTAACCCCTCTTGTTCACGGATGCATGAAGATGTCGGAGGGGCCGTCCGCAATTTGGGTTCCTGCTACGTCTCCGGCCCCCGACCTTTGTTCTTGTCGTGTCTTCGCAAGACGCCCCCCCGACGCGGCTCCCACGTACTACCATTCGTCATTCATCGCGCTGGCATCTCAGCGATGCATCCTATGGGCTCAGGATCAATCGGTTGTTACCAATACATTCACCGGGACTGGGCGATTTGTCGGCGCGTGCGTGGTTCTGGTCCGTCCTGTTTGTTCATTTAATCCCTTGCGCAACGCGTGCACATGTACTCTACAAGGCATCATAACTGTATATACTACACCCTTGGTATCGCATCCCGGAATCACGACGCGCCTTTACACACCCTTCGTTGGCTGGTGGCCAGCTGCGCATCTCCTGTGCAGTGAGAGAACAAGTCTCCTCCATAGTCAGCTGTAGCATCGCCCTCTGCCGCGGCAGCTATCTTGCGCACGATTGTCCCATCGATTCGTCTTCCTCCTCGCTGTGCGGCCCAACACCGACGATCAGCTCATGTAGTAGCATATGCATTGAAGACCTCAGACTCACCAACCACCTCCTCCAAGCAGAGAATCTCACAGCGTGCCCATATGCCTCGTCGACCACCCGGGTCCCCACCGTCCCAGCTGCACCCTCCCCAAGGCACTTCTCCACCAACTCGCGAATCACGGCGCCCGCGTCACCACCGGGCCACGTCGCAGGCGGGAAGAGGTCGAGCGCAACCGCGCCCCGGAGGTACAACCAGAGCGCCTCGTGCGAGGGGTACGCCCGGACGAGCTCTAGCGCATGCGCCCCCGTCTTTGTTTCTGTTTCTGTCTCCGTCTCCGTCTCTGTATCAGCGCCAGATGCAGGGAGGCTGCGGAGGAGCACCTCGAGCCGGCACGCGTACTGCATCGCAGAGTAGTCCGCGACGTGCCGCTCGACCCACGCCCGGATGCGCGCGCGCTCCGCCTCGAGCTCCCGCCTCGTGCGCATTGGACGCTGAGGCGGAGGAGGAGGGGGAGGAGGGGAGGAGGAGGAGGAGGAGAAGGAGGAGAGGAGGAGTGCGAGGGCCTCCGCGCAGAGGAAGCGGTGCGCCCACGCGTGGTAGTTGCGCGGGTACGCCTCGCACGCGCGCTCGACGGCCGCGATCTCTGCGCGGAACGCGGCGGGCGAGAGCGTGACGCCGGCCAGGGTGTCGACGCCGTCGCCGTGCCCCGGAGCCTGGCATGAGGAGGAGGAGGAGGATGAAGATGAGGATGCGGAGGAGGGGAGGGGAGGGTGTATGCGGCGGAGGAGCCAGCGCCGGTGGTGCCAGAGGATGGACTGCTTCGCCGCGTCCCGGAGCGTCAGGAGCGCGTCCGTGAAGCTGAGCTCGTGCGCTGCCGGCTGTGCGCCCCGAGGAGGACGAGGCGCTTGCGCGCGTTGAGCGCGGTCTGGTGCGCGGGGTTGACGAGGAGGAGCACGGCGGAGGACTCCAACAGCTCTGTGGTGTGCGTGGGCGGGCGATCGATGACGTCGTGGCGGGGACGTACAGCGCGGAAACGCGAGACGGCCTCTAGGTAGGCTTTGTATGCGAGCTTGTGTGGCACGCCGAGGTTGCGGTCGACGAAGAGGAACGGCGCGTGCTCAGGCGGAGCGGACGCGAGCCATTCCGAGGTGTCTCCTGGCAGAAGTTCGATAGTTATCCTGGCAGATTTGATAGTTGTTCGTGAGCAAACGCACTGTTCACACTCCTCCCTGGGATTAGAAACCAGCGACGTACTTACGGGGGGATGTTGAGTAGATCTCCCAGCTTTGAGCTCAGGTCGACGTTTTTGTTCATAGTGAGCGTACTGGTCCAAGAGAAGGAGTGCACAGCCTTCGCAACGTACATTTCCAGATTTGGACACGCGAACGAGCAGCATTAGGCCAACCACAACGTGTTGAAACGTGGATTGTTTTACAGTAATCCAACCATCGTCCCATACATAAGTCATGCAAGACGTCACTACCGCAGAACGGCCCACCCGTCTCTAGCCGGATCTCCAGGTGGCGGGAACACACCATTCGCCCCCTGACCCTGGTTCTGCTGCTGCTGCTGCTGCTGCTGTGGGCCCTGCTGCCCACCCGCCGCCGCCTGTCTTCTCCGCTCCTCCTCCTCGCGCCTGATCCTGTCCACCCACCGCCCGCGCACGTACAGGAGCACGGACACCATGAGGCACAGCACGACGAGCAGCATCGTCTCCGCGAACTCGTCCACCTCCTCCTCCTCGCGGTACCGCTGCCCGCGTATCGCGCCGTCGAAGTAGTCCTCGGGCCCGAAGTCCGCGCTCTCGCGGTCCGCGTCCGCCTGCCTCCGCTCGCGCGCCCACTGCACCGGGTCCTCCTCCTGCTGGCGCCGCTCGCGCTCGCCGGCGTCGGGCTGCCCGCGCCTGCGGCGGTTGAACTCGTCCCGCGCGCGGCCCATGTACCACTGCCCGTCGTCCGCGAACTCCTCGCCCTCGTCGAGCGCGCGCTGGGGGCGCGCCGCCCTGCTCGTCGCCGCTGCCCTCGATCTCGGGCTGGTCGTAGTACGAGCGCGTCGCCTCTTCGTCGCCGTCCCAGATCGTGAGGCCGCCCTCGCCGCCCATGAGGGTGTGCCAGATGCTGCGCGCGTGGAGCTTGACGAGGGAGAGGAGCACGGGGAGGTACGCTTCCGAGTTTGTCTCGTACGCCAGGTCGTAATGCCGTTTGGCGAGGTGGAAGTCCTGTCGTCAAACCCACCGTCAGCAACTGTCCACAGCCGTCCAAGACACTGCGCCCTACCTGGGGCACCCCGACGCCATTCTCGTACATCCAGCCCAAATTCCACATCGCGAGCGCGCTCATCTGTGTGTCGGCCGCAGACTGATAGTACCCAGCAGCCTTCTCCCACCGGCTCGACTCCGGCTCGTCTGGCACGCCCAGGCCGTGGTAGTAGTAGTCGCCCACTTTGACCAGAGCATCGACGTTCCGCTGAGCAGCAGAGCGAATCCACTGGGTCAGTGCCAAGCGGGCCGTATCGTTTGATGGAGACTGCGGGGCGAAACGCGTGAAGCGCAGGATACTCTTGTCTATATTCCAATCAAATCAATTTCCGGCGGTCAGCAGCAAGGACGACAAACGCACCTTGGTCCAGGACATAAGCCAAGTTATTCTGCGCGGTTTCAAGACCACGCTCCGCCGCGATCCACCACCTCAGCATGGCCATCTCGCTGCCCCTCCCTGTTCCCAGGCTCCACGCATAGTCGGCGTCCCTGAGTAGATCCTCCTCCCAGGTGCCGCGTTCCGCGACGAGTTTGTAGAAGGACACAGCGACAGCACACGAGCTTCCCGCAATTTCAGACGGGATGAGTGCGCTGCGTGCCTGTCTAGCCTGGATGTCCGCGAGGTAGTAGTACGCCTCAAATGGCGAGCCCTGTCGGAGGGCGGTCTCGAAGTGGGCGGTGGCGAGCTTCAGGTCTCCGCGGTCTGCTCGCCTTATTAGCCTCTGAACGCGTACGCAACCAAAAGTAACTCAAACTCACCATAGTGAATCTTGCCGATATGGACTTGCGCCTCGGCGAGCTCCTGCATCGCGGCCGCGCCAAAGTGCGTGAGCGCCTTCTTCATGTCCTTCTTGCCGTCCACGAGCCCGTCGCGCCAGATGATGCCCAGCCCGTTGTGCGACTCCTTCTCCCCGTAGTCCGCCCCGCGCTCGAACCACATCTTCGCGAGCACCGGGTCCTGCTTCACGCCCTCGCCGCGCAGGTACATCCGCCCGAGATAGCCAGCGGCGAGCGCGGCGCATACCCCGCCTGTGCAGGAGCCTCGCCCTTGGGTGGCCGGTCGGGCTGCCGGGGATTCGCGGGGTCGCGGGGCCAGATTTGTTGGGCGATGCGGAGGAAGTAGTAGCGTGCGCGGTGGAAGTCCCGCGGAATGGCGGACGCGCCATCACCGCCTGAAGCGATACCACCGGGCACACCGTAAATGCTGCCTTGGTAGAAGATCTTGCCCAGACGATACGCAAAATCCACCTCGCCACGATCCGCATTGAACTGCAGCCTGTTAACACCGGGACGGAACATGAAACAAGGGGAGAAAGACGCACGAGGTAGTACTCCAGAAGGTCCTCCCAAGTCTCTCCTGCCGCGCGGGCATTTGCAGTCTTGATCACGGCGCGCCCTGCGTTAAGACCGGTGGAAGCAACGCTCGCGCCGGGACCGTATATGCCTCCGTCAAGGTCGGATAGACGTGGTGGTGACAAAGGAAGGGTGCGACCTCCAGGAGGGCCGGAAAGGAACTTCGCCATGGCTGCAGGGCCGTGAATGGGTGCAGAGTATGCAGTGATACACGAACACACCTTGTTCTGCCGCGTCCTCGTACCAGTCCAAAGCTGCCATGCAGTTCTCCGCCACTCCAATGCCTGACCAGTATCTGTAACCTAGCGCCATTTGTGCGCCCTTGCTATTTCCGTGTGCTCCGAACGTGAGGTAGAGCTGCGCCTTTGCCTGGTCAACGGGCACGACACCATGGTAGCCTGTACTGTGAAAGAATCCGACGAGAGCTTGTGATGAAGCATTGCCAGTGATCTGTGCGTGTGTGTTGAAGGAGTCGTACGCTGCTGAGGGATCCGCAGGGAAGTACGAATTTGGTGGGAACTATGTGCGGTACGTTAAAGCACAGCTCGAAATGCGAGACCGGACGGTGCTCACCAATGATACTTGACCGAGCGTGTAGAGGGCATCGGTGTGCCCTAGCTCTGCAGCATGTTGCAGGAGGTCGATGACCTTCACTGCCCTCCCCTTCAACTCCTCGTCCTTCTTCTTCCCATTCAACCGCTCGCGTCCAAGGAAGTCCGTCACGAAACTGGGTAGCCAAGACTGACTGCGGAGCTTGACTAATATTCGAAGCGCACTGGCGATGGGACCCTGTCCTTGAATGCTCGGCAAGAAAGATGAAAGGGGAATGTGAGTTGAATGGTGCATAGGCTCTTCGGACTGCATGGGAGGGAGGGCGGTCAGAGTGGCGAGAGTGGACATGGCCTGCTTGTAAGCCCTAGATGCTGCGCCATTAGAATTAGGGTCATGTCATGCGCGAGCAGGATAAATACACACCTTCAGCAGCAGAATCGATGGCCTCGACGGCCTCCCCTCGTTTACCGGGAGCATCCTACGGCGGTCGGGTCAGCGTATACCAGAACATCGGCGTGGTGTTGTGCTCACATTTGAGTTGGCGTTGGCAAGAGCGGCGAGAGCAACGACACAGAACGTCGCCAAGCTCGCCTTGCGCGACTTCCTCTTTGTCGATCCCATTGTCGGGGATGGTGGAGATGGCACGGACGGAGGTGGGTGGAGGATGTCGGAGACGGCGCAGTGGTCTCGGACACGTTGAGCCACGTCGGTTAACCCGATGCCAAAAGAAACCCCTAACCCTAATCTAGGGCTCATGGAGTATTCAATTTCAAGTAATCCCGCTTAGTTACAAGTGATTTATAAAGGCATTACGTCAATGTGAGCAGATCTACGCGAGAGCATAAAGATCAGGTCAAGATGCACGCTTGCCGCCCATCGAGCCAGTGCTAGGCCTTGCTTCTCGACCTCGACCTCCCCACCTCCTTCTCCCTCACTCCCACCGGCCATTCAACGCAATCGCCCACGAGCTTACCATTGCTCGAAAATTGAGGACTTCAGACGTCCACGACCTCCTGGCCTGAACCATACAGGTCTGAAGCAGGCACCACACTCGGGGCACCTTCCGGCGTATGGCTGTGAGTGCCCTGGCGTCCGTCCTTCCGTAGGATTACTGACGACGTAGAAGACATATGACAACGCTTTAGTGCAAGTGCAAGACGCATATAGTCGCTTTTCCCATGAACAACTCCTCCTCTTCCTCAAGGTCCGCCAGCTGCCCACGACCGGCACCGATCAGGAGCTAGCATCACGTCTGGTGCAGTTCGATGTCCACAATTACCACTTCCCTGCCAAAGAGGGTATCGGACAAGCCAGCGGCTCTGCAGACGAGCAGAATGCCCAGCGAACGCGGACACGACAGGTCCTCGCACCCGATCTCCCCGTCGAAGTCCTCGCCGAGATCATGGACCACGTCGGCGACTGGGAGCTCGCAAAAGCGGTAGGCGTTCCCACCTCCTCCCCCAGCCTCCTCCGTGGGCCCATGCGAATGCGTGTGACTACGCGATCGTCTCTAGCTACATCCCCCTTATCCGCGCCTCCGACCCCGCGAACAACGAGCCGACCCGCTGCAGCGCCGTGCTCGCCGTGCGCTTCGGCTACGTCAACGTCCTCGAGTACTTCTTCTCGCACCACCGCACCACCTTTCTCGCCATGTTCAAGGACGACCTCCTTCCCATCACCGCGTCGCTCCATGGGCGGACGGCCGTGCTGTCGTGGTGGAAGCACGCACATGACCTGTATCCCACCGTGCTTCCACTCCCGGCGCGGACATCCGTGGAAGAGGCGATAGATGGCGCGTCCCGCAACGGCGCGGTCGCGTCACTTGACTGGTGGCTCCACTCGGGCATCCCGCTCGAGTACACAGAAGCCGCGCTCGAGACCGCGTCCTCCAAGAACCGCATCGCGGTCCTCGACTGGTGGAAGGACAAGGCCGCGGATCCCACGTGGAAACTTCCCCTCAAAATCGGACGCGTCATGGACATGGCGAGCACTGCAGGGCACATCGAGGCGCTCGAGTGGTGGGCGAGCTCGCAGCTCGAACCCAAGTACGACAGACAGGCGCTCTACCATGCGTCGTGCCACGGCAAGATCGAGGTCCTCCAGTGGTGGCTCGGCAGCGGGCTGCAGATGATCTTTGACCAGGAGGCCCTGAACGGCGCGTCGCGGCACAACCGCCCGGAGGTGCTCGAGTGGTGGGACAAGAGCGGGCTCCCCATCCAGTACCGCATGTGCGACATCGAGGAGGCGTTGGAGGATGCGATCGGGGGAGGGGAGATGGCGCGGGAGTGGTGGCGGAAGAAAGGCGTCGACTTCAACACCAACGACAAGGAGTGGTCGAAGCTCCAGAATCTCAACTGACGAACCTGCCCCTGCGTTTGTTTCCCGCCCTATTTGCCGGATGGATACCCTTGCTTACATACCCCTGCTGCTGCCACAGATACCTTTGTATCAATATCGTGCTCGTGCTCTGTTTCCCCATACCGTGTAGTCTTCCATCCCGCGGACAGTTTTATCTAATACGCTTTGTTGTCACGAAGTCATGAATCTATGGCCGCATATATAATATCCCGACGTCTCACTTCCACTTTCCAACACCAATAACCACCCGCGTAGTACTTGGTCAGGCCTGACCAAGTACTGCTTGGGTGGTGTCTCCGGCGGTTCTAGCGTTTGCGCGTATTTGGTTGACAGTACGTATTATGCCACGCCCGCGCCTCGCTTACACCTTGCCCTCGTATTACTAGTAGGCTCGCTGGCCCGTGGCACCTCTCTCTCCACCTCCTACTTTCCTGTGGTGTCGATTCAGTCTCTTTCTCCCCATCATCATCCGAATCTCTCCAGTAAGTGTTCATTGCTCAACTCCTCGGGTTATATGAATACGTTTATTGAACCGTTTGGACAGTGGCTGCAGCTGGTTCCTCCGGTTCCAACGAGACCAACATCGCCATCTCCAGCACCATGCAGACGGCCTTGCGCAGCGATATCAACATCCAGATGTGTAAGTTATGACTCCATGTCGGCTGCTGTCGTGGAGCTCGATATTCACGCCGAATCCACCTGTCCTAGCGTCCAATCCGTCCCCCGCTCAGTCTCAGTCGCCGCCCCCAGCCGCTGAGTGTCCGTCTATCGCTCAGCGTCCGCCCTACTCAGTCCTCAAAGCCTTCGAAATATGGAGTGGACAATTCGCTGCTTATGAACATGACGATGACGACGTTGATGACGGTGATGACAAACCTCGTCGTGGCGCAATCCTCCAACCAAACCATGGCCTGCGAAACGCTAGGCGGCATGCGCGAGGTCAAGGAGGGCCTCGATAAGGTCAACGCCAGGCTCGACGTATGCCTGGGGTGCCGCCCCCACGCTGGTGCTGGCAGCGAGGCGGCTGCCATCGTGGAGGTAGAGGGGGTGGACAACAGGTCTGTCCCACATGCCGCCGTCGATCACAATGTGAAGGTGGACGCCGAGGCCGCCGACAAGGCGGACATCGCTTGGGACGCCCTGTTCAAGAAGCTGGACGCCATGTCCAGCAGGTTCAGCGCCAAGACGGACACCTTGAACGCGGAGATAGTCCGGCTTAGGGAGGAGGTCTCTAGTTTGAACCAGGACTTCTATGCCTCCCTCCATGGGGTACGCGGAGCGGAAGCTGTCCCGAGTGCATAAGAAGCTGCAAGTGGGTGCGACCTCCGCTGTCGTGGTTGGCCATCGTCATGGGTGAGTGTATTTTATCGTATTGTGCCGTGTGCATCACTGACCTTCGGCGTTGATATAACGTTCCCGAACTTGTCGTCTTCAACGATAATCTACTAGGCCACCATACCTCGGCGTGGTGCATGGAGAACCTGGGTTAGAGGTGGTGGCAGAAGGTGGTCTGGAATCTGGATGTCGTCTTGCTCTCGTATACGCTCTCTGCTTTGTCTTGTCTTGTGAAGAATGCTTTCTCACTGCCCATCTCAACCACTTCACCTCGTGCTTCTTGCATGTGCTGGAATGGACCTCCGTCAGTGCGGCGCCAATTTTTGAGGCAGAAACACTGCATCACAGTATTTCTGGCCTTGCCCGTGCAGATCGAGACTGTCCAAAACATAGGCGACCGCGGGCGTGCACTAACAATGTTTAGGGCGACCCGTATTAGGGCGTGGACGACCTCAGAGTCCCGACATTCATCGCCTATCCAGCGCAGCCGGACTGGGGACCGCTGTAGTATGTAGCTATGTTGTTTTGTCACAAATGGTGAAACTTCAGCGAGGTAAATAGGCGAACGATACAGTGGGACCGCGGGATCTGCGTGAATGTTCAAACTGAGCTATGTCGTTCACCGAGAACCTACATTGGCATCGATGAAGCGAAGAGCACGGCGAGATCCAAAGGACATGGGGAGGGAGTGTATTACCCAAACAGCCGGCAGTAAATACCTGTGAGCAACATCTATATCTATGTATACAACATATCGATACTGTGGACATGTCAGCGTTCCGGCGACACGACAAGGGAGGCCAGACTACTCACAAAAACACAAATACTTCCAGTTATGCCCACTCGCGAGGGCTTTTCAGCACCGCCATCAACTTGCCCTCCCTGCTCTCCGCCTCAGTCCCAAGCTCGCTCATGTACTCCCACCGCGCAGTCTCAGGCAGACTCATCAAAATGCTCTCAATCCGCGCACCCGGCGTCATAAGCCCGAACTTCGTTCCCCGATCGTACACCAGGTTGAACTCGACATACCGCCCGCGCCGCAGGAGCTGCCACCGCTTCTCGTGCTCCGTGCTCGGCGTCTTCCAGCGACGCTCCAGGACGGGAATGTACGACGGGACAAAAGCATTGCCCGCATCCTTCACGAACGCGAAGATCTCTTCGGCGATCCTCGGACGCGCCGCGCCGTCTGCGAACCGCTTGTGCGTCTCGCTGCACAGGTCGTCGAAGAAGATGCCTCCGATCCCGCGCGACTCCCCGCGGTGCGTGATATGGAAGTACTCGTCGCACCACTTCTTGAACGTCAGGTAGACGTCCGCGCCGTGCACGTCGCACGCACCCTTCAGAGCCCTGTGGAAGTGCACCGCGTCCTCCTCATACAGGTACGACGGCGTCAGGTCCGCCCCGCCCCCGAACCACCACGCGATAACCTTCCCGGGCCTGCCCTCCGCCGCCTCCTCCTCGCTCGGCGTCTCGGTGAGCTCGAAGTAGCGGTAGTTGGCGTGGACGGTGGGCGCGTGCGGATTGCGCGGGTGGACGACGAGGGAGAGGCCCGCAGCGAAGAAGGGGACGGCGGTCTGGATGTCGGGGATGGTGGAGTGGTCGGCGCGCATCTGCTTGATCGCGGGCGGGGGCAGCATGCCGTGGACGATGGAGACGTTCACCCCGCCCTTCTCGAGCACCGTCTCCTGGTGCGCGGCCTCCTGTGCTCCGGGCGTGGGTGCGGGGACGGCGAAGACGCAGGAGATGCCGCGGCCGCCTTCTGCGCGGAGCCAGGAGTCGCGCTTGAATTGCGGGGCGTTGGGGTCGAGGTTCTCGAAGGCGGAGACGATGTCTTCCTGGAGCTTGCAGACGTACTGCTCGACGCGCTGGCGCATGGGGATGCTGGTGGTGGCGGCCATGGTGTGGACGTTGAGGTGGATGTGGGGGAAGATGTGCGGGGTGTGCAACTGGGCTTTTACGGACCTTGCTCCCGCCATCCGGCCCCAATCCGGCCGCGCCTCGACCACTAGTTAGTCCATCGTCTCAGACGTCGAGAGGATCCATCGCGGGCCGCGGTGGGGATATTAGTGTCATTTGTGGAGGGTAAAGGAGGGAAAAGGGCGAGGAGGTGGGAGGACGAGAGGGAAGGAAGTCAAGTACCGAGTTACTAGTCTGAGTCTGTCTGAGTTCTGAACGTTGGCCTAGGAGGCGCCCGTGCAATTGTTTTCGTCGCCTTTTCCTTCCCCCACCCTCCATCTCACCGTAGCCTTGGAAGAGCACGGCCTATCTCTATTCGTGGTGTTTCATTATCGTCTCCTTTGCTGTGACAGTGCGGCTAACCGGGAACGTTCATTCCTACTACATACTAGATATGTGCCATGCCTAGTTCAAGTTCGATGGCACTGGTGATGATGAAGGCATTGGCATATGCCGTTCACATAGATACGAAGACTTGGGATGCCTCATGTGCGTTTGTGCAGAGCAATGCGAGGGCAAATCGGACGCACAGGGACAAGGTCCTCAGACTCGCCCTTTCGGCTCGGAAATTGAGTACTTATGCCAGTGAGCCCTTGTCAATAATCATTTGCCCTCCCGTAGACACAGCGCGAGCAGGCGTTGTCATTGTTTTCACCGGCAGTCTTTAACCAGCCGCGGACCACATCGGGATATTCGACAAGCAAATTGTCGTGAAGTCCCCTGCAAGCGTGAACACGACTCTCGCACACAACAGCAGAGGATGCGACCAGATCGACGAGACGCCGTCGCTTCTACCTAAGCCCCCCCCCCCCACCTCCGGCTGTGCTGCCGGAGATTAACACGAGAAGGTTATGTACCATCGTGTCCGACACCCTGGCACGGTCGACGACGCGACGGGCGCGACGACCGTCCTCTACCTGACGATGTCCACCTTCCGCTGCCGCTTCTTTGCGCTGCTGCGCCTAGGAGGGCCTGCGCGCTAAGAAGCGGAAGGCGTCGCACCGCTCTGGGACCGCGCACGATCTCACCGGGCGCATACTCGCGATTCACTGGCTGGGGGGACATCTGGCTGCGGCTCGCGGAGCTCGCGCACGCGTTCCCCATGCGCGTCATATACCACTCCCGCCGCAACTTGGGTTGCGTGGCACCCACCTGAGTGACGCGAAGGAAGTTGAAGAAGGACGCGGACATCGTCAATACAGCGCGCGGGGGAAGGTCATCGACGGTCGTCCACGCGCTCGACGATGGCCACGTACCCTGTCTCCCGATGCCCTTGCGAGATTCTTTCTGCTGATTTTTGCTGATTGCGAGGCGAAAAGCTGGGAGCTGTTGGCTGGACGTCCACCTGAATGAGCCAGAGATGAACTCTTGCTTGCTCGAGTTGCCCAACGCAACGCAAGAGGTTGGGGGTTCACGCGCTCACTAACCTGGGCTACGATTACTTGATGACGGGCAAGGCCTTGGACATGTTTCCGGAACATCAACAGTGAGCAAGTTTTATACTCGCATTTCACAGAGGCTGTCCTACAAGGCATGCTAGATAGGCCACTGATATCTGATTCTCCATTGATTAGGCTGTAAATATCAGCAGACACGTTGTGTTTATGACTGCAGCTCTAGGCCGGGCTGAGGACTTACTGCTAGGCGGCCGTAAGCGGCAAACCTTTGTCTTGGGTCGACAGTCCCTCGTCCAGGAAATGCCGCCATTCAACATTTTTGCTTGTGGCCCGAGCCAGCCTGGAGACATAGATGCTAGGAAATCTGGATGTGACGCCGCGTTGAGTTGCAAATTGCACGCACTTCAACATCACAGTCGCGTCGATACCTCCCAAACACTCCGACATTTCGATATAGGGAACAATAGCGCCGCTCCATTACGGTCCCAATTTGGGATTTATATGTTTCCTCGGTGTTGGTTTGTGTTTTTCGAGTGAAGATGAACACAGATCGGTGATGATGTTGATTGTCACGGCCACTCACCAAGTACTCTGCACAGCCACCAGTCTGGGCCCGGTAGGCGTGACTCGTGCTTGCACTGGCAGCTTAGGCCACGGCCACTAAGAATCAATGGAGAAGTGCTAGCAATTCAAAGTTGGAATATGTTTTGGGCGATATGAGATGCAGGGAGGACATGCTGCGGTGCCAGCGGCGAATAAACAAAGGCCTGGCCGAAAAAGGCGATCGAAGGGCGTGACTCGGTTAAGCAGTCACAATCAATCGACTCGTGCACCCAGCGTCTACTAACTTGAACTTGCTCTCGCCGACCACCAACTCTCCCATTGTTCCCCTCTTCCAGCACCGTCCCGATATCCCACTTAACTCGGTAATTAGCACAAAATACCGTATACGGGAAGACACAACCTGTCTTTTCATTCTCAGCAAGACATTCCGATCGCCATCATATATCCTGGTATGTGGTCGTCCTCCCTTTCCACTTCACCCCCAACCACATCCTCTCTACCCTCCACTGGTCACCCGTGCTTGACTCTATACTATCGCCACTGCTGTACATATCCTCTCATATTATTCTCCCTCCATCTTCTACTCCCTCCATCACTCTATCCTCCCTCACCACCATGTCCAACCAAGTCCGGTTCAGCCTTGATACTAAATGCTCCGACTCTCCAGCAAAGGCCTTCAACGGCAACTCCAGCCACACCAACACCAAGCCCGATCTAGCTCGCAATCGCGCCGAGCTCTGTTTTAACATGCACGGCAAGGTCACCATCGTCGACTACGCCAAGTTTGTCGAACTCTTCCTCCCTGCGGTTAAAGGCGACAAGGCAGCACATACCAACATCTTCCAGAAGATTCCGAAACCGAATGGCGAGCCTGATATGTACAGGGAATTGGTGAGTTTCCTGTCATCTGCAGTCACCCGGCGCGTCGGCGCTCACATGGTGGTTGAAGCCCAAGGCGATCAACGGCGCGAAGATTTGTCCCGGCTTCAAGGTCGTCGCGACCCCCTACCAGGCGGACAGGACCGACTCCTCCAAGCAGGCCGTCGACATGGGTCTCTACCGCACCGCGAAAACCCCAAAGTGCGAGAAGGACAAGGCCTACCCGGCGGTCGACTGGTTCGACCTCGACCTGCCGATGGAGTGCAAGGCGGACGAGACCGAGCAGGACGCGTTCGACGAGAACCAGGCGAACGGGGAGCCAACGGGGGACAAGCGCAGGGACGCGCTTGGGCAGGCCTACTCGTACATCGAGCTCATTGTCAAGCGGCAGCACCGTATGTTCGTCTTCATGCTCTTCTTCCTGGGCAACAGCGTCCGGATCGTGCGCTTCGACCGTTCTGGCGTCTTCGTGACGCGTAAGTTCGACTACAAGGCCGAAGGCGAGTTGCTCGTTGACTTTCTCCACCGCTACTCGCAGCTTTCCAGGGAGGAGCGCGGCTATGACATCAGCAAACTGGGCAGTAGGTCTGCAGTGATCTGCAGCGTCGAGTAATCGTCTGTAAGGTTGGTAGGGCATCGTAAGCACCTCACGGACTCCTGTAGAATTCCGTAAGGCGCTGTAGGGACATATAGGTTAGCGCTCAAATGGCTGTATGTCTCTGTAGTCGAACCACTAACAGCTTGTAGAGTCTTGCAGGACTCTGTAGCATATCCTGTGTGTGGCTGTAGCGGTCTGCAAGAGGCTCACTGGTGCTCTGTAGGGACATACGGATTCCTACGGATTCCTACGAATTATACTGGGTAATCATGTGGATAGGCTATGATTCCGACAGCTCCAATGAATATTACTGAAGAAAGATATATTTAATTGATGACCATACAACAACGTACATAATTCGCAATCAAGACAAGAGCACTCCGAGTCAATGGGGCGTATCACAATTCCCCTGAGCTACAGGGAACGAGGGTAGAGAGGGCCAGGGCTTGACGCCGGCGAGCAAAAGATGAAGTACACACAACGAACAAACGCACCTGGCACAGAAAAGAATAGGACTTACTACTGATCGAGGACAGTAGCGCGAGCGAAAGGAGTGGAGCGCGACGATGCAACGATGGATTTACTCACTTGGACAGTTCGCGAACAAGACCGCTGAGCACGTACCTAGATGGCAACCTTGCCGTGTCGCGATCCGGAGAGCACTCACCTTTATAATCTCTGCGCGAAGCGTGATTCATGACTCACGTTAAGAGTCCCAAGGCACTTCCACAACGAGAAACCCAAGACACACCAAGATCCGTGAATACGCTCCTGCTATAAGAGCGGCTGAAAGAGCCGGTTAACTTGAAGAAGCCAAGGAGACGCACCTTCGAGCCTTCGACTTGATGCTTCGGCCTTAAGAGCAAATGGAGGTCGTGAAGCAGGATACACCAGGGAAAGAGAGAAAAAGTGATAAAGAGGCGAAGAGGCGAGCCACGGAAGAGATAGAGCGGGGAGATAGAGGAGAAGGTCAAGTCGCGTCGGAGTGAAGTTGAAGCACCCCGCGCCTAAATAGGTCCCCAACGCAGCTATGACATCATACCTGCAAGTCCACGTCCAGCGTAGAATCGGACTCGTTGGGGTAACTAGTCCGCGTGAAAGATTGGGGCGCGGCGCGGCTCTCTGGGGTGCACAAGTGGGGACTGGTGGGGACTCCTTCAGGTGAGGGCGAGCCAGGGAAGGCTGTAAGTTGCCTTGCCGCCAGCCTGGGTTATGGAATAAGGGAAACTTAAAGGTTGGCGTTTGAATTCCATAGAACGTGAAAATTAAGTACATGGCATATCCGCTGGGCATCTTACAAGGCTATGCAGCCAATAATCGGCTCCGGCCCATAAACTGCACGTTTCTACAGTAGCATATCGCATACGATACGATCCTACAGGCAACAGACGTGTCCGCCTTATCACTGTATGGCCCTGTCGGACAAAGCCGGGCCCTGCGAACCCCTGCATTCCTCTGTAGGATTTGTAGCGCCTTGCATAGTCTTGCAGAAAAGTTGCACTTTTGCTGATGGACCCGACAGCCTCGCGTATCCTCCCCAAAACCCCTCTATACAACGCGATGCGTCGACGGGCGAAGGCCAAGAAGGACTCGGACAAAGATCCGCGCGACTACGTCCGCGCGCTGTTCCAGAAGTCGCTGAATCCCCATTGGCCGTGGTGGAAGGTCGAGGTGCACGCTCACAAACCTCACAGCAAGACGCGCAACCAGCGCAACCACACGGTCATCCGCAAGTTCGCCGTTGGGATGCCGCACTTCCTGGCCCCCAGTGTGGCTGGCCGCGGGACTCGTGGCTACGTCGCGCTTCCCCTTCGGGACGACGATACCATCGCAGACGACGCCGACTTCGTGTACCTGAAGGACGCTTGGCGGGTGGACCATGACGGCATAGACCGAGAAGGTGTCACCCTCCAGTTCCTGAACGACAAGGGAGTGAAGTTTGTGCCGACGCTGGTGTGCCACGGCGATCTCCCTGGCCAGGTGACGAGCACCCAGGTGCATTGGGTGGCTTTCCATCCGGACAAGGTCAAGGTCCCACTGAAGCGGCATCAGCATTACCGCCTCGTAGTGAAGGAGGTTGGCCTGCCTCTTGAAGAATTCAAGGACAAGTCATTGGAGCTATGCGATGCCATTTTTAACTGCCTGACTGGTACGTGTTTCTTAATTGTGCTCTGCCTTGCATCGTTGAGCTGATCCTGTCATACTTAGCTCACGCCCAGGCCTACAAGGCCGGGATCATCCATCGCGACATCTCCGCAGGCAACATGCTCCTCTACAAGCACGAAGATGGCCATTGGTATGGACTCCTCAACGACTGGGAACTGTCGAAGAAGATCGACTTCAGTTCTTCGGAAGGGCGTCAGCCGGACCGTACAGTGAGTCGCCTGTCTGAGATTTGGCTGGTATCTGTCAGGCTACTGACCATATGTGTGCAGGGCACTTGGCAGTACATGTCGGCACATGCACTGAATGACCCGTACCGGCAGATTGTGATCCAGGATGAGCTTGAATCATTTTTCCACGTCCTGCTCTACTACGCCATCCGCTTCTTCCCTCATAATCTCGATGACGAGCATGTCGGCCAGTTCCTACATGACTATTTCGACGCTTACTTCCCCCACACCGAGGGCTACCGTTGCGGTAGCGCAAAGTTTGAGGCCATGCGGACCGGTGTCATCCAGATCATGTCATACCGCGACACCCAGGATGTAGCAAATTCCATTCTGAAGTTCCTGTGGCCATCTCCTCGCAACCCGCCCTCTTCGAACCCCAAGCCGACTGACGGCTCATCCTCCCCCGCCCTTCCCAGCAGCCCATCACCCGCAGAACGCGCATTGCCTTCGGCTGATTCTCCGTCGTCTCCCGTTCCACGCCCGCCTTCCCCCACCTCTAGCGACATCTATGGCTCGGACCTCACCTCTCTCCCTTCGGACCCTGTACAACCCCCGCAAGAACCCAAGGACCGTGAACATCCGCTCAACACCATCATCAAGCAGTTGCTCTCGTGGTTCCAAGCACACTATGCCTTGGACAGCGCTCGCACGGACACCTTGCCAGAAGGCTCGCAGAACAACACCCAGCCGACTGTCGCGGGCCCGACAGGGAAGAGGCGGGAGCTCAGCGAGGAATTCCAAGCCGAGGACGTTCTTGGCGGGCGGGATAGCAGCTTAGACGTGGCTCAAACCCTCCAGTACGAACGGCTCCGCGTCAAGCTCCAGTCGCACAACGCCATGCTCACGTTGTTTTACAAGTTGCTCAACGACCGGGAGTGGCCTGACCATGACAAGGGGCGCGACAAGAAGCCAAAGGGCGGGTATGCGCCGCCCAAGTCTGCCGTCCCCGCGACGTCGACTGTGACCGGCGGTTCGAAGTGTCGGTCCATGGACGAAGAGCCTGAAGCCAGGCCGGGTGCGAGCAAGCGCAGCAGGGCCTAGGCCGCTTAGGTGTTTTGGATAGGTTTTATCTGCATTGTTATCTGCTTCCTCGTCACCTGTACTTGACACGTTTCACTCGGACCTTTTGCGTCTCCTCCAGTAGCCTCACTTTCGCGACAATGCCTCCATACGTACCTTGCCTTCGCTACTACTCCGCGCGCCGTCAGAGGCTTGTTTCGTTCCGCAGATGTTCTACCGTCGCTGTACACCTGTGCTTCTGATAATACCCACAGTTTGAATCACATTCTTCACCGTTTCTCAAAGACGGGAGGCGTACATTCTCACTACGGAGGCATTTCAAGTCGCCCACGCCGAAGCCTTAACTTGGGAACTTGAACTTGGTCTCTCCGGGCGGGTCCGCTACCGAGGACGCAGCAGGCCCCGACGCTGCAATTAACGCAAAAGCGCCATCCGAAGAAGGGAGCGTCATGGTGCTGGGTCAGCCTTGCGCATACGTTTCCGATCGGGGGCAGCACGCTGACACTTCGTACGCATGCAGGCCCGGCGAGCTACGACAGCCCCACGTACACGCTCGAGTCGGCGGCTCGACGGTGTCCGGTTCTTCGATATGCCCATGTCGAGCATCCCGCCCGGGGACGGCGAGGTCGACGTGACGGTCGGCGACAATGGCCACAACTTGGCTCAGCTGCAAGATGGTCGCGGGGCACGTTGCCTTCGCCGGGAGTCGGCCTCCCCGGCGGCGCGGCGTCAAGTCGATACGGTCAGCCCGGAGGCGCACTGGTTCATATTCGAGAAGAAGTGAATGGCGGTGCGTTGACGATGCACTCACGGGGACTGTGCGATCAATTTTATGTCATGAAGGGTGTGCAATTGAATGTTTCTTCCTGTGGAACTTGAAGCTGGACGCACTGCGAGTCCGCGATTTGTGCACGCGTCCAAAGTGAGATACCTCGAATAGTGAGAGCTCCATTGACCACCATAGACACTGTCTTTGACTGGCTGTTTACTGGACTGGTCGACACTGGGTTGACGTGGACATCGTGACGGGGCCGCAAGCACACGCACGGCATCCGCCAGTCCGCGATCGACACTGGTTACCGTACCTGGTTTTCGTCTCCCCAATGACGACAGTGATGGTGAGAAAGAGGCAGGCGGTGGAGTCACTCGAGAAAAGTAAAATGATATATGCAGTACGAGATCCAGAATATTCCGTTCAGACAGTCGGGAGACGTATTAAGGACCCAGAAGAAGGGACGAGCATATTACTACGTACGAGAAAGGAGCTCAGGCCCTAGCCTTGCTCCGAACGCGCTTCGAGCCACCCTCGACGCCGTTGTCCCCAGTCCGCTTTGAACCAATCTGAGTAGAAGTGGTCGGGATGTTGTCCTTCGGCGGGGTGTATCCATTCAACTTGGGCTTCTTGTCGTGACTCTTGTCCTTGGCGGGCCACTTCATCCGCTGGACGTGACCCAACAGCAGCTCCACCATAGCATCGTGCGTCTCGAGCTTTTGGGCAAGCTCGAGCTGCTCCTGCTTGTATGCCTTGGATGTCGCCCGAACTTTGGGGGATGCAATGGGGGTGCGGTTGGTCAGCTGACTCACCCCCCTCATCCCCAGGAGGGCAAGAGACGCAGCGCCGGAAACCGCGTCGGCCTGGTCGACGCTGGCAGGCTCGGTGCCTCGAGGGACGGCTTTGATGTCCCGAGCATAAAGTGCCTTGAACCACTGGAGGAGCTCACAGATGAGGTGGCCTATGGGGTGCGATTGGACTTGCGCGGGTTCGCTCACCGATTTTCGGCCCGGCCACAGGAACTTGAGGTATGGGTTGATCACCTTCTGGTTCTCGTTGATTTGGGTGCCGGTGTAGCGGGTGATGTCGATGACCCCGAGATGCATTGCCATGAACTTCGTAGGTCCGGAGGTTGGACCAGAAAGCCCGTTGGTGTACTCGTCGAAATAGTGATACAGGAGCTCGCGCACGACGGCGGTAGCATTGTGAGGGAGGAAGCGAATGGCGAAGTAGAGGAGGACGTGGAAGAAGGACTCAAGATCGTCGGAGATTGTGATGATCCTCGAAAAGTTGGTCAGGGCGTGCACCGACATGAATTGCCATGTTCCCTGAAAGTTTGTCAGAACGGCGCAGCGGGAAACAAACGGACAATGCTCACCGTTCTGTCGAATTGACTGTTCCCCTCCTTCGTCTTGCCATCCTCGAAAGCTTTTGACAGCTCCCAGTCGTTCAGCAAGCCGCACCATGCGCCAGCGGCATTTGGATACAGAAGAATGTTCCCTGCGCTGATGTCCCTGTGGATGTAACCCGCTTGGCAGGCCTCTTTATGCGCTGCACGAGTACATTAGCACACAACCGGAATGAGAGCGCTCGTAGAAACAAACTCACCGATGACACAACAAAGAATAGCAATGACGAGTTCCAAGCCATTGGAAAACTCTGAGAGCGGCTTTCCAACCTCGGCGACGACAAGACGATAATGCTGGTGGGACTTCAGGGGACAGTTGCGGACATCCTCGTCGGCGTGGTACTCGGGCCAGTTGGCGTAGGACAGTGTCTCATCTCCTAGATCGCCATGGTAAAGGACGGTGGGGACATATTTTACCTTGTGCTGGTTGAGCACTTGCAGTACAGCGCCCTCCTTCTCGATACCAGGGTGATCGACGCGCCAAGCGTCCTTGAGGTATACGAAGTACACGAGCCTCGGCGGCTCGTTGCTAGCGGTAGACTCGTCGTCTTTCACAGGCTTGCCATCCTTGTTGGTGCAGAGTGGTTTGGGCTTGTTGTTCCCATCGAGCGGGACAGCGATGTAGCCACGGGTCCCGCGACCCACGACGCCACCAGAGTAGAAGTGAGGTTTCCCGACGGCGAAGTACTGACATGAGTCCGTGACCTCATCGTATACCTCCAGCCTCCACCACGGCCACTCTTCGTCGAGCGTCTTGTTGAATAGTGGCGGGACGTGGTCCTCCGGACGCATCTCCGCGATCTTCTGCCCGTATTCGCGCATCTCCGCCGCGAGCTCATTCAAACCCGGATCCCTCTCCTTGTCCTTCTTCTGGACGTCCTTGCCGTTGATGCGAGTCGCGGTGGGGTCATGGCCACGGTTCTTCGCCTGGAGACGACCGTAGCGCACGAAGAACTCGGTGAGGCGCGCGCCGCCGTCGGGGGTGGTGTAGTCGATCTTCTCGGTGGCGACGATGCCCGAGTGGTCGAAGCGGAAGATACGCGCGTAGCGGCCGAAGAAGAGGACGATGTAGTGGAAGAGGCGTTTCTGGAACTTGAACACGAGGGCAGCGTAGGAGAGCAGCTGTGCCCATATGTCCTCGCTGATAAGGCCAGATCACTCAGCTAGCAATAAGCGAAGGATTTGGTGGAGTAAAGACCAACTCGAAGCTGGGGAGCTACCCCAGCTTCTGAGGGGTTTATATATTCCCTGAGGCCTGCGCACGGACCAGCCGCACGGACCAGGCTTTAGGGCAGGACATACGGGTCGTTACAGGTCGTGCTACGGCTAAGTGTGCGCTAAATCGTAAAGATCGTAACATTACCTCCCTCTTTAGCTTCATGTCCTCAGGAAGCCGTGTAAGTACTATCTAGTCATTATTACATTATTATCTTTATTAGACGAGAAGTAGTTAGTCATAAGCGAAACATCGTATATAGTCTTGTGGTGTGTCGTTACTGCTTGGGTTTCGTCTTTTCCAGTCATTGTATCTGCGAGTCCAGAAGTCATAACAGTCTGTATCGTACGTGATTATTTGTTCATGTTTGTTTGTGGCTGTGAGTAGGAAACGAGTGTGTATGCGTGGTGCGAACTTGTTAGCTGCATAGAATGCGACAATAAGCTTTTGGCATCATCTGTTCGAAGTTTTCTGTATCCAAATGTACCCATTCGCGATCGGGCCCGTGTGAGTCCACACCATTGAACGAGTAGTGGACCTTCCGAGATCGTCCTGATCCTTCTACAATTTGGAATCCAAGATTGCTTCCACTTCTCGTTCTGGTTCTAAGAGGGT
>CM035304.1:3228362-3348891 GCA_002900995.3 Ganoderma boninense
GGAAGTGTATTACCCAAACAGCCGGCAGTAAATACCTGTGAGCAACATCTATATCTATGTATACAACATATCGATACTGTGGACATGCCAGCGTCGCGGCGACATGACAAGGGAGGGCAGACTACTCACAAAAATACTGATACTTCCACTTACACCCACTCACGAGGGGTTTTCAGCACCGCCATCAACTTGCCCTCCCTGCTCTCCGCCTCAGTCCCAAGCTCGCTCATGTACTCCCACCGAGCCGTCTCAGGCAGGCTCATTAAGATGCTCTCGATCCGCGCACCCGGTGTCATCAACCCGAACTTCGTCCCCCGGTCGTACACCAGATTGAACTCGACGTACCGCCCACGACGGAGGAGCTGCCACCGCTTCTCGTGCTCCGTGCTCGGCGTCTTCCAGTGACGCTCCAGGACGGGGATGTACGACGGCACGAACGCGTCGCCCGCGTCCTTCACGAACGCAAAGATCTCCTCAGCGGTCTTCGGACGCGCTGCACCGTCTGCGAAACTCTTGTGCGACTCACTGCAGAGGTCGTCAAAGAAGATGCCCCCGATCCCGCGCGATTCCCCGCGGTGCGTGATGTAGAAGTACTCGTCGCACCACTTCTGAAACGTCGGGTAGACGTCCGCGCCGTGCGCGTCGCACGCACCCTTCAGAGTCCTGTGGAAGTGCACCGCGTCCTCCTCGTACAGGTACGACGGCGTCAGGTCCGCCCCGCCCCCGAACCACCACGCGATAACCTTCCCGGGCCTGCCCTCCGCCGCCTCCTCCTCCGTTGGCGTCTCGGTGAGCTCGAAGTAGCGGTAGTTGGCGTGGACCGTGGGTGCGTGCGGGTTGCGTGGGTGGACGACGAGGGAGAGGCCCGCGGCGAAGAAGGGGACGGCGGTCTGGATGTCGGGGATGGTGGAGTGGTCGGCGCGCATCTGCTTGATCGCGGGCGGGGGCAGCATGCCGTGGACGATGGAGACGTTCACCCCGCCCTTCTCGAGCACCGTCTCCTGGTGCGCGACCTCCTGTGCTCCGGGCGCGGGTGCGGGGACAGCGAAGACGCAGGAGACGCCGCGGCCGCCTTCTGCGCGGAGCCAGGAATCGCGCTTGAATGGGGGAGCGTTGGGGTCAAGCCTTTCGAAGGCGGAGACGATGTCCTCCTGGAGCTTGCAGACATAATCCTCGACGCGTTGGCGCATGGGGGTGCTGGAAGTGGCGGACATTGTGTGGGCGTTGGGGGAAGATGTGTGGTGTGTGGAACTGGGCTTTTACGGACCTCGTTCCCGCCGTCCGGCCCCAATCCGGCCGCATCTCGACCACTAGTGCATCGTCTCAGACGTCGAGAGCATCCATAGCGGCCGAGGTGGAGATATCAATGTCATTCTTGAGCGCAAAAGGGGACGATGTGGGACGACGGGATGGAAGGAGGTCAAGGTGCTGGCCAAGCGATACATCGCAGAACTCGGTTCCGCCAACTCTCGGCGACGGCGCTAGACGCGCCCAACCTCGTCGCGGTTGTCACCCCCCCGGGCCTCCCTGCTCCCTCCTCAATCTCATCCACATCCACTCACTCCGAACTTACTCCATGACAACTTCATTTCCTAACAGCTAATCGTTTGTACATCATACTCGAGCATCCGTCGCTGCGATGAGGTACGTTATCCTACGAAAGCGGCCGGTGAGTCGGGCTGGAATACTAGGTTGTCGTTGAATGTTCAGCAGCTAGCTACATACTGCTGAATCGTCCCGAAGTAGTTACGGAAACATCTCAAGTCGCCCATGCCGAAGCTTCAAGAGAAACTCGCTACTGGTGGGTATACTACCGAGGGCGCAGCCCGGAAAACCGTGAGCAACAGATATGCGCCCTCCGAAGGAAGCGTCGTAGTACCAGGTCAGCCTCCCGCGTTTTCCCGAAATGTCCGACGGCCAGCACGAGTCCAGTACGCTGACAACATCTACTACGCTACTACTACTCATGCAGGTCCAATGGGCTACGACAGCCCGGAGTACACGCTCGGCGATGCCCGGTTCTTCGATGTGCCCGTGTCAAGTGTCCCACCTGGATACTGCGAGGTCGACGTGCTTGTCGACGACAATGACAACAAGCTCAATTGCGTGATAGTCGCCGGGCACGTCGCCTTCTCCGCCTCGATACGGTCAACCCGGAGGCGCACTGGTTCATATTCCAGAAGAAATGAAGCACCGTGCGTTGGCGACGTACGACAATATAACAGGGCGGTCAAGCAATCATAAAAATGACCAAGCCAAATGTCGTCGAGAAGCTGCTTGCGTCGAGGGAGTCAATAACAGACGGACTCGAAGTTCAAGTTTGCAACTGCAACGCCTCGGAGCGGAAAGTTGCTTAGTAAGTTCACTGGCTGGTGCCCTCCGCTGTTTGATCAATGGCCAAAGTTAGCCCAACCGCGAGGACTACATTGAATGTTATGTCCATGAAATCGCAGGAAGACACTATCCTCCGCCGAGATGGTACGGTGGACTCACGCTACGTCGTCTCAGAAGCCGGTGACTATTTAGGCATTATCACACTCTAGCTATTTAGGAGTCAAACATTAATGCTCGCAACAAGTCCTCAGATGAGAGCGTGGAATGTCCGCGGTCGTTTGCATGCTACTTGATATTGATTAGTCAATTTGAGAACCCCGCAATCTATACCACCCATGTTCCCTCAGTCTTCAGAGTCAGTCCTCTAGCCGCGCGACCGCCGGGTGTCAGCTCTCCTGAAGTCGATGATGTCGTATGTACTGCGTGCAAACCTTGACATGACTCCTGCTAGCGGAAAGTCGACTCTTCGGAAGCCGGAGGCCAAAGAGAACTTGAAGGCTAAAAGAATGTTTCCTTCGGAGAGGCGCAGAAATTCCTCGATGTGATTATGTACAGTATAAGATACAGAAAATACCGTTCGGACGCTCGAGCGACCCAGTAGGGAAGCGGAAGACGGCGCGAACACAGTACGGCGGCGTACAAAAAAGGAGCTCAGGCCCTAGCCTTGCTCCGAACCCGCTTCGAGCCAGCCTCGACGCCGTTCTCCCCGGTCCGCTTTGAACCAATCTGAGTAGAAGTGGTCGGGATGTTGTCCTTCGGCGGAGTGTACCCGTTCTTGGGCTTCTTGTCGTGGCCCTTGTCCTTGGCGGGCCACTGCATCTGCCGGACGTGACGCAACAGCAGCTTCACCATAGCGTCGTGCGTCTCGAGCTTCTGAGCAAGGTCGAGCTGCTTCTGCGTGTATGCATTGGACGTCTCCTGAACGCTGGGGGATGAATCGGGCGTGCCGTCAGTGGTCGACTGTACCCCCTCCATCCCTAGGAGGGCAAGAGACGCAGCGCCGGACACCGTGTCGGCCTGGTCGGCAGGCTCGGCGGTTTCAGGGACGTCTTCGATGTCCTGAGCATACAGCGCCTTGAACCACTGGAGGAGCTCGCGGACGAGGTGGCCTATGGGGTGCGATTTGGTTTGCGCGGGTTCGCTCGTCGATTGACGGCCTGGCCACACGAACCTGAGGTATGGATCGACAACCTTCTGCCTCTCGTTGATTTTGGTGCCGGTATAGCGAGTGATGTCGATGACCCCGTTATGCATTGCCATGAACTTGGTAGATCCGGAAGTTTGACCAGGAAGCCCGTTGGTGTACTCGTCGAAATAGTGGTAGAGGAGCTCGCGCACGACGGCGGTAGCGTTGTGAGGGAGGAAGCGAATGGCGAAGTAGAGCAGGACGTGGAAGAAGGACTCAAGCTCGTCGGAGATTGTGATGATCCTCGAAAAGTTGGTCAGGACGTGCACCGACGTGAATTGCCAGGTTCCCTAAAAGTTTGTCAGAACGGCGCAACAGGAAACAAGCGGACAATGCTCACCGTTCTGTCAAATTGACGGTTCCCCTCCTGCGTCTTCCCATCCTCGAAAGCTTTCGACAGCTCCCAGTCGTTCAGCAAGCCGGACCATGCGCCAGTGGCATTTGGATACAGAAGAATGTTCCCAGCGCTGATGTCCCTGTGGATGTAACCCGCTTGGCAGGCCTCTTTATGCGCTGCACGAGTACATTAGCACACAACCGGGATGAGAGCGGTCATAGAGAAAACTCACCGATGACACAACATAGAATAGCAATGACGAGTTCTAAGCCATTGGCAAACTCTGAGAGTGGCTTTCCAACCTCGGCGACGACTAGACGATAATGCTGGTGGGACTTCAGGGGACAATTGCGGACGTCCTCGTCGGTGTGGTACTCGGGCCAGTTGGCGTAGGACAGTGTCGCATCTCCTAGATCGCCATGGTAAAGGACGGTGGGGACATATTGTACCTTGTGCTTGTTGAGCACTTGCAGAACAGCGCCCTCCTTTTCGATACCAGGGTGATCGACGCGCCAAGCGTCCTTGAGGTATACGAAGTACACGAGCTTCGACGGCTCGTTGCTAGCGGCGGACCCGTCGTCTTTCACAGGCTTGCCGTCCTTGTCGGTGCAGAGTGGTTTGGGCTTGTTGTTCTCGTCGAGCGGGACGGCGATGTAACCGCAGGTCCCGCGACCCACGACGCCGCCAGAGTAGAAGTGCGGCTTCCCGACGGCGAAGTACTGACTTGACTCCGTGACCTCATCGTACACCTCCAGCCTCCACCACGGCCACTCTTCGTCGAGCGTCTTGTTGAACAGCGGCGGGACGTGGTCCTCGGGACGCATCTCTGCGATCTTCTGCCCGTACTCGCGCATCTCCACCGCGAGCTCATGCAAGCCCGGGTCCCTCTCCTTGTCCTTCTTCTGGACGTCCTTGCCGTTGATGCGAGTGGCGGTGGGGTCATGGCCACGGTTCTTCGCCTGGAGACGACCGTAGCGCACGAAGAACTCCGTGAGGCGCGCGCCGCCGTCGGGGGTGGTGTAGTCAATCTTCTCGGTGGCGACGATGCCCGAGTGGTCGAAGCGGAAGATGCGCGCGTAGCGGCCGAAGAAAAGGACGATGTAGTGGAAGAGGCGTTTCTGAAACTTGAATATGAGGGCGGCGTAGGAGAGCAGCTGCGCCCATATGTCCTTGCCCCCATCGGTGGTGGGGTCAGTGCCTGGGTCGGGGGTGTCGTGGAGCTTGCACTCGATGCCGAGTTCGAGAGCTGACCAGATGTTGCGCCTAGACTCTTCGCCGAGGGACGTAAAACCTTTTGCAGGGGCATTATCGGAGAGATACATGCCACAGTCGATGGCCTGCTTCGTCTCGTCGTTGGGGTCGGCTTTGTAGCCGGTGGTTACGAACACCTTCCCCTTGAACTGTCCGGAGGAGTTCAGTCGATCGCACTGGGATTAAAGTCGATGTGAGCACGGAGTCGCATCGCGTCATATTTGGTGAGCGATGACTCACGAGCCATTTGTACATGGCCTTCTCGGAGGAGAAGGTGGTTGGGGCACCATCGAAGATGTTGGGAACGGCCTTCTTCGAAGTCGAGGTGTTGGGAGGGAAGAAGTTGTCGAAGAAAGCATCTATGTCAGAAACGTACGCCTTCTCGTGTGCCATGGTTCGTAGTTCGGCTCTCGCGTCCACCTTGTTGCGGGCGAGTGTCGCGGCAGATCCGTTGACTCGACAGAACTTGGTTGGAGAGCTGGGTACGTTAGAGGAGATGTAAGACATAGCAGTTATGAGAGAGGTGGATGAAGCAGAAAGAGAAGGTGGCGAGAGAGATAGAGGGGGGATGAGGGTGAGGAAGCGCAGGAGACGACGATGAACATACCTGTCTTATATGCACTTGATGGTTGGGCCCGTTAAGGTAGGAAACTATCAGAAGAATATATATCAATTAGTATACAACTTTCACAGTGACTCGGATGGGGGAACAATGGCGGCCGGAAGGGGGCCAGAGCAGACGGTGGTTGAGAGAGAGCAAGTTGGATTTCGCTAGCGCCCGCTACCCGCGTGTTGTGACAGCCTGCCCTGTGACGCATTGATGATCACATGCACACATCAGCTTCGTCCGCCGACAGAACGTCCACCCTCAGCCAGATGCTGTAAATTTTACCTTACTAGTGAGATATAGCGCACAGAACGTCCCAAATGATACTCAGTCGAGAGTAGTAGTCCTGCCACTGATGCCTGAACGCCAAGGTTGGGGACAAAGGTACGTCTCAGGTGGCTATCACGTATCATGATAAGTCACTGTCCGACTTTCCCCTGCTTTCAACAGAAGTACACGACAGGGACCATTCCGAAGGTATAAGCTTCCCTGAGAGTCGAGACCATTGCCCCTGACCTTCAGATATAGTACGTACCTGTTCCTCCCCTTGCCGGCTCGAGGTTTGCCTGCAACCTGTGTAAGTACTACTGTCGGGGCCGATCAATTCGTGTATTCAAGCTATTATTCAAGCGATTCAAGTTTCCAGGCGGGTCATGAGGCCACACTCCTCCTTCGATGACCAACCTCTCTGTGCCAATATCTCTGGCTCTGGCTTATGAGTTACTATTCCGAGTCTTCCTACATCGACACCCCCTGGGTCCAGTATTTTGCTCAAACGCAGACTTCATATACACCATCTATGGCCCCAGAAAAGCTCACACCGGACTGAACTGGTGGTGCCGCTGCCCAGGCCGCGCGAGCTCTCCGAAGATGGATGGTGCAGAATGTGCTCAAGGTATTTTTTGCGCCCCGAGTCACAGTGAGAAGAGAACCGGGTGGGTGAGATCCAGCTATCGGTAGCAACCAGACAGGTTGAAGCAGTCCGCTGTGCGGCTCGCTTAGTGGCCCATCTCTGAACAGAACAATAAGAGTCTGGCTCACGCTGAGAGGTCGATTAGAAAAAGAGGAACAAACAACATATTTAAGAACAAGACGAACCTGGAAGGTGGCCGACAGGATATGGGTTGAGCCGCCTGGAATAATGGAACGACACTGGATTAAGCGACGATTTCAAACGTGACTAGGTCCTGAGCACCGCCACACGTTCGTCACGCCCTCCAGCATCAGGCAATCGTCACAACAGTCTGCTCTTGAGATGCATGACCAGGATGCATGTAATATTTTCGTTTTATGTTCGGTGCAGTTGAAGTCTAAGAAGGACAATGCACAGAGAATTGAGCGAGGAGCTTGGTGCAGGGGGGAACGAAGGATTAAGCGGTGTGATGCCGCGTGCCGGATCGGAGGCACATGGCATGTCACGGCAAGTTGACACGAGCGCTTGGCCAGTTGAACTTTGTCTCTCAACCACCACTCCCAGATCGACTCGGCCCCCATTGTCCTCCCATCCGGGTTTTGATCAGGGCCTCTTTCTATACTGGGACTTCCTTTTTGCTTTGCTGCGGTTCTTTCCAGAGGCCACGCGGCCAGTCCGTGGGGACATATATAAGCCTCCATTTGTACGTCGTTCGTGTTTCCGCCTCCCCGCTCCACTCACCTGCTAACTCAACCACCTGCTCTGACTGCTTGTCCTACTGCCACACATCCTACAATGTCCACTTTATCTCATACCACGCCTAGCTCCCCTACCAAAGCCCTCCGTCAAAATCCGGCTGCGACTCGCAAGTTCTCCAGGCAGGACGCCCGTGCCGAGCTGCGATCCACCATGCGGAAAAAGGCGACTATCGTCCCGCTCGGGACGATGATGGATGACTTCTTGACTCCCCTTGCCAAGGGCTCCAAGGCGATTCCCAACGTCTTCACCAATGTCCCAAAGTTCAGCTCCGAGAGGGAGATGTACGACTACATCGTGAGCCCATCGTATTGTGATCCATTCGCTGCCTCGTCTGCTTACCCGCGTCGCATCGCAGACAAAGACCCTCAATGCCTCCGGACAGTTCGGCCGCACGACGTTCGTGACGACGGCCCACAAGCCTGACAAGAACGACGACAGCAAGCAGGCGATCGACTGCGGCATGTACGCCTCAAAGCTGGCGCCGAAGGAAGAGTACCTCGAGTCCGGCGAGGAGTCGCGGCGTATGATATGGGCCCTCATCGAGCTCCTCATCGAGTGCAAGCTCGACGGCGTCGGCCAGGACCCCTTCGACGACTCTACCGAGGGCGGCGAGGTCACGGCCGAGAAGCGCCGGGAGGTGCTCGGCCAGATCCTGTCGTACGTCGAGCTCGCGTTCAAGTACCAACAGCGCGAGGCGGTGTTCATGGTCCTCTTCCTCGGCAAGTACGCCCGTGTCGTGCGCTTTGACCGCTCCGGCATCATCGCGTCCGAGAAGATCGCTTACAAGGACGATAAGAAAGATGGCTCTAAGCTCACCGAGTTCATCGTCCGGTACGCCCGCCTCGGCGCCTCGAAGCGTGGCCACGACTCCACCGCGGTCCGTATCTCTCCCACCGACGCGCTCGGGGAGAAGCTGAAGGAGCACGGGGCCGCTGCCGCCGAGAAGGACCCCGAGGACCACGTGCAGAAGCTCTTCAACCAGTCCCTCGACGAGAAGTGGCCGTGGTGGAAGTTGGAAGTGCAAGACGAGGAGTCCAACAAGATGAGGTGGTTCGCCGTGGGCAAGCCCCACTTCTACGCTGGGGGCGTCGCAGGCCGGGGCACGCGTGGCTACGTTGCGATGCCACTCGACGACGAGGGCGAAGAAATCGACTCGAAGGCCGCGTTCGTCTACCTCAAGGACGCCTGGCGCGTGGACCACGAGGGGATGGAGATGGAGGGCACTATCCTGAAGGCCCTCAACGCCGCCAAGGTTCAGTACGTACCCACCCTGTTGTATCACGGCGACCTGGGCCAGAGCACGGAGTCGTACGACCGGTGGCCTGACTATCACGAGGGCAAGACCCGAGAAACGTGTCCGCTGAAATCCCATCAACACTATCGTCTCGTCGTGGCCGAAGTCGGCAAGCCGCTCTCCGAGTTTGAGAACGCCTTCCAGCTCGTGTGGGCTTTGTTTTGTTGCATCACCGGTACGTGCCGTTATGTATCAGTATCACATCAGTGTCCTATCACCTCTTGTACTCACGCACGTCGACAGCACATGAACAAGCTTGTGCGGCAGGCTACATTCATCGCGATATTAGCGCGGGGAACATCCTCCTCTACAAGGATGAGGATGGTGAATGGAGCGGTCTCCTGAACGATTGGGAGCTGTCAAAGGAATGTGTAAATTGGAAGACCCAAGGGGGTGGGCGGCAACTCGATCGAACTGTATGTTCCACTGCCAACGTCGCATGAGTGCTTAATGTACTGACCTCTCGACGTCTAGGGTACCTGGCAGTTCATGTCTGTGCATGTGCTACTGAAACACACGAAGTTGATTGAGATCCCCGACGACCTCGAGTCATTCTTCCACGTGCTCCTCTACTTCGCCGTTCGATTCCTTCCCCACAACCTCGCCGATACACTCGTTGGCCACTTTCTCTACAAATATTTCGACGACTACTCGGACGGTGAACCAGGCTTCATCTGCGGCTCCTTGAAGTACAACGCCATCAAGCGGGGCATCATTGACCTCTCCACCATCACCGGAAGTGGTGGCGGCGACGAGGCTCAGACTGAGCAGCCCCTCTTGTTCCTCGAGTCTCATCCCTCCACCACTTCTCGCGATGACAAGGATACCACAGAAAAGGGTCAAGAGTGTCGCTGCGAAGACCCACCCCGTCAACGCCCTCGTGTCCGAGCTCCTTAAAGCATTCCAGGCGTTCTATGCCAGGGACGCCCAAGAAGTGCCGGAGCAGGCAGCATACGCCGACCCCTTCGGCATCCCCCCCACGTGCTCGCCAGGCTCAAGAGGCCAAATAGACAGGAGGTCGACCCAGCCGGCGCATCTGGTGCCATCGGGCCCGCCTCCGCCACCACTAGCCATCCGACCGTCGATCCGAAAATGGCAGCGAAGATCGAGTCGCACGCCGCTATTTTAGATCTCATCTCAAACCACCTTACTCGCTCACTGTGGCCTAAGCTCGACAAGAGCGAGGACAAAAAGCCGAAGGGGGGATACGTTCCCGCGAAGGAGAACACCGCCGTCGCGACCGGCTCGAAGCGCGGCGCGGAAGGTGGCGGGGAGTCGACGTCGAAACGAGTACGGAGCCGTGCTGCTTGACTTCATAGGTGACCTGCTTGTGGGCGTGCACATTTTTGGGACGTGGTGTTCATGACGTTGTGTCGTATACGCTATTTGAGTTGTTCTACGTCGACAATCTTTCGTATGCAGCATTTCGTGTCCGATCGTCTCACGGCGTGCATCCCGACACTCCGCAGGACGTGATTTTCCCGTGGAATCCTCCTGGGGTCCCTTGTGGCATGCACAAAGAGCGAAGCGCCATCGAGCGCCCTGGCATGCAAAACACCAAGGCGATTTCACAAACATATCGCGACCAGCGGCATATGGGGATGTACATTGTGTCTGTATGTCTGGCCGCCGTGTAATGTTAATATCAATAATCGCCTCTTAGTATAACGACTGGCTAAACCCCTCCTCGGGGTGGACGCGACTGACCATACCTGCGGCTGTCACAGTAACTTGAAGTATAGTTCATCCAAGGTTCACCGATATCTCGAGTCCTCGCCGAGTCTGTTCTGCCTTCGACTTCAAGCTAGCTTCCTTCAAAGCGCACTGGCTGGTGGACCACCCTCACACGCGTTCGCTATCCATCTAATGCAAAGTGCGTTTGAACCCACATTGAACAGGCGATGAAGCCAAGCACCATAATTTGGAAAGTCAAATTCGTTGGGAGCTAACGTTCTCGCGTCAGTGTTACGAACACCAGGAGTCCGGGCTCCCAACAGCGAAGTAACGACACGAGTTCGTGACCTCATCGTGCACCTCGAACCTCCGCCATGTCCCGAGCCATTGCTGGTCGAGCATCTTGTTGAACGGTGACGGGGCATGGTCCTCAGGGCGCATCTCCACCACAAGCTCATGCAAACCCTCGTCCCCCTGTTTGTCCTTCTTTGTAAAGTTGTACAGTTCTAGCCGTGATGTGGTTACGACTGCGATACTTTGCCTGGAGACGACCGTAGCGCACGCAGAACTCTATGCGGCATACACCGCTCTCGGTGGTGGCCTATTAGTCGACCTTCGGGGTCGCGACGATGCCTAAGTGGTCGAAGCGAAAAATACAAGCATAACGGCCGAAGGAAAAGGTCAGTGTAATGACAAAGGCGTTTCTGGAATTTGAATACGTGCAAATTCAAATCGCGGGACATTTATCCGCGGTGACGGATGACTTTCACGAGATCCACAAGACATGAGAAGGGAGAGAGTGTATTGGCCCATACGGTCGTAGCTTTAAGCAACCACACTCTCTATGTATACAACATATTGATACTATGGAGATATCAGCGTTCCGGCGACACGACAAGGAAGGCCAGACTACTCACAAAAACACAAATACTTCCAGTTATGCCCACTCGCGAGGACTTTTCAGCACCGCCATCAACTTGCCCTCCCTGCTCTCCGCCTCAGTCCCAAGCTCACTCATGTACTCCCACCGCGCAGTCTCCGGAAGGCTCATCAAGATGCTCTCGATCCGCGCACCCGGCGTCATAAGCCCGAACTTCGTCCCCCGGTCGTAAACCAGGTTGAACTCGACATACCGCCCGCGCCGGAGGAGCTGCCACCGCTTCTCGTGCTCCGTGCTCGGCGTCTTCCAGCGACGCTCCAGGATGGGGATGTACGACGGCACGAACGCGTCGCCCGCATCCTTCACGAATGCAAAGATCTCCTCCGCGGTCTTCGGACGCGCTGCTCCATCCTCGAACCTCTTGTGCGTCTCGCTGCAGAGGTCGTCGAAGAAGATGCCCCCGATCCCGCGCGACTCCCCGCGGTGCGTGATATGGAAGTACTCGTCGCACCACTTCTTGAATGTCGGGTAGACGTCCGCACCGTGCGCGTCGCACGCACCCTTCAGAGTCCTGTGGAAGTGCACTGCGTCCTCCTCGTACAGGTACGACGGCGTCAGGTCCGCCCCGCCCCCGAACCACCATGCGATGACCTTCCCGGGCCTGCCCTGTGCCGCCTCCTCTTCCGTCGGCTGCTCGGTCAGCTCGAAGTAGCGGTAGTTGGCGTGGACGGTGGGCGCGTGCGGGTTGCGCGGGTGGACGACGAGGGAGAGGCCGGCGGCGAAGAAGGGCACGGCGGTGTGGACGTCGGGGATGGTGGAGTGGTCGGCGCGCATCTGCTTGATCGCGGGCGGGGGCAGCATGCCGTGGACGATGGAGACGTTCACGCCGCCCTTCTCGAGCACTGTCTCCTGGTGCGCGACCTCCTGTGCTCCGGGCGCGGGTGCGGGGACGGCGAAGACGCATGAGACGCCGCGGCCGCCTTCTGCGCGGAGCCAGGAGTCGCGCTTGAATGGGGGGGCATTGGGGTCGAGGTTCTCGAAGGCGGAGACGATGTCCTCCTGGAGCTTGCAGACGTACTCCTCGACGCGTTGGCGCATGGGGGTGCTGGAGGAGGCGGGCATGGTGTGGATGTTGGGGTGGATGTGGGGAAAGACGGGCGCGGTGTGGAAAGTACTGGGCTTTTTACGGACCTCGTTCCCGCCGTCCGGCCCCAATCCGGCCGCGTCTCGACCACTACTTAGTCCATGGCCTCAGCTGTCGAGAGGATCCATCGCGGGCCGAGGTGAGGATATCAGTGTCATTTTGGGGGGGTAAAGGGCGATGCTGTGGGATGACGAGAGGGAAGGAAGTCGAGGAACTGAGCTTGCCGGAGAGTACTGAACGTTGGCTTGGGAGGCGCCCGTACAACTTCTTCCGTCGCCACCGTTTCCGAGTTCTTCCTCTACATACTTACCATCCTCCGTTTCACGTACTGCATTGCATTCGTTGTCTTAGCTCAATCATTACGACAAGAGACCATGATCTACCCAGTCGGCCAGAGCTGAGAGAGTCGGGCTGTGATAACTGGTGTCGTCGCATGCACGGCACAGCCCCTGGGATCGCAGCAAACCTCGCGCTCGTGCGAAGCACAACTCTCTCTGGGACAAGCCTCGTGAGACTGGTAGGAATGCTGTGGTCGTGCGACATAACAAGTATAGTACGTATGACAGGTTCCCATCTACGACATCAGAACGCACTGCATCTCACCCGCACATTGCCCAGTAGTTGGCCCGGTTGCTCAAATGAGCACAGACCGGCGTCGCGTTGGCTTCGTTTTCCTTGTCCTAGACCATTCACTTCCTCTGTGAACATCCCCCCGAACTCCCCGAGATGCCAGTAACGTTCAAGGTCGCTTCGCACCCTGCAAATGCTCTAAGGTTTCTCAAGGGCGGCACCCCTAACGCAGAGGCCGTCCTGAAGCTCGGCTGCGAGGCCCAGGGGTCACGTTGCAAGGATCTGCTGCAGAGCTCCGTCGACATGGACGACCTGACGAAAATCTGTCCTGTCAGCAACGGTTTCGTCTACGCCGCCTTAGAGGCTTATGGGTCGCACCACCATCTCCGTATTCGGTTCGTCGTCCTACGTATTGATCAACAGCCCTGTCTAATGGCGCATACATAGGCCTGATGACGTCTGGCTGGCAATCCTGGTCCAGCTGAATTTCTAGTACGTACACCTTACTCTCATAACCAGAGTCCAGCCCCCTTATACTGCCCTAGCATCAACGCACATGCTGAAGAGCTGCGTCCCCTCTTCGTCGCTCACGAAGGGAAGAAGAGACTGGTAGTGAGGACCGTCGGCGATCGCTACACAGTCAACTATGCGAAACTTGCTCAGACCTTCACCAAACGAATCCACGAGAACGTGCGTCGGTGGCCGTCCTATTGTCTGCGCTTGTTACTCAACTAGTCGTTTTAGGTGGTCGACGACACTTTGGTGGAATGGATCCTCCCCAACTTCACCACGACGACCGTGAAGGATACCACGGTCTGCTCAGTCGTCATGATGGCAACCCTGAAGGAGTGCGCCCGCTTTTCAACCACAATCCCCGTCGTCCTACGCTGACCCTCCCCCCATCCACACAGGTATTTCGAGTATTTCATTGGCATTATCTGCGGCATCCCGTCCATCACCCTCGAGGGCGAACGGTCTGACTGGGAGGAGATCCACCGCCGCCTCTGGCGGCTCTACGACCTGGGCAAGGAGCCTGCCGTGTGGGCGGAGATGCTCCGCCCTATTATCCGCCGGTTCGTCACCGCGTTCGACGGCCCGCCCGACGAGGCGTTCTGGAAGCACATCATGTACCGCGCCGACGAGCTGTGCGGGAAGGACGACCTCAGCGGGTGGATCACGGGCTTCTGCGTGTGGTCGACCAAGGGCGAGTGGAAAGGCAGGCACCTCCCGGAGGACGTCCCTGTCAAGCCCGAATACGCACCGATCCCTCTGCCCCCCGTCGCGGTGCAGGATATGTCGGCCGCCGCCGCTCCCGCCCCTGCTGCGAAGCGTCTGGACAAAGTCATACCGAAATGGCTGCGGAGGCACTCCAAGTCGCTGATGCCCAAGCTGCGAGAAAAGACCTCCGAGAGTGCCGCTGCCACCGAGAACGCCGCCCCAGAGACTGCGAGCAGCACTTGTGCGCCCTCCGGCATAGGAAGCGTGATGGTGCCCGGTCGGTCTCTTCACGCCTCCTTTGAATTTCCGATGCATCAACTGACTTGACACCCTACGCCTTACACCTTTCTGCGCGTGCACTGGCAGGTCCGCGGAGCTACGACAGCCCGGCGTACACGCTCGACGGCGTGCGGTTCTTCGACATACCTGTGTCGGGCATCCCGCCCGGGTACTGCGAGGTCGACGTCACGGTCGACGACAACGGCGACGAGCTCGACTGCATGATGGTCGCCGGGCACGTCGCGTTCTCCGGCTCGGCCGCCCCTGGGAGCGCTGAGCTCGATACGGTCAGCCCGGAGGCGCACTGGTTTATATTCGAGAAGAAGTGAAGGGCGGCGCGGTGGCGGTGTACGATAACAGGGTTTGTGTTATGACGGGCGGGCAACTTGAATGCTTCTCCTGGCGAAACTCGATGCTGTGCACTGGACTCGACGTGAGGGTGGCGCAAGTGCATGCGCGATATCTCCCAGTCCTCGGCCGATATGGGGCTCTCGTTCCCGGACCAGACCTTCTTCTGATCGCCGCCTGAAGCTTGGTGGTTTTCACGAAGTGTCTTCATCCGGCCCGGGGGTTCGCGAATGCAATTCGTGGTGGCATCACGCCTATGATGTCAGCTATCCTAACTTAGAGCAGATTCACAAATGGACGATGTGTGCCAGATTTTTTTTTCTTTCGATACCGATACGTCTGAATCAGTGAATCTTCCGAGAAGCATTACGAAGATTTCGTCTGTGACAACTGGGGCAAGAAGTTTCGGTGCCCAGCACGAGCTGGATTTCTTCGTGGCTCTGCTATGCGACCACTATTGATACCGCAGATGGTACGAGCCCAAGGATCGGAGAAGGAGTTCATGAGGGAGAGGATGCGCGCGAGGTCGTCTTGAAGCACAGCAAGCTCGATCCCCGGGACTCTGGTCATCAGGAGAGACGGGAAACCATAGCCATAGAGCATGCCATCGCTCGGAGGTGGGTCGGCGAAAGAAATGGACCTGGGTGCGGGGACGCCATGGCATGACCCTCGAGGTTCATGGAGAGGCCCTCTCAGGCCTGCTCGTGCGCGCGAGGCCCATGCTTGAGGATGAGGTTGGTGCCGACTTGCATCGGGATGTCGCAAAACAGGGAGTACCATCTGGAGAGTGGCTGGAGCAGCCACTCATGGAAGTAGAATATGATCCTCGTAGAGAGACAGAGAGATGGGTATCCAATGGGTGGACATGGGCGAAGGTCGCGGAGGAGCTGAGCAGGTGGGAAACGCCGGGGCAGGCGTTGGGTCGCTGGAACCAGGGAGCATATTCGTACCGAGACTTGGACTGCTGGAGTTTGATAATGACGATGGTTGTATGAGTCGAGACTATCAAGTGGAAGTTGTCTGAAACCTAGCACGAGCACCCTGCCTTACGCTGCCAGCATCGTAATGGTTGAGGATGCGATGCTTGAGCTTGAGCGCTTGAGCCCAGGCCAGGCCCTGACATGGACATTCGGGCCGGAAGATGCCGAAACGCCCAAGTCAAACCGAACGGGCCAGGCTTGTCAGTGGCAGTCACTCACTGACCCACTCAGGCTCAAACCTTGCGTTTCTGTATACTTTGTCGACAAAACAACAGAGACTTCGAGACATCCAGCTCAGGAACACCGAAGTCGCTTACTTCTCCCTTAGATGGCACCTGCCAGTGACAGTGCCAATGGCGATAGCGCGAATGTCCATGAAGCAGTCCCCGACGACGTGTTTCTCGTCGTCTTCTCCCTTTTGGATGTAGCCGATCTCTTGAGATGCGCACAGGCAAGTAGTGACGGCGTGTTTAATCTAGACATGAGGCCCTCACTGATCCAGGATCCAGGTTTGCGGCCAATTCCGCCGTCTGGTCGAGACGGATGCGTCCCTGCAATACAAGATCGAGCTCGCGAAAAGCGGCATGGTCGACGGGCCCACCGGGCTTTGCACCTTAGGAACAGGCGACCGCCTCGCTCGTCTGCGCGCATACAACGCTCGGCTGCGCAACGGTGAATACACCAACCTACAAGATTGTCCCGTCGACTCCGATCCTGACCAACCTGGCGCACCCTCGGCGGAGCGCGTGTGGTCGACGGGCGCGTCCGTTGCGTATGTTGCCCGCAAAGCAGACAGGCGCGAACTTGTCCTCTCCATTCCGCCTGAAACTCGCGTCGCCGGAGTGCAGAGGCGGGACGTGAACGTCCCACTGGACGAGTTCGGGGAGGACGTGCTTGTGGCCACAGACTATACCCAGGACCTCCTTGTTGGAGTTAGCAGGCGCATCGACGACTGCAAGTGAGCTTCTCTATCTGTGGGTCTCTGACCGCCACTCGTCCTCTGATACCCTGTACTGGCAGCGATTTCCAGATAAGCATCGGGTCATTGACAAGTGGAAGACTTGGGCATGCTTTAGCTCGTGATGACATCCTTCCGACATCGGCGTTCGGTATCTATGTCCAGCATACACCTGCCGACGTGCACGCCCTCCGCATATACTCGCAGTACATTTTTCTGGTGGTGTTCGTCGATCAAATGGGCCCGTACGATTTCCAGATCTGGGACTGGATGACGGGACTCTCCTCACGGTACGAGGGTCGCCTCGATGACTCGCATTTGATTATGCAGCTAATGAAATCGAGGTCTGCAGCAAATGATCGTTGCGTCGATGGGAACGCCACGCTTTACGCTCATCGACAACGAGCACTACGCCGTCATCGGGAGCAGGGACCACGAGATAGCCGTTTACCGCATCCCATCGGCCGCCGATCATCATGGAGCTACGGGAATCCTTGAGTTCAGGCTCATCCTCCCTGGGGCGAGCTTGCCTCCGGAGCCGCATAGGCATATGGTGTTCTTTTTCATCCATGACATCTCGGTCTCGCTCCCCATCCCGCCCTCCGCACACGGCAATGACACCCGCGAGCCCTTCACGATGAACACGGACTCGTCGGTGCTATTCATCAACTTCATGACGGGCATGATGAGCCACAGGTATATTCTCCTCGTGCCTACGTCCTCGCTGCGTGCGGCGATGCGAAACGCCTCCGCATCGCCCCAGCTTCACACGCCCCTGGGCTGGAGTGAATGGGGCAGGGACGCCTTATTGCTGGACAGACACGAGCTGGAGGGGGAGGAGGGATCTTGGATCTGCTCCTCTAAATATGGGCGGCCGTACGGATCCAGGATGCCTGTGCTGATCTCTCCCGAAGGCGTGGAGACCACCGTCGGGAAGATCGTCGTCATCGAAATGGACCCGTCAGCCGTCAAATATGCTCGCAGTATTGCAGCGTATGCGGGGGAAAGCGACGAGGTGAAGGAGGCGATGGAGTCGTTGCGCAAGCATGTCCGACTGAGCCTTTATGGCCACCAGTTGACGGCGAACTACGCGGCCTACCCAGGGCCGATGATATCCCTCAATCGTTTAATTCAACCGGAGGAAATAGCCTTGGACGAGCACGGCTTCTCTCTATTGGTGATTTTCAACTCTCTCTCCTTTTGCGACAGCGAGGCTGACTGCCTTTTGCAACTTCCGTTCGTATGTGGTATGCCTAGATCGAGGGTGCTGGTGACCACGACGATGATTTGATCCGCGGGTTCCAGGCTTGGGAACTTGTCTGAGGGAATTGATATGTGCCGTTCACACCAATACGAAGACATGCCACCGTTAGCACCATGTGCATTTGTGCAGAGGAAGGCGAGGGCAAGTCGGAGACACACCATTTGCACAGAGGAGGGCGAAAGCAAGTCGAAGATTACCGACCCGTATCATCCTCATCGACTCGACATCTTCCCTCGGTCGCGCGCGATCTCATTGGGATTACGCTCGCGATCCTTATCATTGCGGGTCGCCACGTCCTGGTGTGCGGTGGTGGCACAGCGTCCCGAGGCAACACCTCGCGGCCGCCGCCCCGATGTCGACGGAAATGAGGTTGGGGTAGGCGGTTCAAGAGGAACAGTGCAATGGGCTAGAGATATGCAAGACACGCAGGTAGTAGTCGCGTCGGGGAGTGAGGTGCTGGTCCAGAATCTGCTAGGCGAAAGCCCTGGAGCTGGTCCGTCGACGGGGACTGTACACGGTGATCTTTTCATCACCATTATCGACCTCCTTGAGGAGGGAAATCTGAGTCGCTGATGTATTTTTTTTCTTTGTTTCTCAGCAACAACCACACTGGCAGGGGGTTATAATGGAAAGTCGGTCTATGTTTCGCAATCATCGCGGGAACGCTACAACTTGGCTAAGCCTTGTACCCCCTTCGGTAGGAGCTCTACTTCTCTGTCTTTCTGAACCTTCAACCCATCCTCCCCAAAGTACCTTTGACTTTCGAAGTCCCAACAGTCATTAGCACGAGGCCAATTCATCAGATGATCGATGTACGCGATGAGGTCCTCGTCGACCTGACGAGAAAACGAAAGCGATAACAATTGCGGCCATATAGCCAGCGCATGCTCTATCCGCTCCTTGTGGCGCGATGCGACCCATAGCTTGAACGCCTCGTGGAGAGTTTGATTGTTCTCGTGCATTGCTATCGTGATGAGGTTGTGGAGATCATTTCCAGATGCCTGCTCTCTGTTATACGAGACGAGGTCCTATCTCCGCTCGTAATTAGCCATTTTCGTCGAGCGGTGCTTCAGCCACTTACGTTGTCATAGATTATCATGTCGGTGACATCCGCTCGAAGCTCTTGGATCAGAGGATGGTCGTGTGCCTCTTCGGGGATGGAAAGCCCTAATTCCGCCAAGGCATAGCAGGGTTCCGTTCCTATGGTGAACCTCCGAAGCACCATGTAGTCTGCGACGGTCCTGACTCGACCTTCCTCTCGATCTTTAGCTTGCTCTACGACAGAAGCCAGGTAAAGCCTCCACGTCCACTCAAAGCGAGCACGCGACGTCGGTGTCGCGTGCGGTAGGGTCCGGCTCCAAAACCTGAGCGCATTCTGTGTGAGTGCTCCAAATTCATAAATCCTACGGCATATTTTTACTCACTGCCTTGTCATTTCCCCGATCAGGGACTCCCCGCGAGGGCGTGGCTTGGCGGGGTCCATGAGCGCGTCCATGCTTATGTCTGCCACAGCCTGCACGCCGGTTTCGTCGAGGACGTCGGTGTGCTCGTCTATCACATTAAAGAGGTTCATCATATCGCAGGCCGCTCTGTATTGCTCTGCCAAACAAATGCGCTTAACAGATCTCTATGGTCACAATCTCGGTGAAGTGCTCACCTCTATCTTGAGTGGGAAAGGCGAGCGCAGATAGTAAGCCTGCGTGGTATGGGACATCCACTTGAGTGGGAGATCGCAAGGACACAATATGTAGAAGGTAAGGAGGACTTGCCCAAATTGTATTTGTCAAATGCCTTCTGTGCCGCGGGGCTGAATGCTTTGAAGGCGCGAGTCCAATCGGCAGACTCTTTGGAGACCTCGCTATCATGGTAGTGCGGGTTTATTCGACGAGGAAGGGGCCACTCCTTCAGGGTGTCTGGGATGCGAATTATGTTGGTCGTCATGTGTGGTAGGGAGATGCGGGGGAGTGCCTTGCCAGAGAGACACTGAAGTGAAAGCATTTATGCTTCATGACTGTCGAAGCCAGCCGCAAGACTGGACTCGCCGTTCCATACTCTGTCTTTTGGATGCCGCTTTCAGTTCCGGCACGATGCCACACAGGTGTTGGAAAGGCTTACCTCCGGCTTCTGTGGCGGCCGAGCTCCCCTGAGCGCAAAGTCACTGGAGACACTTCTGACCCTAGATAAAGCTCCTAAAATCCAGAATCGGAAAGTGGACTGAAGGCTTACATTGACAACCGAGTAGCAGTACATCAAACGTAACCCTCCTTGACTTCCTCATGTCACCCTCGAGAGGAAGTATCGGCGCCGCAGGTTTGCCAACACTTTTCCGAATCCTAATAGGGCTACTATTCTCGTTCACGGCTATGCGCTTTGCGAGCATCTAGGCTGTAAACGGGAAGATCCTGGACGAACTTGACGGAATATTGGCGCGTTGCCTCAGCGCGGCGCGATCTAGTGCACCTCGCTCTCATTCCCGGGGCAGGGCAATCTACGAGAGTAGAGATAGGATGAGTCAGAGGCTTGATGAGGTCCAAGTTGGGTCCATTGGGAAAGTCCACGTGCACTGGCGCAGAATGAGTCTTTGTTATTTAGGCGGAGCACTCTGGCATGGGGCAGGGAGCCCTGGCGCCACGCGCGGCCTCAACCTTTAGGCCTCAGGGCCGGGCGCACGCTCGCGATCCTCGGGCTGGAGGGTGCCCTCAATACCCTGCCCGTCCTGGAGTGCGGGGGTGGTCCATCGCAGCCGTCTTCTGCGGGTCAATTACGGAAAGCTTTCTCGGTGCCTGGGTTCATTGAACAGTGACGGCACGTAATAGAGAGGTTCGCCCACTCTATTTCGCCGAGCATAAGGGTCGTCACTCGTACTCATGCCGTCATTGACTTGCACTTACCCCGATCCGAGATTGAGCCTGTCTGCCTGTGTGGGATTCCGATAATCAGATGCTTCCGTGCCACGCCTATCGACTTCTTCCGTAAGACCGTCCACTATCCAGGCCGTGGCAATTGTGGAGGATACTGAATCGACATATGATATTACGCCGAGCTGTCTCGAGCGGTTTCAATGCACTCAATACGGATCCTACATAATAATAGAAATTGATTGTCAATCGAGGCCATCGTAGCGGTGATATTGGAGACAGGCCAAACCTGAGTATCTCTCGTCCGATTGGCATGGATGGATGCCTCCTGCTCCGATCTGGGAGTTCCAGCTGCACTCGCATATTACTATCGCTTCAAGTGACTGAGGTATGCAATGAATATTACCCTCGGTGTCATGATTGGAGACTAGACCGCATCGAGCTATGTGGCGTGCTTGAGGAGCACACCGATTGTATGAAATAGACAACTGCACGGCGCCAGAGTGGCAGGTCAGGGTGGAGGAAAGATCCTGCGTCTCATTCGTGAATCAACTGGTGCACAAAGTGGGATCAAAGTGTGAGCTAGACTGCCTATACGCACATGAACACGTCCGGTGATACCTTGCTGCCCCATTCTTGTGCGATTAATGCCGGCATGCACTTGGGACTGCGGTTTCCTGCGGCCGTCAGCTGGTACAATAATCAACGTAGACGAGACCGGTCTCTGACGCGCCTGGAAGGGCCATATTTCCCGTGCAAGGGAGTTTGTCGGGACGTCTCAGAGCATGAACGTCTGTGGCGGCGCTCACGAGCCGACAAGAAAGTCACAGGGGTAGGCCTTCTGGAGAAATAGGTGAGTCGAGGCGCAGCCACCATCATCTGAGAAGGAAATTTGCGGCAATGTGATCGACGTTTTGGGGTTGAAATTGACGGAGGTTAGTGAATTTCCTGGGCGAGGGAATCTGCTACGCACCTTGTGGCTAGGGCAGGTACTCGACTCGGACACGAGATCTTCCGCGGAACCGTGTCACTTCAGCTCGCCCACCTTTCTCAAAGTTTCTGCGTATCTGTGTAAGCTTTGCACTTGGCATGCGGAATAATGATGTTCCGCCAGCGTTAGCCCAGGCGATCGATAGACGACCGACCTGCGAACCGTGGTTGACACCAAAAGGGCACGATTGCACGCACACCATGGTATGGGCTGCCTGCGAAGCGTCACGGCACGCCCATCGGCACACTAATCCGGTCGCGTAGGTCACACCCCGGCTCCGTGGAATGAGGATGCGCTGGATGAAAAGGTTCTCATCGTCAGCAGCCATTGACTTGGAAATCTGAGCCTGTTTTATCTCACAGTGTGAACTGGGATGGGGTATGGGAAAGGCCCTGTGCACCCGCCGCGGCCCCGCTCAGGCCAGCAGCGCAGCTGTGTTCATGTCAAGTTATCGTCAGCATGAAAACTTGTTAGTAAGGAGAACCGATTTCTTATGTCGCGTATGCCTGAAAAGATTCCTGGACATTCAGCGCGAAGCACATTCCGAGAGAGAGATGGTGAGATGAGAGCATGAGAATACATATTTCGGATCGATATGACATACGCTCGATTGCTCAACGACTCACGCATACCTGCCGGCCGAGTGCTGGCTTCCAGGTGGCGATAAGACGCCGTGGCGGTGAACGAGGGCGTGCCTGCTGACATCCTCATTGAAACAGCGGGGGCGTTCTGTTGAATATGGAGTGCATGTTCAGTAGATCTTTGGATGAGAAACCAGCGGCGCTGGTGTATAAGAGCGAAGGCGGGGAGGAGGACGAAGGAGTTGGCTAAGTTTGACTGAATGACCGTCGGTGGCAAGGCGGGGGAGAGCACCGCCACAGACGATCTGAGATGAGACCCATTGGCGCGCAGAGACACGCTGGGCCGGAGACGATGACACGCTGCTTGCTTCCTCCCACATCGCTCCCTCCTGCCTCCAGCGGGGCTCACGCTGGCCTGTGCGAAACAGCGTAGCTTGTACTGATATGATGTGCCCCACTCCCGCCTGCCCGTGGCACGCTCGACGCGTTCCCATACTCTCCCCGGACGCCCGGGAATTGTATTCGCGTGCACCTCGGAATCTCCCCGCAGTTACTAAAAACACTTCGGACATTCTCTGGAGCCATGACTGCGCCCTCCATAGAGATCGTCTCACTTCGTCCCGCGCCAGCCAACAGGCTCGTGGGTCACTCTATTTACTTCCCTGATTCTCTTATCATCCGATTTCCCTGGCCCCTTCCCTCCCCCTCCCCCGCATCGTGCACTGACGTCTCCTGCGCTGCGCTAACGGCCCGACCACAACTCACGCGATCCGACCATGCCTCAGCCCGAATTCGTAGACGACCCCGAGAAGGCCATCCTGGACACCCTCACCCCCCTTCCAGTCCTCCCAGTTTCGTCGAAGGCCGTCATCCAGGATGCTGCCGTCGGTCTCGCTGCCCAGTCGGGGAAGGACGCAAGACCTGATCTGGCGCTCGCGATGGCGAGGAAGGACCCGGCCTCTTCGAACAAGCCAAGACGACGAGCGAGCAGGTGGATTCGCTTCCAACTTTGGTTCAACACCTACCGGTGAGTCGCCAACAGAAGCTGCTCGTACGGACCGTGCTCACCTGTTTTTTGAAGCAAATTCTTTACGATCGTGATGTCTCTGAACGGCGTCGGGCTGTTGCTTGCTGCTCTCGATATCTGGACGTATCCCCGACGATATACCGGGGCTTTCATTCTCGGCAATCTACTTTTCGCCATCCTCATGCGCAATGAGCTATTTGGGCGGCTATTGTACCTATTCGTGAACAAGGCTTTGCGAAGGTAAGCCCGCAGCATTCAGACAACTTCATGGAATGCCCCATTCATACGAAGTCTATGGACATTTTTCAGTGGACGCCACTCTGGTTCAGGCTAAGCTGCACGTCCATACTCCAACACCTAGGCGGTATTCACTCAGGCTGCGCGACGTCCGGCTTCCTATGGCTCATCTTCCGCGTCACGCTCATATTCATCGACCACAAGGACAACCACGACGCGGTCCTGATCATGGGCGTCATCACCAACCTCGCTGTCTCGATCAGCATCTGAGCGCGTTCCCCTGGGTCAGGAACACGCACCACAAGTACGTGCCCTCTGCCGCTTCACTTGTCCTCGCCGCGTTCTCACACACCCCCTCCAGCGTTTTCGAGCGGCACCATCGGTTCATCGGCTGGTGAGTACCGTCTTCCCGATCTGGCTACTAAGCGCTGAGAGTACTCACACTCCTCGCCCGCAGGCTTGGCCTTCTCTCAAGTAGGTATCCGTTTCGTGCCGTGCTAGATCCGGATAGGTGGTGCACTCGCACACTGCGTCCGGGCCCGTTCTCGCAGCGGGCCCGCGCGAGCCCCAATCCCCATCGAATCTGCTGTGCGGGGACGTTGCGATGCTGACGGCCGTGCGTTCCTCTCTCCCAGCGTGGGTGTTCGTCGTGCTCGGTGACAGTTACGACCTCGACACGCACTCTTGGAATCCGGACGGCATCCGTGTCATCCACCAGCAGGACTTCTGGTATACGTTCGGCATGACCGTCTTGTGCGTCGTTGCGTTTTGGTCGCTGCTAGATTGTGCCGACGTCTCACGCCGTTTTGCAGCATCCTGATTCCGTGGTTCACGGTGCGGGAAGTCAAGGTCGACATTGAGGTGGTGAGCTTGAGCCTGAGTGCTCCATCACAAATTTAGCATAGCGCGGCCGGGAAGCTAACCTTCCTCCCTCTCTCCCATTCTCCGCCTTCTGCAGCCGTCGCCGAAGGTGGCGATCCTACGGTTCGAGCGGGGCATGCAACAGGGGCTTCTATCCCGGATATCGCGCTCCTCGATCATGGAGTACCATGCGTTCGGGATCATCTCGTGAGTAGCATAACCCTGCTGCCGAGCCCCGAGTGGAGGTACATCGAGCGGCAGGCTGAATCGGCGGCCGACGCGCTCGCGTCCGCCTTTCTGTTTGTCAGGGAGGGTACGCACGCGAAGTACCACTATCTCATCTGCGGGGTGCAAGGCGACTTCACAAGGTCCCTGGTCAACGATCCTCCCACACACGTCTGGACGCGTCAGCTCAAGGTCAGTGCGTTTGAGAAGTGTCGAACGCCGATCGTTACTGACGCGTTGCTACAATCACAGTTTGCGGGGGTATCTCACACTTCCACCTTGTACAAACGAGGCATCCGCGTCTGCACCGGCACCGGTCTCGGAGCCGCCCTCTCTACATGTCTCCAGGTACGACGTACAGTGTACCTGTCTCCTGGTGAGAAAATAACTAACCTCTCCTGCTTCCCGCCAGAATCCCGACTGGTGAGCAATTCCTTCTCGAATATTGAGTCAGCTGGCAGGGCGGGCCGCTCTTTCCGCTCCCCCCTTCGCTTCTTCTCCCGCCGATTGCGCGATCGATGTCAAGCCCGGCACTGACCACGACGGTGTCCTTCGCAGGTATCTGATCTGGATCGGGTCGGAGCAAGAGAAGACGTTCGGTCCCACCATCTCCGGCCTCATCCACAAGCACATCGAGCCGGAGCGTATGTGTCTCTGGGACTCGAAAGCACGAGGTGCGTGTCGCCCCCCTCCCTCTTCCCGTATCTGTCCTCTTCTCCCCTTTCCTTCCCACTCCACGCGCCAACTCACCACCGCACCCGCATGCGCTCCCACAGGCGGCCGGCCGGATGTAATGCAGCTCGTCAAGGACACGTACCGCTCCTGGGGCGCTGAGGTCGTCTTCATCACCTCGAACTGGGCAGGGAACAAGGAGATCATGGAGGGCTGCAAGGCCGCGGGCATCCCGGCGTTCGTACGTCACTGCCCCTCTGTTCGCTCGCTTCTTGCCAGGGCTGTGCGGATGTGACCCGCTTCTCACTCCTTCTGCGCGACAGGGCACGCTATGGGATTTCTGAGCGTCCACGCCCAAGATGTTCCCTCGCGTCTCTCAGCCAGCGCAGCGGGGGACTCCCACTGGTGGCTGCGGCGGCGAGGGGTATACTTGGCACACGACGTGTGACGCAGATACAGATACCGCCACGCCCTCAGGCTCCCTAGTTCTTACAGTACAGTAGTACCCTCCTCGCATCCGCCACCCAGGTCGAGCGCCCCCTGCAGAGTCCGAGATATCCCCTAATAGCCGCACATAACGAAGTATTTAGTCTCGCGGGTCTCGTTTTCTTGCCGGCCCAAGTCGTCTCCCCCCGCTCCGCCCAGCCGGTGCCCACACGCACGTAGTACGATCCGCCCACACGTATTTTATTGACCCGGCCCCACGCACGCAAACGCAACGCTCCCGGCTCCCTTGCCAGATATACTCTAGATATTTACCGGTTTACCCTTGACCACCTTACCGCCGTGACCCCCATCCCCCTAGGCCTATTATGACTCGCTCACTCCTCCTACGCCTGACACGGACTGACTGTGGTGCACGCAAGTGCGGGGTCGGCGTGTCGGGCAGTATGTATTGTAGCTAGGATCCTCACTTTCCCATGACAAACTACGCTGAGTTGCTAGGAACTCAACTCATGAACCACCGCCAAGGATCCAGTGACTGAGTTTCTAAGCGCATATGTATGGTACGACTGTGAGGCCTGGGTCCTGCAGAGTGGCGCAGCATTCTAGTCCTCGTCGTTGGCACCTGCACGGGTCGGAACTGTGGTCCGTGCGTGAGATGAGAATGACACTCTGTGTATTTTCGACGGATTGCGATGCCTGCAGAGGACTCTCTATCACGCCTTGTAACATAAGTCAATCCCCTTCGAATCCGAGGTGGGTTACCTTGACGTCGTGACTTGACATGGTTCATGAATTCATACACAAAGTTGCTAACGATACAGCCTCTACTTCAGGATTCCGTCTTTCGGTCCTTCAATTTGAGTCTTTGCCATGTTGAGAAGACGCCTCCTTGCACGAACGCCGGTGCTCGCGCCAGTGGAGCTTTTGGCACTGCCCATCGCAATACCTACCACACCGCTGAGCATCCCATGCATTAAAAAAGGGAGGAAATATATGCGCACCTCGCCTGTCCACAGCCGCTGCACTTCCGCAAAATCGCGCTTGGATTCGTGCACCACGAGCACCGGTACAGCTGCGTGTTCTCGTTGAGGATGGAGTCCAGCTTCCGCCAGTTGTCCTGTTCTTCTCGTGACGGCCCTGGCGAGTCCCTACCACCTTCCTTGAGTCGTGCGATACAGTCCAGGAAGGGAGTCCACTCTTTGTAGGCGCCGCCCGTCCAGTTGTCCAGTATCGCTCGACGGGTGAGGAAGATATCGGTGTGCAAGATGCGGAATCCGAGGACGTGGTTGAAACGATTTGCCACCTTCAACTTCTCGAGTAGGGGCTATAAAGAGCATTAGCTTCTCGGAGTTGAAGCTGACATATGAACAAGACGTGGACGTGCCGTGAAGTCCGGCTCTGCGCCGTTGTCATCCAGCTCGACGCCGTGGAGAACAATCGTGACGACTATGTACCAGTCGATCACGTAGGCCATCTGCCGCGCATCCGGAGCAGAGGTCTCGATGAACGTCTTCGCATCTTCCGCTGCCGATTCGAGGTATGCCAGCGCCTGGGCCATTCTCTCCTTCTGCGGCTCCAGCTCCCTCGTACACAGCAGCCTGATGCCCTCCTCCCCCGCATGCTCCACGGCGCACCAGAGCAGCCGGCGCCGCAGGTACGGCGTCAGCTGCTTGCACTTGAGGCCCTTCTTCGCCGCCTGCAGCCCATACAGCAGCTTGTTCGTCTGCAGCGTGATGGCGTAGTGCGCAAACGCGATGTCCGGGTTTCGCGCGACGGCCTTCTCCGCGAGCTTCAGCGCATCCTTGCCCTCCCGCACCGTGAGCAGGTACTTGAGCTCGAGGACGTCCGCCAGGTCCAGGTTCTCCGCGCCACCCTTCGCCCGGAACACCCGCGCGCAGTACTGCATGGCGTCGATCCAGCCCTTGAACGGCACCGCCCCGCCCTTGATCGACGCATCGGGGTCGCACACGAGCTCGCTCTCCTGCGCCAGCTGCGCGAGGCGCACCCCGAGCGCACGGAGGTCGCGGTCCGCCTCGAACGCGCGCATCGTACTCATCACCGCCGTCCCGCACCGCACCTTCACGACCGTCTCGCACGCCTCGAGACCGTGCGCACGCATGATGTCCAGGAGGTCAGGGGGCAGCTCGGCGAGCGCCTCGTCAAGCTTGTCCGCGCGCGGGAGGAAGACGGACATCATGAGCGTGTCGCTGTTTGCCTCGGACTCGGCTTGGAGGCGCGTGATGCGGAGGAGCATGGCTACGCCGATGCTCCGTGCGGCGATGTTCGTGCTGCGTGTGAGGGAGGTGAAGAACGGGATGACGCCAGGGAGATCCTTGCATTGCTCCCGGCACGTGGACACGCAGCTGCGCAGGAGGGGGACGAGGGACAGCTGGAGGATGTCGTTCGAGAGGTGTGCGGGGTGCTTGAAGATGTTGAGGATGGCGGAGACGACCTCTGTCACCGCGATCTCGTTGGCCAGGTTGGGGCGCGCTGCCCAGAGGTCGTCGGCTGCCAGGACGACAGGCATGGTGTGGGCCAGGACACGGAGAGCGTAGCCTATGATCTTTCCATTCCGTCGGTGCTTCCGGAGGACCGAGGCAATCTGGGAGTTGTAACGAGCGATTTCGAACTCGAGCGGGATTCCGCTCGCGTGCATCACATCGTCTGGTTTGAACCAGTCGAGGAAGATAACGACGAGGTTTCCGGTGTTCTCGTCACCTAATAGCTTGACTAGATGGCTGAATAGCCCTGTCACAATAAAATGTGTCATTAGTAGGGCGACGTGCATCCGACGATCGTCGATATGACAATAAGGACTAGACAAAGAACCGACGAGACCATCCAGAGCTGGAGCAGCACCGCACTCCGGAGGTCGCTTCGCCCGGCGCCCTGCACTTGCTTTGGCTCTCATCCCATTTTTCCTCCATGAATTCATAAACATGGATAGAAACCAACTTCTTAGTGAACGTGTTAAATTCTGTGTGACTGTTCGAGAGCACCTGAACGACTCGAATAGCCGTAGAAGCAGGCTTGAAAGCATTTAGAAACCCCAGGCTCTCCGTAATCAACCGCATGATCGGAGTCTCGTATTGCCCTCAAGCACGAGACGTGTCAGCGTGAGCACTCATCAGCAGCTTTACACCTTCGTCAGCGCGCTCGACCGACTCTAAGTAGACCTGAGTGTCTGGATAAGTAGCCTCGACAGCCTTCAGAAGCCTCAGGCTCTAAGTAAACAGCCAAATTCGAGCCTTTCGCGGCTTTTGACGACAGGAGGTGCTTACCCGGGACGTCAGGGAAACCCAGAGTCCACCAGGAAGTGATGATGTCGCTGATGACTCGCCCGTCTGAACAGAACGAGCGTGTACAGTGGTGGAGGCTGGTCCTGCTAAGCCAACTACCTCTGATCAACGATGCTTACTGGCCAGGGGAGACGGTACCTTTGCTCATGCTTGTACCCAAATCCGTGCGGAAAGTCCATACGCGTACGGGTTTGGGTACAAGGCCGAATGTATCAAGCCAAACAAGATCTTACCTGAACGAAACAGCTTGTCCCTAAGTAGCTTTGTCGGCACACATCTTGGACCAGATGAAACAGATACTGAGGGGCGGGCGAGGGTCGTCGATGGCGAGCGCGGTGTTGAAGTGGGCATTCAGGGAATGGTTGATCTCGTCAAAGCGAGCATGAACTTTCTTGAGCCCACTTCGCGTGTTCAGATCTGATATGCTGCAGTAAGTCCGAGTGGCGCGCGGTGTACGCTTAAGAACGCACCTGGAATGCCGAGGTAATTGCACAGGCGTTGAACTAGGACCTCGAACGGGTCCGGCGCATCCCGATCGATGGTGACAGAAAAGACAGAGTCGGGGACAATCCTGAAGTCCTCTACGGGAAAGTCGACGATGCGTATGAATGGAGGAAGGTCCATTTCTGCCGTCGAGCAGTGTGGTGAGTTCGTCGTGTGGTGGCTGGACGATTTCCGTCGTGCTAGAATGAAAATACGGAATATTGAGGAGACAGGGGGAAAAACGCCTACTATGCACGGTGATCCTGAGTGTAAGAAGATGTTGTTTCTGAGGGCTGGAGAAGATGGAATATATAAGAGGTCGTGTGGCCACTCGGAGAACAATAGCAAACGAGAGCGTGTGTCGCTTGAGCCACATCGGAGTCTGAAATACAATGTTGCTGTGGCGGGCGGAGTTTCAAACTAAAGTCCTGACAAAGCGGCGCTCGCGGGGGGCAACAACCAAGTTCAAGCCGGACTGCCACGATTTTCGCTGGCGAGCAGCTACCTGCTAGTGGGCTTTCTTTGCGCTGTATATTTGATCTTGTCTGGAGCCGCCGCGCACGTTCGGGACTGCCTTGAATGGCGCCCAGCGAGCAACGCGATCCCGGATCAGCCAGCAACGCAGATGTCGGGCCACTCCCTCCCTGGTTGTGAGCCTCCCTCTCCGGACACCTCCTATATTCTGTGTACTGACCTCCCTCGAATAGTAGAAGAAAGTTGACGGTGCTCGGAGGGACCGGTGCGGGCACTGCCGACTCGTCTCGGGTCGTCGCCCCCGAGCCCGCACCAGCTAACGACGCATCAGGTTCCACAAAAACCGAAACGACGTCTACATTATCAGCAAATGGGGGCCACGAAACGCCTGAGAAGATCCCGCCATGGCGCGACCTCCAGCGCAAGGGTGCCTTTCTTACCCCTGACGACCCCGAGACGAAGCGAAAGACCCGCGACAAGATGCGCTTCAAGGTGCGGCGGGCGCAGAAACGGTGGAGAGAGAAGCAAGCCAAGGACATGCAGTCCGAGTCGAAAGATGACGACGATTCCGAGGCAGACGCTGATGCCGTGGCATCGATGCTTCTCGGCTCTTCTAACGGTATTTAACGCCGCCTCGGCTCTTGGTACGGACGTTCCATCCCCCCCTTTCCTAATCGTCAACGCTTACTGTATCCAAACCACAGATTTACCAACTAGGATTGCGAGGACTGGACCCGGCACCAGAAAACCAGACGCTGGTGGATCGCGTGATGGATCCCCGTCGACGATGGATACGAGCCGTCCCTAGCGGCTCAAAGTTCAGCGTATATACAGGACGGAAGGCATCTGGATGCGAGGCTCGTGGGCATTGTATGTGTTTGATACCATCATGACGTATTGGATAATTCTCGATTGGGTTTTGCAGGATTCGGCACTCTAACACACTTTAAATGTCCAGCTTGAAGCTTCAAGGTCGTCCGTACCTGGCTCAGAGTTTGTAACTTAAATATGAGCTCAACGGGCACCACCCTCAGTACCGGTGTGGCTTCAGTTGTGGGTCCGCAGTCTAATCCGCATGTTCCGATACACGAGCTCTCTGAGCTCGGGCTCCCAGCCCGCCACGCCGCCAGCGATGGTGCAGCGTGTAAAGACTCAGCAGCAAAAATGTCATTGCCTGGGGCGACCCTGGGCTTCCATGTCAGCGAGCCGGTTTCGCCGAGCCGCTGTTGTATCTGATGCAGAGTGTGAGTGTGAGGAGTCTGGGTTTCGGCATTTTCCGGGTCGATCCTCTTTCGCGCTTCGAGTTGTGTGCATGCAGTCGACGCGGTTCAGAAAGCTCCTCCTTGCTTGTGAGTCCTTCCGCAGGCGAGCGCATGTCATATATATTATATATGTGCCTTTTCAGGTTCTCGCCTCACCAGCTTGCTCTCACAATGTGCTTCACGCACCGAATGTCCATTGGCACGACACTCACTAGTGCCCCGCTCGCCGCCACTTCTGGATAATATGACACAAATAGGTCAAGTATTCTTCAAGAAGAATAATGGTAACACATGTTAGGCTCCTACAGGGCCTTCCCATGTCTCACCCCAGCTCACACTGAGATAAAAAGGTGTGGGTTTCGAGTCAATGACTCACCACGGTTCGCAAGTCGGACATCTATCGACTCGTCGCCTCAGGGTTAATGCTAGCGAAACATAGTTATTTTGCATGTCAAGGGCACAACTCCGTGGAAGATCTTGCGGACGAGTCGGAATGAACTCGCACAACTGGCCACAACTTGAAGGTGCGTAAGCCTTGCCAGTTCCCTCGCCTTGAATTTTTCACGAACCTCCGTCAGTTTCAACCCCAGCAGATCGATCTCATTACCACAACATTCCTTCTCGGATAATAAGGGCTGCTTTTCGACTCACCTAGTTCCCCGGAAAGCCCACCCGTGGAATTTTCTTGTCGGTTTGTGAGCACCAGTGCCCAAGACACTACATAGTGCCATTCTGAGACGCTCCAACTTCAAACTCTCCCTTACACGAGAAATATGCCCCTTCCAGGTGCGTCATAGATCGGTCTCGCCAACGTTTAGTATCGTACCCGCTGATGGTTTCAGGAAACCGTGTGCCCAAGTGCATGTCAAGGATTAATCATCATCATTAATGTCATGGGGAGGGGGACAGCAGAGTATCGCCGGACGTATTCATGTGCGTCACGGTATAGACGTATAGACAATCTCTGATCACACTGTGTGCTGTACTAGACTCATGGATGAGACGAAGGATCATTCCTCTTTTCTAACCTGGCATCGCAGTGCCTCGCTGGCAAGCCGGCTGCTTGTATAATCGGCGTTCCTCGAGCACGCCACACTGCTAGTTAGCGGCTAGCCTCAAATGCGTGTCGTATACCGATGACACCTGAATGACAGCTATGTGCCAACAGAGGTAGATATCATCTCAGCACGACAAGGGGCATTGTCCAGATAACCCTCGGGTATCGAGGTTCGCTCGAGACGCCTTCTTCAAATTTCGTCGCTGTGATGGTCTCGACTGGCAATTGAGTTGCGATAATATCAGGGGGTCCTCACTCAGTGGATTCTTACCGCTCAGGATGGCTTGGTGTAATTTGGCAGCCCGATATGCTCCTTTTCTGTGGCCACGGTCAATTTAATAGTGAGCGGCCCTCCGGAAGAAGGGCAACCGGGGTTGAATGGCCTGCATAGGTGGAAGCGAGGGTATCGTAGAAAATGAGAGGTATACGATGACAGCACTTCAAGTATGACTGAAAGAAAGGGAGAAGGAAAAAAAAGGTGCTACGTGAGCGGTTCAGCAGTCCAATGCCACAGTGGTAAGCACCATGTAACTGATGGTAGCACGAGTCCGCGAAGAACACCAGAAAGGCCCTACGTCCTGCTCCGCTTGCTTGCACCAGGCCGCTCCTCGGCATCAGATTCCATCGACCTGCGCTTCGACCCAGTGGTGGTGGAGTTCGTGGGGACCGCAGACTTGGGTGGCGCATAGCCCTCCTTCGGCTTCTTGTCCGGCCCCTTGTCGTCAACCGGCCACTTCTTTGAGTTGAGCGAGTCGTAGAGTAAGGCGAGCATCGCGCTGTGCGTCTTTAGGTTCTCACGGCGCTCCTCCTTCAAGAGCTTCTCCGCGGTGTCCTCCACCTTCCGTCCCAATCTGCTGGCCATCATGGCCATGTCTTCCTCGTCAAGCTGCATGATCCCCATGTCATCCGACGGGCTGGGCGCGTTGGCGTCTGGAGCGGCTGTCTCCTGGGTGCTGGGGGGCAAGGGTGGGTCCTCGAAGGCGTAGTGCGCCTCGAACCATGACAGCAGCTCATGAACTATCTCGTTGAGTGGGTGCGCAGGCTCCGTCGTGTCCTGTGGGGGATCTTCGACCTCAGAAGGAAGAGAGGTGAGGTCGGACCCATCGATGGCGCTGAAGGTCGGGGATGGTGAGCGTTCAGTGGACGACTCGCTCTGCGCCGGTGGTAATGCGCGTTCGGCGGGAGATGGGCTGCTCGGGAGAGCGGGGGAAGACGACCTGTCTTCAGGCCTAACATGCGCAGAGGAGGGCGCAGGGGGAGATGGCCACAGGAACCTGAGCTTGTCGTTCTTGTTCGGCCCGGGGTTGTAGAGTTTCAAACTGATCAAGCCGTATTGCATCGCTTCGAGCTTCGCTCTACCGCAGCGGTAACCGAGAGTGTTGGGGGTATACGCATCGAAGTAGTCGTGCAAGAACTGACCAATATGGTCGTCGCCGAGGTTGTGAGGGAAAAAACGGATGGCGTAATACAATAAGACGTGGAAGAAGGACTCGAGCTCGTCTTGGATCATGATCTTTCGGGTTGGGTCGTTGAGGGCATTCGCCGACATATACTGCCAGGTGCCCTAGATTGCGTAATTGGGCGTCAGTCCCACTATGATTCTGAATGACGACCTCAACGATGACGCTCACAGTACGATCGGGCTGGCGGCCTTCTGGAGGGCCATCGTCGACCTTCTTTGAGAGTTCCCAGTCGTTTAGAAGGCCATACCATTTGCCGTGGTCGTCTCTGTATAGAAGCATGTTGCCTGCACTAATATCGCGATGGATGATCCCAGCCTTGAACGCACGCGCATGAGCTACAGGTGAAGCAGTGAGCGTAGTTACAAGCCGAAAAGCAGTATGAACTAACCTTGCAAACAGAAAAACAGTGCCCGACACAGCTGAGAAGAGTTGCCTCGGAATTCTTCAAGCGGGAGGCCAACCTCCTTCACGACGAGGCGATAGTGCGTATGCGTCTTCAACGGAAGCTTCTCCTCGTCCGGATGGAATGCCTTCCAGTGGTCTTGCGATACCGTTGTCTGACCAGGGAGATCACCATGACACACCAGCGTCGGTACGAACTTCACTCCATTGTCGTTCAGGAACTGGAGGGTGACGCCTTCCCGGTCTATGCCGTCATGGTCGACTCGCCAAGCGTCCTTCAGGTACACGAAGTCGGCGTCATCAGCGATAGTATCGTCGTCCCGAAGGGGAAGCGCGACGTAGCCGCGAGTCCCGCGGCCAGCCACACCAGGGGCCTGGAAGTGGGGCATGCCGACGGCGAACTTGCGGACGACCGTGTGGTTGCGCTGGTTGCGCGTCTTGCCGCGAGGCTCGTGAGCGTGCACCTCGACCTTCCACCACGGCCATTGAGGATTCAGCGACTTCTGGAACAGCGCGCGGACGTAATCGCGCGGATCGTCCTCCTTCTTGGCCTTAGCCCGTCGACGCATCGCTTTGTACAGTGGGGTGTTGGGGAGAATACGCGAGGCCGTCGGGTCATAGCCACGCTCCGCATCGGAAAGCTGCGAGTAACGGTGGAGGAAGTCGACGAGCAACTCGCCTTCGGCCTTGTAGTCGAACTTGCGGGTGACGAAGACGCCAGAGCGATCGAAGCGCGCGATCCGGACGCTGTTGCCCAGGAAGAAGAGCATGAAGACGAACATCCGATGCTGCCGCTTGACGATGAGCTCGATGTACGAGAAGGCCTGTCCGAGCGCGTCCCGGCGCTTGTCCCCCGTCGGCTCCCCATTCGGCTGGTTCTCGTCGAACGCGTCCTGCTCGGTCTCGTCCGCCTTGCACTCCATCGGCAGGTCGAGGTCGAACCAGTCGACGGCAGGGTACGCCTTGTCCTTCTCGCACTTCGGGGTCTTCGCGGTGCGGTACAGACCCATGTCGACGGCCTGCTTGGAGGAGTCCGTCCTGTCTGCCTGGTAGGGGGTCGCGACGACCTTGAAGCCAGGACATATCTTCGCGCCGTTGATCGCCTTGGGCTTCAACCACCGTGTGAGCGCCGACGCGCCGGGTAACTGCACATCAGCAAAAGCGCTAACCCGTGGTCATGGCACTGCCACGCACGCTCAGGTTTGCCTACTAAAACGGGACGGCCGAGGTTTGCAATGCATCACCTTGCCGTTGCAAACCTCGTCTTGAAGAGGCTATAATCACCATGCCAAGATTATGATATTTGTTAGTATTGTATACCATAAACTTGGCGAGGAATTGATAGTCAGTGACCTTGGAATTAGTCGCAAGCTCCGGTCCGGGCCTAGGCTGGCGGCAGTGCGGGCGCTTCTGTGCAAGGCTCGGACTTGTCTCTCGCTGTCGTCCATGACCGCCCCCTTCGCTATCGACTTTCCCTTACTCTTCCCTCATTGCTGCCTCCATATCGCGCACTTTATCTACATGTTCATCTATTCAGCTCCGAATTGAGGCCGGGACCAGTCTATGCAGTTATTCAATCATATCAGGTCAAAGTCATGGCGACCCCGGCCCAGTGAAGACGGTGAGCTGATTTCATCGGTTTTGTGCTCCTCGGGCACCGTCGCTAGGTGTGCATGGAGGGTGGGGATGGCGTGTAGTGTATCAATTATCCCCGCTGTCACAATCGGGTGGGGTCCGTGCGCTGTCGAGGTCCTGGTTCAAGAGCTGTCATCCGGACCTTCCACCTTATAAAAAGCTCCTTGGCCCATTCGTTACTGACTTCAACTGTTTTCTCTCCCTCCCACCATATCATACCTCGCTTTCTAAGCTATGTGGGCACTCACTCTTCCGGGTCTCAAGCCTCGAGATGAGCTGGCATCGTACTGACTTCTTCTGTGCAGACTCTTCCTGTGGCCGCTCGCAATGTCCGGCGGTGACCGGTGATCACTGGGTTCCTTGTTATGGGTGAGGTATTATATGCGCTTTCCTCTCGGTGTTTCTGACTATATGCGCTTCGAAAACCCGCTAGGCACACATTTGCGACGAGGGTGGTGGTTGTGGGCTCAAGAGCAGCCCAGTACGAGGTTGCAGGTACGCCCCTCCCTGTCGTTGATTTTTTCCTACTCTTCGACTGCCTTCAGAAGAGGCATGCTTCAATGCGAGTCTATCCTTGTGCGTTTTCCCGAGCACACTGTTGAGTTATTTCAATTCCGTATTACCATTCACGTCCTCTGCTACGCCTGCCACATGCCCAGTCTTGTGGCGTCCCGTACGTAACCTTGCTCTCGCTCCACCTGCACTGTTGTCCCCAAGTAGTACCTTTGTTTTGCCTGTGTCATCGTCCCATTGTTCGATGGCTATGGCGTGTCGCACACAGCTCGGTTAATATCATTTATCTTCTGTTCATGAGTTTTCTGGTGCGGCGTTGTCGGCTGGTGATGATCGATGAATATATATGAATAAAATGAGTATTAGTAACTTTTGAGTGAGCTTATAGATTTGCATTACATCTGCAATCCTCACATTCCTTGTAAATGTTCGCCTTGCAGGGCGGAGGTTTGCAATGCACCCCGCCAAGGTTTGCCATGCGATCCTCGGTATGCCAGGGCGATCCCCAAATAACCACTCCTTTGTAATGCTAATACAATCCTCAACTAGGCAATCCGGTAATATAATGCTATTTAGAATAAAATTCACATTGTATATAGGATTACAATAGTTTTGCGCCGCCGCAGATGCAGATGACAGGAAAACTCACCAGTTCCCTGTACATATCAGGCTCGCCATTCGGTTGCGGAATCTTCTCGAAGATGTTGGTATGTATTGCCTTGCCGCCTTCAACCGCGGGGAGGAAGAGTTCGACAAACTTGGCGTAGTCGACGATGGTGACCTTGCCGTGCATGTTGAAACAGAGTTCTGCGCGGTTGCGAGCTAGATCGGGCTTGGTGTTGGTGTGGCTGGAGTTGCCGTTGAAGGCCTTTGCTGGAGAGTCGAAGAATTTAGTATCCTGGCTGAACCGGACTTGGTTGGACATGGTGGTTAGGGAGGATAGAGCGATGGAGGGAGTAGGAGATGGAGGGAGAATGGTATGAGAGGAGATGTATAGCAGTGGAGAGCGTATAGAGTCAAGCACGGGTGGCCAGTGGGGATGTGGTTGGAGATGAAGCGGAGGAGCAGGAAAACATACCAGGATATTGGTTGATGGTCGGAGTGTCTTGCTGAGAACGAAAAGACAGGTTGTGTCTTACCGTATACAGAATTTTGTGCTAATTACTGAGGTAAGTGGGATATCGGGACGGTGCTGGAAGAGGGGAACAATGGGAGAGTTGGTGGTCGGCGAGAACAAGTTCAACTTGGTAGACGCTCGGAGCATGAGGCGGTTGATTGTGACTGCTTAACCGAGTCACGCCCTTCGATCGCCTTTTACGGCCAGGCCTTTGTTTCTTCGCCGCTGGCATCGCACCATGTCCTCCCTGCATTCCATAGTCGCACAATATTCCGGCACTTATTCTGTGCTTTTTGGTGGTCGTTACTGCCAGCGCAGGTATGAATCACGACTACTACGACTCTACAGGGCCTAGTAGACTGGTGGCTGTGCATTGTACTTGGTGTGTGGCCGCCGTGACAATCAACATCTCCCAGCGGATTCCCCAACGGTGCCCATATCTCCGCCTCTGCTCGTTCAGGTTCTTAGAAAACATGTTGATTGCATTTAGATGAATTTCCGGGACGAGGCCTTCGACCCAATTTGGTCAAGCTCTGCCGCGCCAATGATATCATAATGAGACTTCCGAATGCATCATGATTGCGGGAACAGCAGCAACTACAATCACACAGCGCGACACGTTTTCTGGTACCTGCAGCCTGTTCAATGCAGAATCAAGCATCGTCGGCCTATCTACCATGCATCTCAGGTGCGCCTCTGCGAAATGTGAGCTGCAAATTCCTTACTGTTGATGTTCCGGATTGATGTCCGAGCCCTTGCCCGTCATCAGGTAGTCGCGCAGGTTGGTGAGTGCGCGGACCTTCGCCTTCTGCGAGTCGCACGTCTTCGTAGTCACCTGCGGTAGTAGCATGTCATTGGAAAACTTGAGCAAGCAAAAATTCACCGCTAGTAGACATCCAGCCCGACAGCTGCAAGCTTTTCCGAGGCAAACAATCATCAGAAAGAATCTCGCAAGACCAGCGTCAGAGACAACGTACGTGACAATCATCAAGCGGGTGGACGACCGTCTATCCAAAAAAAACAACACACGTGACCATCTTCGAGCGTGTGGATGAGCGCACTGGCAGCGTCGTCGATGACCTTCCCGCGCGCCGTGTTCACAATGACCGCGCCCCTCTACAACTTCCTAATCATCTCCTCCCAGATAAAACCCACCGCCTCCGCGAGGAGTGCATCAAGCCTGCCCGCCCTATAGTACTCATACCGCACGTGCGCGTGCGCGACCTTGCGGCTGCACAGGTATATGACGCGCATGCGGGACGCGTGCGCGAGCTCTGCGAGGCGCAGGCCAATGCCGCCCAGCCCGAGGATCGCGAGCATGCACCCGGTGAGGCCGTGCGCGGCCCCGGGGCGGTGCGACACCTTCCATTTGCTGGCGCGCAGGTCCTGCTCGGCGTGCGCGAAGAGGCGGAGAGCGGAGGCGGTCGCCGCGCCGGGCGTGCTGGGCACGATAATGCCTAGTCTTGGCGCATGACTCATCTCCAGGCGTCCGGGGTGAGGCATACGCGGGGAGGGCTTATGTAGGAGCGAGGACTCACCGCCTTCCTGGCAAACGTGGTAGTCGATCTGGTCGTATCCCGCGCCGTTGCGTGCGGTCCACTTGACGCTTTCGGGCAGCTTCACAATGAGCTCCTTGTTGAAGATGCCGATGCAGTTCACACAATGAGCTCCTCCTCGGTGTCGCATAGATGCCGATGTGGTCCGTGGAGAGGTTGTGTCGATAGATACTGACAATGACATTGTATTTACCCCCCGTCTGTAGCCTAGCGAAGAACTCGAAGCGCGCGCATGGCACCACACATCTGCGAGTCGAGTCGGGGAGAAAACTCGTCATATGCGAGGGTGATCTCTGGTTTCGTGGCATAATGCTCACGTACGACCACCTAGAGTGGAGCATGTGCGGCTAGAGGCAGCATGTGTGTTACTGCGGCGGTAGTACAAGGTTGAAGTGAGGATCAGGTGAGGATGGTAAACAGACTGTCAGCGAGAACAATGTACAAGCAGGTTCGAGCTTTAAGCGGAGGTCGACGATGAGCACCCAACATTCAAATTTCGGGCCGCGATGCCGAGTCTGGGGCGGAGTGAGGCGGAGTGCCCAACAGTCAATGGGACACTGCGTCTCTGACCTGCCCTCGCCTTCCTCGGCACAAAGCCCATGGTGCCAACGATAGAATGACTTTGTATCTATGTGAACGGCACATGCCAATTCCTTCAGCCAAGAGCCCAAGTCTGTACCCTGCAGATCCCATCGTCGTCGTGGTAATCAGAACCGTCAAACTGTTCATGGTCGTGTCGCGGTTAGCCGCTGTTTCGCCGGAGTAGAGGAAAGTGTGCATCACCAGTAGAGATAAGCTGTGCTCGTCCAAGACGAGTCCGTGCGGCTCAGCCGAAGGCGTGGGGGACATCTCTGGCCCCGGGTAGACCGTATAGTCGCCTGAAACTGGTGGCCATATAGGCTGGATCGGACGTGCTTTCGCAACGACGCCATCGCCGCCTTCGCCTGGTCGCTCTCCCCGGCACAGCCGCCGAAATCCCGCGAGCGTTTTTGGCAGTCGATGGGTCCATGTCGATGATGAGCATTTTCCCGACGGTGGTGTCGAAGCCGTCGGGATAGATCAGCACAGGCATCCTGGACCCGTAAGGTCGCATATCCTTCGAGGGGTAGATCCATGATTCCCCCTCTGAGTCTACTTCGTGTTGGTACAACAACAAGGCGTCGCTGCCCCACTCGCTCCAGCGCAGTGGCGGGTGAAGCTGGGGCGAGACGTACGCGCTTTGCATCGCCGCACGAAGCGAGGACGTCGGCAGGAGGAGAATGTAGCCGTGGCGCGTCATGCCTGTACCCGTAGCGAAGTTGAGGAACAGCACCGACGAGTCTGTGTTCATCGTGAAGGGCTCCCGGGTTTCATTGTCGTGTGAGGGCGGGACAGGGAGCGAAACGGAGATGTCGTGGATGAAAAAGAACACGGCGGGCATATTCGACCCCGGACGCACGCCAACTCCAGGGAGAATGAGCCTGAATTCAGGGATGCCCGGAGCTGGGTCGTCGGCGGCCGCAGGGATTCGATAAATGGATATCTCGCGGTCCCTGCTCCCGATGACGGCGAAGTGCTCGTTGTCGATGAGCGTGAACCTTGGCGTTCCCGTCGACGCGACTATCGTTTGCTGCAGAAATCTTTTTTTGTTAGTTGAACAACCAAACGCGAGTTCTGAAGGCGGCCCTCGCACCATGAGGAGAGTCCCTGCAATCCAATCCCAAATCTGGAAATCGTAGGGTCCCATTTGGTCGACGAACACCACAAGGAAAATGTACTGCGAGTATATGCGGAGGGCGTGCACGTCGGCAGGTGCATGCTGGACATAGATATTGAATGCCGATGTCGGAAGGAGGGCACGGCGAGCCAAGGGGTGCCCAAGTCTTCCGCTTGCCAATGACCCGACCCGTATCTGAAAATCGCTGCCAGTGTGATGCATAAGAGGAGTTGTCGCACTTAGACTCCTACAAGTATACAAGCTCACCTGCAGTCGTCGATGCGCCTGCTAACTCCAACGAGAAGGTCCTGGGTATAGTCTGTAGCTACAAGCATGTCCAAGTCCCCCACGAAGTCGGCGAGTGGGACTGTCATGTTGCGCATCTTCAAACCGTCCATACGACTTACAGGCGGCACGGAGAGGACAAGCTGGCGCCTTCCAGCTTTGCGGGTCACATAGGCAAGGGATGCGCCCGTCGACCACACGCGCTCCGCCGTCCGCTCACCATGTGCGTCGGGATCGGAGTCGACGGGGCCGTCTTGTACGCTGGTGTATTCTCCGTTGCGCAGCAGAGCGTTATATGCTCTTAGATGATCGAGACGATCGCCCGTTCCTAAAGTGCCATGCCCGGTGCGCCCATCGACCATGCCGCTTTTCACGAGCTCTATTTTGTACTGCAGCGACGCGTCCGTTTGGACCAGACGGCGGAATCGGCCGCAGACCTGAATTTCGAGTCAGTGAGAGCGCCATTATTTGGTTGAAAACTCGGTGATCACTTGCCTGTGTGCATCTCAGGAGATCGGCTACATGCAAAAGGGAGAAGATGATGAGAAGGACATCGCTGGGGACTGCTTCACGGATATTCGCGCCATGCACACTGGGAGGGGTCATCTAAGGGAGGACAGAAAGGAGTGCAGTGTTCCTGAGCCTTGTCTCTGTTGTTTGGTCGACGAGTGACTCGCGTATTAGGACACGAAGTTTGAGTCTGAGTTGGACACAGGCGCTTCGGCATCTTCCGGCCCGAATGGTGGACACACCTTGACCGGCGTCAAGAACTTGAACCGCGTCGACTCGGAGGTGAAGTTGGTTCATTTGACGACAACGTTGCACCAAGACCCGCCCCCGCCTCGATCTGGCATTTGGACCTCGTAATACCAAGACTTGGGAGATATAGATATTACAGCAATGGAGGAGCCTCTGTTCAGCGAAGACGCCGAGATAACCCCGACCATCCCAGATGTGAGTGGCTTCAACAAGCTCAAGCAGCGCCTCGCTGATCGGCCTCACTGTACAGATACCCTGCACCATTGAAGGTATTAGCAAAGAGGGTGGCCTCTTTCCAGAGGAGATGCTGGAGTTCTGGGTTGTGGCTAAGGAGTGGCTTCTTCCGCGCGGCGTTTGCCTGTACGACCTAGAATGCCCGCCGGGATGGGGATCTAGGTTTTGGCATTCGCCATTGCGGAGCACCTCGGCTGCACTCCCGTACGCCCACTGCATATGGCACGAAGCGATCTCGTCGAATACGTTTTCGGTCAAGGTATACTTCATTTTAGGCGCATACACCGACTCGGGCTCATCACGAGGCATGGCAGACTCCACTCGCCTGCGGTCAAGACGCAGCGGGACGAGATATCATGTTGAAGCCGGTCGACAACGACAGCCAACAACATCGCATCTACCAGACGCTCCTGCGGCACCAGTCGTTGTTCACTGATCCGCGAACGTTTCCTGGCGTTCTGCCTCCGATTGCCGTCATCGACACGCCACACAAGTACTCGATTGTCACCATGCCACTGTGAGTTCCTTCTTCAGCAGGCTCATGAACACGAATTTGAATCCATTTAACTTTTTCTAGGTGGGGGGTCCGTCTCAACATCACTGACATGCAGGACGTACGCCAGATGCTAACATTTATCCAATGTCTTCTCGAGGTATGTGTCGCATCGAGACAGTTTAGACACGCTGTCGACCTATATTTGATTCACAGGGACTCGCCTTTCTCCATGCCAATCGCATTGCCCATCGAGTCAGTATTCGCTCTGTGCCAAACGTCGTGCTCTGACAGGTGTTTCCAGGATATTTACGACGGGAACATGGTCGTAAGCTGCTACAGGCCGGACCGCGACTATGAGAAATTCGATGATGATTTGCGCGAGCTTCGGCGCGAGTCTGACGTTCGTTATGCACTCATGGACTTTGACAAGTCCATACAGCTCCCGCTCGACGTCTCCGTGAAAGATTGTCGCCGCCCGTCGGACGAGGCATGGACGGGTTGGGATCTCTATAAGCCGCTAGATGTGTGGCTTGGGGAATCGCTCTACAACCCCTTCGCATTCGATGTGGGGATACTCGGAAATATGTTTCGAGCGTATCTGTCTGTAAGAACGCACCTCTTCGATGCTGAATTTCCACTTACGCTTCCACTTTCAGGAGGCGGTCCCAACGGTCCCGGCGCTGGCAGCCCTGTTCGACGGAATGGCGACGCACGTTGTGTCCCGTCGTTTCAGCGCCGAAGAGGCACTCGACTTCTTCAGAAGCAACTTCGGGTCGCTGTCCCAGGAAGTGCAAGATACCCCGATTACACTCAAGGTCGACTACGAAACGATGTATCTCCCGGAGCTGTATTGGTCGAAATTGGCCCCCTCGGTGCAAGCGCACTGGAGCCGATTTCGCGCACCTCCGCTGCCACGCTGGTGGCACTTTGTGAACTGGCTGAACCAGTTTCCGGTCTGTGCTAAGGTCGTTGAGTTCGTATGGCGGATCTTTGGAATCTGATAACAGGTGGCAAGCATCGCTGCTACGTTGACGTGCAGCAGATCCTTATTCCCGATCTCCATAGTGGGCGTGGGCATGTGTGCTGAAATCACGCACTGGAAGGGACGGCAGTCGTGCTCGGACACCGGCGGGAGATTTCTGGACAGAAAGGTTTCCGCCGGTGATTTGGGATTGCAGGCGCTGTTCTTGTACCTCTAGGATGTTCTATGCAGCATAGGGTATTTTCGACCTTTGTAATCAATTCCGGCATGTTTGTAGGATGTACGGCCTATAGTCTCAGAATTTGAAGGGACTGACTCCGGCCCGGAAGCCGCGAGCCCTCCGGTTAAGCGTCTGAGCGGATTGAACTTGTCGTTCACCTCCTCCGAGAGGCCTCAACAGCTGCAACGAAGATGCCCCATGGTTCCAGCGACCCGACGCCCCGTTTCCCACCCGCTCAGCTCCGTCCCGAGCTTCGCCCATGCCCATCCATTGGACGCCAATCTTTCTATCTCTCTACGAGAATCCGATTCTACATCCACGAGTGGCTGCTCAGGCCACTCTCCAAGTGGTACTGTCGTTTCTGCGACGTCCCCATGCAAGCTGGCGCCTATCCCCTCCCCTTCAACCTCATCCTCAAGCGCGGGCCTCGCGTCCGCGAGCAAGAGGGCCTTGCCATGAACCTCGCACGCGCCATGGGCGTCCCCGCGCCCAGGTTCCTTTCTTTCGCTCAGCCACCTCCGAGCGACGACATCTTCTACGACTGTGGCTTCCCGTCTCTCCTCATGACCAGAATCCCGGGGATCGAGCTCGACGCGCTTCAAGACGACGAGGTCGACTTGGACGTCGTCAAGGACGACCTCGTGCGTATCCTCACCCGCATGCGCTCCTTCTCCAGCCCCTGGGGTCGCGCTATCTGCGGTATGGATGGAGGCCCAATCGTAGGACCGTTGGTTCCTGCGGCGCCTCTGCAGGCGCTCCCGGACGAGGCCGCGTTCTACGACTATATGCGTGTTGTTGGGTACTTCCAGACGAGAGACAAGAGCGAAACAGCCGGTGCTGAGAAGTTCTTTGCGCTCCCGCCTCACGCTGTCGTGTTCACCCACGGGGACCTGAACCGGCACAACATCATGGTCGGTCCCGACAGCCACATCACTGGGATCATCGACTGGGAAGGCGCTGCGTGGTTGCCGGATTACTGGGAGGTCACGATGACGGCGATCCTGCCCCAGCGTCGTTGGGGCCAGTTTATGCACGAGACGGTCACTGGGGGCGTGTATGCGGAAGAGGTTCTGGGATATCGTCACATGTTCTGTCTGGTCTGGGATAGCCTAAGCTACTGATGAGGGAGTTTGTTGTCGCTTCACTTGGAAGATTCACGTGCTCTCTGATCACCGCACAGTTGGACGACCGGTTGACCAGCGATCGCTGGCGTGTATTCGAATGACTCTGAGTTTCGGCGCACGGGGTGTGGAGAAGAATTCGCCACCGAGGTTGCACTCCGTAGTTGTGACTCGAATGTGAGCTCGGGCGTGGATCGATCAGGTGACCGTGGCAGACGCTCGGTTCAAGTTGAACCGAAGTTGAGCCACAGCAAGTTGGTTGGTTCGACGACGACGACGTTGCACCAACAGTCGATCTCACGTAAGACCACGCCTTGGATACCTTATAGCAATGGAGGAGCTTCTGTTCCATGAAGACACGAAAATAGCTCCCATCCGTGATGTGAGTGGCTTCAACTTCAAGTTCCACCGGCGCCTCCGTGACTTTCTCACCCCCAACATTCAGATAGCCTGCGCCGCCGAAGAGCTTGGTGGCGAAAATGGCCTCACACCAGGCGAGATGCTCGACCTCTGGGCTGACGCAAAGGATTGGCTCCTTCTGCGCGGCGTTTGCTTGTACAGCTTGGAACGTCGGGTGGCTTGGGGATGTAGGTATTGGCATTCGCCAGTGCGGAGCACCGCTGCTGCACTTCCATATGCTCATTGCATATCGCACGAAGAGATCCCATCTGAGACGTTCCATTCGAAGGTACGTCCTCCATTTCACTCGCGGACACTGACTCATCCCCCGCCGCAGCCTACAATCGCCTGCGGCCAAGACGCTGTCGGGCGAGATATCATGTTGAAGGTCATCGACAATGACAGCCAACAGCATCGGATCTACCAGACGCTCCTGCAGCACCAGTCCTTGTTCACTGATCCGCGTACCTTTCCTTGTGTTCTTCCTCCCATTAACATCATCGCCACGCCTCACAGGTACTCGATTGTCACCATGCCACTGTGAGTCGCCTCAGGACGAGAATCGTGAAGCTGTCTAACTTGTTCAGGTGGGGCGCCCACTTCGGCATCGAAGACATGCAGGACGTACGCCAGGTGCTAACGTTTATCAGATGCCTTCTTGAGGTGTGTGTCGTACCGAGAATCTTCACATACGTCGTTGACCAATATCTGGTTCACAGGGACTCGCCTTCCTCCATGCCAATCGTATTGCCCATCGAGTGAGTTTTGGTCTGTGTCAGCCGTCGTTCTCTGAAACGTGTTCACAGGACATTTACGACGGGAACTTGGTCGTGAGCTGCTACCGACCGGACCGCGACCTCAAGAAATTTCGTGAGGATTTGCGCGAGCTTCGACGTAGGCCTGACGTTCGGTATGCATTCATGGACTACGACCAGTCCATACAACTGCCCCTCGACGTCTCCGTCAAAGGCTGTCGCCGCCCGTCGGACGAGGCATGGACGGGTTGGGATCTCTATAAGCCGCTAGACGTGTGGCTCGGAGAAACGCTCTACAACCCATTCGCCTTCGACGTTGGGACGCTTGGGAATCTCTTCCGGGCGCATTTGTTTGTAAGGACCCTCCTGCTCCGTGCTGAATGTCGACTCATTGCCCCATTCACGCCCACAGGAGGCAGTGCCGACGGTTCCGGCCCTGGCAGCGCTATTCGACGGGATGACGACGCACGTAGTATCGCGTCGTTTCAGCGCGGAAGAGGCACTCGACTTCTTCAGGAGCAACGTCGACTCGCCGCCCCAGGAGGTCCTGGAAACGCAAGTCACGCTCGACATCAATTACGACATGATGTTGCGTCCGGAGTTGTACTGGTCCAAATTGTCCCCTCCAGTGCAAGCGCACTGGAGCCGATTTCGAGCACCCCCGCTGCCGCGCTGGTGGCACTTTGTGAACTGGCTGAACCGGTTCCCGGTTGGTGCGAGGATCGTTGAGTTCGTATGGTGGATCTTTGGAATTTGATGACCGGTGGTAAGAATCTGTGCTTCAAATTGTAAGACCATGCCCCAAACTTGTGTTCGTAGTTATAGACCATAGGCTAGCGGAGAACGCTAGCGACTGATGTACTACTTTGACTTGCGTTGTATGCATGAAGATTATATCTAGACTGACTCGAAGTAAATCATGGCCGGTCAAGAAGTACTCGACAGCTTGTTTTCACGGTTTGGCCTGTGAACATCAAATTTCATCTCGTTCCAGTGTCCTCCTGGGGCCCTGACGATTCCAATGTCCACGCTAGCCTCGAAGCGCGTTCAATTCGTTGACTTCTCGAATCTCCAGCGGAGAGCAGCAGCCACGAAGATGATGGCCCGGGGTGCTGTAGCAATGGCCGAACGCCCGTTTTCGATCCGCCCTGCTCCGTCACGAACCTTTGCCATGACCAATGCCTCGGAGGTCCCTCTTTCCTTCTTTCGAGGAGAATCGACGTCTGAACGCGCTTGGAATGCGCAGCAAGCAGGCTGTCAGATCATCATGTGACCGTGGTGTGCCCAGTTCGCGACGAGACGGCGCCTGAGTTGAAGCAAAACGCAGCTTGAAGTTGGTCCGTTCAAGACGTCCCTCGATTCCGCACTTCCTCTCGTGTACAAAGGCTTCGAAATTTTACTATAGCGATGGAGGAGTTGCTATCATTCGCCGAAGACGCAAAGCCATCTCCCATCATCCCAGATGTGAGTGATTTTCGCGGCGTAGTAAGTAGTACTTTTAGGCTGACGACTCGCCCCTCAGATACCCTGCGCCGTCAACGATATGGATAGCCTTTCGGTCGACGAGATGCTAGAGCTCTGGTTTACGGCCAGGGAATGGCTTCTTGAACGTGGCGTTCACCTGTACGACCTAGAACCACCGCCAGGCTGGGGAGAGATCAGGTTCTGGCATTCGCCGCTACGGAGCACCCCGGCCATGCTCCCATACGCCCATTGCATATGGGACGAAGAAAATTCGTTCAAGACGTTTCGATCAAGCGTGCGTCCTCCATTTCGCTATCGGACACTGACTTATCCTGCAGCGCAGACTAGAATCGCGTGTGCTCAGGACACGGTCGGGCGAGATATCATATTGAAGGTTGTTGAGAGTGACAGCCCACAACACCACATCTTCCAGACGCTCCTGCAACAACAGTCCTTGTTCACTGATCCGCGAACCTTTCCCGGCGTCCTGCCTCCCATCTCCATCATCGACACGCCACACAAGTACTGCATCGTCACCATGCCTTTGTGAGTGCCTCTTTACCATGACAATCGCAACTCGTTGAATATCCTCGCCCCTAGATGGGGCACGTATCCATACCTGACTGCCATGCAGGACGTGCACCAAGTGCTGACGTTCATTAGATGTCTTCTTGAGGTATGCGCCGCACCAAGGTAATTTTGATACCCCATTGATTCATGTATGCTCCCCAGGGTCTTTCCTTCCTCCACCTCAACCGTATTGCCCACCGAGTTCGTACTCGATCCATACCAGCGGTGCTGCAAGTGCAACTCTCACAAGCTTCATCAGGACATTTGCGACTCGAACATGGTCGTGAGCTGTTACCGGCTGGACCGCGATCGGAAGCTGTTCCGTGATGACTTGCGTGAGCTCCGCCGCAGAACTGACGTACGATATGCATTCATGGACTACGACCAGTCCATCCAGCTCCCTCTCGACGTCTCCGTGAAGGGCTGTCGCCGCACATCTGACGAAGCATGGATGGGCTGTGATATGTATAAGCCGCTAGATGTGTCCCTTGGGGAATCGCTCTACAACCCATTCGCCTTCGACGTTGCGATGTTGGGAAATATGTTTCGAGTGTATCTGTCTGTGAGAACGCACCTCTTCGACGCTGAATTTCGACTTACGCTTACGCTTCCACTTACGTTTTCAGGAGGCGATCCCAACGCTCCCGGCGCTGGCAGCCCTGTTCGACGGAATGACGACGCACGTTGTGTCCCGTCGTTTCAGCGCCGACGAGGCGCTCGACTTCTTCAAGAGCAACTTCGAGTCGCAGCCCCAGGAAGTGCAGGATACCCCAGTGACGCTGAAGGTCAATTACGAGACGATGTATCGTCCGGAGGTGTATTGGTCAAAATTGGCTCCCTCGGTGCAAGCGCAGTGGAGCCGATTTCGCACCCCACCGCTGCCGCGCTGGTGGCACTTTTTGAACTGGCTGATGCAAATCCCGTGGTGCTATAGAGCTGTCGAGTTTGTACGGAGGACTTTTAGAATAGGGGCGGTCAAAGTTGACGATTCCCGTTCGATTCTGCATGCGATTCTGCGACGATTCTGGTCCCAGAATCGCCATCAAAATCGAGGCCACTCTGACCACCCCATGTTCGGAAAATGCGATTATGGGTGCGATTATGGACCACGATTCGGGGCGCGATTCTGGGACGAGGCAGAATCGCGACGCCAAAATCGCGATTCTGGCGACAGAAGCGCCTCCAGAGCCGCTTCTGCGATTCTGCTCGATTCTGCTCGATTCTGCCAGAATCGCGATTCTGGCGACCAGAATCGTGTTCAGAATCGCTCCCAGAATCGTCCCCAGAATCGAGCAGAATCGTCCACTCTGACCACCCCTAATAATTAATCTAATATATGGTGGTAAGTCGCTGTCCCATGATAGGACCGTGGCTAGTCAGCAGCTACACGAAGGCACATGAGCACACCAGTTTGGGCTTCACTTAATTATCGAACACGTATGCTCGAATCATCGACACGGTGCTTGACGGTGTGTTACCTCTCAGGCGAGTTACAGTTGCTGAAAATGAGCTAAGAGACAGAAACCTCTGAGACAGTCACTTAACATTTATTCTCCGTGTATGGCAGCCACACGTACAGCTCCCAGCAACTTCATATTCATATTCGAACACAGCTCACTACGTAGCTACCGGCGCAGGCCGTTGGGATTTTGCATGGCGGTGGCGCCCCGGCCACGTACTAGCGCCGGCGGGGAGACCAACAGTGATTGTTGGCGCTAGCGCTGTACTTTCATTGACTCTCAACAACTGGCTCAGCCACACAAGTACCAAGTACCAGAGTAAGTGGTACCGCTCTCAGGCCGAAACAGTCAGCAGCCTTATTACTGTTGGATTTACTAGTCCAGGTAAAACTTACCATCTTATTATCTTCGCATATGGGTCTCTTTTACGGGAACCAGCCGCCACCGCCTGACGAGCAACACCAGCGCCTCGTCGCTCTGCGCCAGCTAACATCTCGTGGTATCCCATGTATCCTTTGGGGTGAAGATGCGTTGAATTACGTGCACAGCGTCCCAACCTCCCTCTTCGACCAACAGATTCTTGTGCCGGACGAGCTCCTCCAATCCGCCTCGGCCGTCCTTCAAGAAGGGCCGTACTACCCAGTCCCTTTCACGAAGCATTACTTCGACTACTTTGGACAACACACTGGAACATCGTTCTTCCCGCTAGGCATCCTCCTCAAGCATCCCGGCATACCGGACAACGAGCCTTACAAGCTTGATCCACTCCAGGGATACATCATCCTACTCCCCCAGTCTTACTTCGGCCTTGACGTGCGGTCGAAGGAGCGCTTCCAGTCCCTCGTTCCGCCCCTCCCCCTTTCTAATGCAGATATCCTCGCCCCAAAGTTCAATACCATGTTGGAAGGCTTGGTCGCATTCAACCTCAACCCTCCCATCTCCAACGAGACGCCACACGCAAAAGGCAGAGCGATGCACGAGATCTTCATTGGATATCTACTCCAATACCGAGTCAAGTACGAGGACGACGGCGACACACCACCGCCCAAGGAGATCGTCCCCGAAGAGCAGGTCATTCTCGACGAGCTGCAGACAGAGGATGCCCGGTGGTACATTAGGGTGTACGTGGGAGAGCGGAGACTCCTGGGCTGTGACGAGTTTATAGAGTACAACCGTTGGAAGGCCTTGCGATCGTGCGTCCCTCGTCTTCTCTCCTCAACTTTCTCTCACCAGAGATGACTTGCCAGGGCTGGTACCGTCACGGTAGCCAGTGGGGTCGTCGCCGCACCATCTTCGGCTTCGACATCTTTTATCGACAGGTAATGTCACGGTAGCCCCTACTCCCATCTATGATCTTTGTGTTTGACGTAGGCCTGTAGTCGTAGATCCTATTCGACGTCTTGTCACACCGCCTGGCTCCCTTGCGAGGGTACAGCCAATGCGAGCCGGCCGCGTCTTCCAATGAGTAAATTTCACCGGCCCATAGCCTCAGGATCTCTTAGCAGAAGGATTGTCGCTACATTGCAGCAAGTGACACGGCGGTGCTTCCTTTAACCTCTCTAATACGTACACAAACCTGTCTTCCTTCCGTACCTGCTGTGGTATCGGGGGAGGCAAGTATCAAGGCCGATTCCACGCACCGATACTCCCATCGCTGTTCCTTGAAGAGTATATCAGCTTCACGTTGTTATGTCGGGATGTACATCCACAAAAGAGATCCGAATGGACCCTCTACGGTCTCTCCTACTCAACGCTTCAGCTTTCTCCTCTTAATTCCGTTAACTTGATTCTGGAATCTGAGGATCCCTGAAGAAATCGAGTGAAAGTAGTAGTAAGATACAAATTAGTACGCTAACGTTATTAGCCTACGCCGACAGTGATCTCTGCCCTGAGTATGACAGATATGAGAACCTGGACTGGGCAGCACCTGGATTCATGGCTGTCCCCGCATATGCCGAAACTTGATGCTAGGTGCGAAAGACAATTGCAACGTGTTGTTGAATGAGTGCTACTACTACTAGCGCTGCGGTCTAGCTGAAGGTGAGGCTCTTCGCGAGCGCGCTGGGGCTCTGTCAGCCTCGTGGCTGCGGTCGGAGTTGGCGTCCCGACCTCTACTTATAGACCCTGGCGTCTTTGAAGTTCAAGTTGTTCCAGTTCTCCGCCCCAGTCTTTGACTCAAAAAAAATCGACGCCACAATCCGTAGCCACCACCAGTTGCTCTGTCTTTGAGCAGAGTCGTGTCGGGCTTAAGGCTCTAGGCATTCCCTGTCTGGTGCTGCCACGTCATTGGCAATATCCTAACTCATGCTTCACGGTATATATGCTGCTATCAGTCTATCGCCAGATATTGCTATGTATTCTGACTAAAACGCAGTCCAACCGCAGTCCAGCTAGCATGGGTCTCTTCTACGAGTACAAGCCACCACCCGCTGACGAGCAACACCAGCGTCTCATAGCTCTGCGCCAGCTCACCTCTCGTGGCATCCCATGTATCCTTTGGGGTGAAGATGCGTTGAATTACGTGCACAGCGTCCCAACCTCTCTCTTCGACCAGCAAATCCTCGTGCCAGACGAGCTTCTCCAGTCTGCCTCGGCCGTCCTTCAGGAAGGACCATACTACCCTGTTCCATTTACCGAGCATTACTTTGACTACTTCGGAAAACACGTTGGAAACTCGCCCTTCCCACTAGGCATCCTCCTCAAGCATCCCGGAATACCCGACAATGAGCCTTACAAGCTTGATCCACTCCCAGGATACATCCTCCTCCTCCCGCAGTCTTACTTCGGCCTCGACGTGAGGTCGAAGGAGCGCTTTCAGTCCCTCGTTCCACCCCTCCCTCCTTCCAACGCAGATATCCTCGCCCCCAAGTTCAACACCCTCTTGGAAGGCCTGGTTGCATTCAACCTCAACCCGCCCATCCCCAACGAGACGCCACACGCAAAAGCCAGAGTGACAAATGACATCTTCATCGGATATCTACTGCGATACCGAGTCAAGTACGAGGACGACGGCGACACGCCGCCGCCCAAGGTGATCATCCCCGAAGAGCGCGCCATCCTCGATGAGCTGCGGACGGAGGATGCCCGCTGGTACATTGGAGTGTACGTCGGAGAGCAGAGACCGCTGAGCTACGACGAGTTCATAGAGTACAACCGTCAGAAGGCCTTGCGATCGTGCGTCCCTCGTCTTCAATCTTCAGCCTTCTCTCACCAGAGATGACTTGCCAGGGCTGGTACCGTAACCAGTGGGGCCGTCGCCGCGCCGCCTTCAGCTCCTCCGTCTTTCGCTGACACTGTGTAACGCACCCCCATACTCATCTGTAATGCTCGTGATTGACATACACATTCACAGTCCCCGCTCATACTCGACATCTTGTCGTGCGCCCTTGCTCCTTCAGAAGGATACACATATGGCCAATCAACATCGTCTCCCAAAGCTCATTTACAAGCCCTCGGCTCAGGGATCACTTCATAGAAAAGTCGTCTCTGCTTCGCACCTCTTGACGCGGCGATGGCTCCTGTAATCCTCTAGAGCATCAACAACCCCACTTCAGATGAGCGATACCCCTTGCCTGTACCTGGCGTATGTTCTGACCGATATTAAAAGAGAAGTGAAGCATTTCAGTAGCGCGACATTGATGTCGAAGGTCAATCAGGACTGCACAACTCGCAGGGACCGACGTCTCGAGATTACGACCGTCTTCCTAGTAAGATTCCGTCCATGCCATTGCCTAGGCGTCAGTTAGCACTGTTCCGAATCCCCAATGCCATCCAGGCCGCTCTGGCAAGCCCATGCGGGCACCCTAATACCTGCGGCCTTGCTCGACGACAGGGGCCAAACTTGGCGGTAAGAATAGGTTCTCGCGATACCATTTCAGCTCTATGGGTGAACGTCAGATATAGTGTAACTCATGATGACGATACAACGCACCTCGGATAGACCCTTGTATGTCGTCGAGAGCTCTACAGAGAAATTTAGAAATGGAAAGCAAATGGGGAACGGCGACAGCAGTGCCCACCTGTGGGCTGGCTCTTTTGGAGACGCGTTCTTGGACGTGCGGTACCACCGTCGGGCGAGCTCCTGTGCAGAATGAGATATATTCATCTGCGGAAGCGCATATATGAACTCACTTTGATGGAAGATACGTCTTCGGTCGTGTGCGTTCAGTGACGATGAATGAACTCCCATGCACAACGCGACTCACCGACGATCCGGTAATGCAGCCACTCGACAACCTCCGGCATCTCCTCAGCGAGGAAGGCTCTATCCACGTGAACGGAATTGCCGGCCAGTACACCGATGCGGTCTCTAGGGATCCACTTCTTGATGTAGTCGAGAACTTGCTGTTGAACGAAGTCCTTGGTGTGGGGCGAGTTTATGCACGCTTGCGTCAAGCCGCTCTAGAATCAAAATAAACATATTATATGCACTAAGAAGCGGTAATGCTGAAGACGAACCGCACCGTGGGTGTTCTGGCACCATTCATCCATTCTTCGTGACGGATGAGAATGGAAGGACTGAGCCGAGCGCAGAGTCACTTACTTGTCTAGCACCTCCTTGTCAGTCTTGATGATATAAGAGATGCCTTCGTCCACGGTTTCAAGGTTCCCATTTGTGATCAAGACCTTGAGGGGGATGAACGGGGCCCCAAGGACGAGCTGACCATCAGGCGTACCGCAATCTCAAGTATCTTGTCCGTACGGATGTCCAGTCCAGTCATTTCGCAGTCGATCCATACCAGCGGTCCTGCAGCAAAGTCCAAAGGTTTTGCCTCCATGCCTCTGAATGTCCGTAGCGGAGCGTAACGCGGTAGAGCCCGACGGAAGGACTGTCGACCAGAAGATAGCACTGTTCTGAGCATGCCGGAAGCCGGGTTACAGTTGCTCAGGAAGAGAACAGGTGAATAGAATTACCACTGTAGGTAACAGAACACCGAGAAGAAAGCCAAGGTAGACCAGCCGGGCTAGACGTCGAGGAGGACGGGGAGGAGGAGGGCTCGGACTCTGACACTGCAGCAGCGCTCCGGCAAGCATTGTTTAATGGGCGCTAATACAGCCTTATGTAAATCTGGTCCCGGGCGTCTGCGGCCTTGTGGTCGGAGTCTGCGCTGGACAGTGGCAAGAACCCTGGCGACAACCACCTCGACCCCTTCATCCAGCGTCGACCGCAGGCACATTACAGCCTCGTGGACGCCATGACCACCCCCTTCTCCACCCCACGCTACCCCGGGGCACCCAATCCGACCCCCAGAAGCACAGGCAAGCTCTCGCGGGCCCCCATTCACAACCCGTACGACAAGTTCACCCAGCCCGAGTTCGACGCGTGGATTGGCGACATCACAGGCGCGTTGAAGCGCGCCCTGGGCCGCGAGGACCTGCCACCCGTCGCGGATCGACACAATGCCGAGGAGGATGCGGAGGAGGAGGATCTGGAGGACTCCTTTGCGGACGTGCGGGCGCGTCGTCTGGCCAAGGGCAAGGAGCGCGCGCGGGACGAGGACTTCGAGGACGAGGAACCTGTCTCGCACCACTACGGAGACGAGAACGGATGGGGCGAGACGTACTCCGGCCCCGACTACAGCAGCGATGCGGAGGAAGAGGAGGAGAGCAGTGGGGAGGAAGAGTCGGCGGAAGAGCGGGAGCCGGTGGTCATCGACCTCCTCTCGGACGACGGGGATGCAGAAGGAGAGGAGCAGGATAGTGACGTTGCAGAGCCCGAGGGGGCGGTCGCTGGTCCAGCACCGGCTTATGACGAGGAAGAGGACGACAGTGGCTACGACGAAGAGGTCGCTGAGGGTGAAGTGGTTGAAGACGACATCATCGAGGACGACGCGGAAGGGGAGGAGGTCGAGGAAGTTGACGCGGCCTTCGAGGGTCAGTACGAAGACGGTGAAGACGATGAAGACGACGTGGACGAGGACCCCCGCAGTAGCCCCGCCGGCCCTCATGAAGTCACCGAGATCCTCGACTCGGACGACGAAGTTCCGCAGGAAGAACCGGTCACTGAAACTCCTGCCATTCCTGCTCGCTTCCGCCGCAAGTCTGGCATCGGCGCACCCGCTCATCCCAGCATGAATGAGGATCAGGAGACTACAAGGGCCGAGAAGGAGGAGGACGAACAGACTGAGGAGCAGAATGAGGAGCAGGCGGGAGGTACGTCTTCCCGAATCTCCTTCAATCAGTCCCCAAGCCCAGAATACCTTGCAGTGTTATCTCCTCGCGTGCGAGATGAGGTGGAGGTAGACATCGAAGACCCTTGGCAGGGCCCCAGAACTTATGCTGAAGACTTCTACGCTGGTGGCGATGTGCCCAGTGAGGTCCTCGACGGCGCAGGGGACCCTCACGTCCTTCCTACTGAAAAGGAGAATGACGGTACGTTCCTTCGCCACACGCTCTAATTAGCACCAGCTCATCTTTGCGGAACCACTCGAAGATTCTGCCCAGCCGCCAGACATACATGATCCTTGGGAAGGGCCGCGCATGTACGCGGAAGATTTCTACTCAGGCGGCGACGTCCTGGAGGGCGGAACCCCATCTCACCTTACTCCACGCGAGGAAGAGCCTTTGGACATCCCCGGTATCTCCTCTGCCCGGGACGAGCCGTCCCGCTCTATTCCACACGACCAGGATGTCGTCAACCTGGACGAGGACGAGCGTCTTGTAACAGCGGAGGAGCACGAAGCGTCTCCTGAGGTGCAACCAACAACGGAGCGCGACGACGAGCTTGATTACTCGGAGCAACCTGAGGCTGCCCAAGAGGTCATTGCTGAGACGCCCCGTTCCCCCTCGCCTCCGTCTCCCACGCTTCGTACGCAGGTGGACTGGAACTGGCCACCCGCGTTCCCGGGCCGCGTTGCAACGAGCTCTGGACACCTTGCTACTGGCCAGGACAGCATTGTCGAAATTAGCGATGACGAAGATGACGACGTGACTCCACCCGAGGTTGGCCAGCCCGAGCTTGCTGTCAGAGATGCCATCTCCGCAGACGACATTCCATTTGGAACCACTGCGAGTGCGTCTCCTACGTCGATGCCGTTTTCGCTGGGCTTTGACGAGCTGTACGACATGGAGTCTGGGAGCCATCCGTACACCTCCTTCGAGCCAGTCGCTAGTGGGGCTGACTTCGGTGATCTCCCGCCTAGCCGGGAGGAGCAAGTGCAGTCCTCTGCGGACGACACCCTCCCTGTGACCGCTGAAGACACTCCACCTGAGGTCAAAGCAGTCGAAAAGCTGAGTGAGGATGTCGAGGCTACACAAGAGCCACCGTCTGCAATCGCATCTGAGGAGGTACCGACTATGGAAGCATTCGTGGAGGAAGTTGACGAGATCAAGGAGGTGACGCCGCCCTCGGAAGAGGAAATCGACGTTGTTTCTGCCACTGGCGATGATATCGTGGTGTCTTTGAGCGACTATGTTGTGGAGGAGGTTGTCACCGAAGGCAGACTTACAGCGGTATGTCTCCGCTCTTCTGTCTTACTGAGCCCTCACTCATTCATGGCGTCCAGGAACTGGAAGCCTCTATGGGTGGAGATGAAGTCCTCGCCGAGGATGGATCCCCTGTTCCGCCTACGCTCGCACTCGACACCTCAGACGTATCCTTGACAGAGTACCCTGCCCCAGTTTCTGCGGACCCCACTGTTCCCGATCCTACCAGCATTGTCCACACACCTGCATCCCCAGTCGACTCCATTGCGTCGTCATCTGGTGACAAGGAGCCACCCGCGTCGCCGCCCATCCATGCCGCTCTACTTCCTGTATTCAGGAAACTGGAGCGTTCTCACAGCGCGAGTGGTCTATTCACGCCGATGACAGAGGGCACGTCAGGTTCTGCTACGCCGGAGCAGATGGAGAGCCATTCGGCTCCTGCTCCAGCTAAGGAGACTGCAGAGCACGACGCGGAGCAGGAGCTGGCCCAGCCAGAGGCGCTCTCACCGCCCCCAGTGATCGAGGTTACACCTGCTGAAGAATTGACAGGTGAGTAACATTGGCCTCTCAGCCATGAATGAATCACTGACTGTCTCACAGCGCCTGGGTCAGACGAGATTCGTGTGCTAGATGTTCCATCCACTGAGGAGATACAGCCGGTTGAGGAGGAATTGACTCTTCCGCATATCGTCGAACCTGAAAAGGAAGCTCCTGCAACTGCATCCCTGCATGGCGAACAGAGCCATCTGCGGGAAAAGACACCCGCTTCCGACGCGGACGCGGATGCCGAAGGAGAGGTCGATCTGGACTATGTTCCATCGGAGGGAGATGAGGACGCTGCTGCCGCGGCCATAGAGGCAGTCATTCCAACCGTTTCCGAAGAGGTAGAGGACGATCCGTTTGTGATCAAGAAGGACGTAGACTTCCCGGCGGAGCAAGTTGCAGTGGAGGAAGACGGCAAGGCGTCGTTGCCGTCGCCCGTTGAAACGTAGGTCAAGTGCTCTAAGTTTCCATCTACTTTGACCGAATATTTCGCAGGGAGACTGCTGCGAACGAACCTGCTGAGCCCGAAGTTGCGATGGAGGCGCAGCCCGTCGCACCCGAACCAGTCGAAGCGGAGGCACAAGATGAGGCACGGCCGTTGAAGCGCAAGCGGAAGTCACCACCGCCGAAGTCGTCTCGGGTCACTCGCTCAAACGTGGCCAAACGTGGCGGCGCTCCAGTCGCCCCCAAAACTCAGCCAGCTCCCAAGTCGCGGAAGAAGGGGAAAGGCAAGCAGCGTGCCTCCCCAGAAACAGACGCCGAAGAGGATGCGGCTTCCGTCACTCACAGCCTCGTCAGTGAACGGAGCTCGATTGGATCGTCCGCTGTTGCGCAGGACCTGCTTCTCGGAACAGACAGTCGGGCTACCTCTCGTGCTTCTTCCGTGGTATCGAACGGATTGAGCATGTCCTCCGAAGCTTCTCCCACCATCGCGCGCGCACTCCAGGGCAATGGAAATCACAATATGAGTCTTCCGTTTATCCCCTACAATGGCGTTTTGCGCCACAACCATGGCGGACGAATTCCTACCTATGTCGCGCCGGTTCCTCCACCGAGACGCCAACCATCATTACCTCCACCACCGCCACCAGTTCCTCCATCTCCTCGCGATAGTATCGCTTCGTCTCGTCCAGCGTCCCCTGAGCCTGCCTCTATCAGTGCGCCTCCGCAAATTCAGATTCCTGCACCTCGACCCGCTACTACCTCCTCAACAACCACCGTCCACTCGCCTGCTACACGCTCGAACTGCCGTTATCACACGATCAGTCTCCCCATCGAGGAAGAGAGCGAACACCGCGTATACTTCGCCGTCCCTGGCTGCTCGCTGAGCAAGACCGAACTCATGCAGGAAGCGGAAATCGAAGACCACGGCCTCACACGGACAGAGGAGCTTCCCACCACCATCACCCTCATCGAAGACCTCAAGATCTCCCCGGAGCTCCTCGCCATCTTGCGGCAGCTGACCGGCGTCGACCTCTTCCGCGAGCAGGAGGTCATCTACCTCCCCCGCCCCGGTGACCAGATCGTCCCGAAGAAGCGCTCCCGCGCGAAGTACATCCAGAGAGAGTCCATCACCTCACGCACCCTTTTGACCAAGGACGTCTTCCGCGCGAAGCAGACGCCGTACAAGGCTCCGCTCTCACAAGCCTCGGTCTCGGCGTCGACGTCGGGCGAGTCCGCTAGCGCCAGTGCGGCGGGCAAGGCGGGTATGTCTACGAGCGGCGCGTCCTTCTCCGGAAGCGACCTCAGCGACATTGAGAGCGATAACGAACGCCCGACGAAGCGCGCCAAGGAGGCGCACCCCAAACCAGAGCCTGCGCCCGTACCTGAAATGGAGCCCGAAGACGAGCCTGTGGCGGACGCAGCTGCGGACGCTGGCGGCGACACTGAACCGGACGAAGCTCAGATCGAGGTAGAGCTGTCGCAGGACCGCGACGGTCAAGCAAATGTGAAGGCGGACACGGCTGCTAGCCCAACAGCTCGTCGCGCGCAGCCACGGCGCGGTCGGAAGCTCAAGAAGGATGCCCTCGCGTACAAGCCCGACGGGGGCGAGAGCGACGGGTCGGACGAGGAGCACGATGCGGAGGGACCCAAAAAGCGCAAACGCCCTGCAAAGCGGGGCAACAAGCGTGCGAGGACGGAGGAGAACGGGGACGCTGCTCAGGCTGAGGGCGGCGCAACCGCTGCTGAGCGGCCAAAGCGGCGGCGGCGCGCAGAGAAGACTGCGACTGCCGCATCGTCGATGGATGCTGGAGAAGGTGCTCACTAATCAAATTAAAGTACTGAATGAGATCTTTGGGAGACAATGGTAATTTGGGGGGACTTTTGTCCTCGTTCATGTATTCTTAATGGGCCTCGGATAGCCTACTGATTGTATCATACTACTACTTCACTCGAATTCTCCAAGGATCCTCAGAATATGATCCCCTTTGATGACTACAGCTTAGCTCACGAGAAGCCGGTGGAATCAAACAAAAAATGTAGGCAAATAATACGTGGAACTCGGAGGAGAGGATATCTGCGTTGGGAGAAGGACGAGGCTCTGATGCGGCCCGAGCGTGCCGGCCGCCAGCTCCTGCACTTTCGACGGTCGACATGACCAAGGTCAGCTCGCGCCCGCTCGTGCTATGTACCCGCAGTCTTGTGGCTGTTTAAACGGGCAGCATTTTTCATCGCTGTGAAATACCCTATGTGAAATATTCGAAGGACGGCGACTTACAGGTGAGATTCCCAGAGCCTCGAAAGCTCCTTCGCTGACTGTGACCTGCAGTGCTAGGTCTTCCTTGAACTTCAATTTGAATCACGAGGTCACGTAGAAGGGATCTGAAGCACTTCGATTGGTGAGATTTAATCCAAGAATTACATTCATGGTCATCTAAGTGACCAATTCAGAGTCTCATTCTCATTCAGCACTAGCTTGTACATTGGGCGACACGACACGACAGACATGGACAAAATACAATTGAGGAAACGAGCCGCTACACTTCGATGTCGATGGCACGTTGAACTGGCTGGTGAAGGAAGTTTCTCCGTGACGTCGGGCTTCACTGAGCATTGATGAACCGGTCAGAAGGGAGATGGCGGTGCTGGTAGCCAAGAAGCTCCTCGGTCGTGAGAGCCTGAAAGTTCGAGACTTCCTTCTTCCGGTTGCAAATCTCGAAGGCCCAATCATGGGTCAAGTACGAGGCTTCAACCACGTACCAGCACCTATCGATCAGCTCCTTGATAACCAACTCCCTCGCGTCGCTATCCCCATCCTTTCGCACACTGGCCTGTAACAGGAAACTCGATTAGGGAATCACAATGTGGGATGGTTCAAAGAGCTCATACCGTGCGAGTGGTGTAGCGTTTGATTCGGCAAGCAGTATTCTTCGGCACCGTAATTGTTCTATGGTTTGTGACGTTAGAGGGGAATTGGGTATCTTCCCTTATGTAGACCTGCGTGTATAATACGATAGGCTTACTATCAGCATTCTAACTGTAGTTCCATGACTCACCACCGAGTTTAGGTCGTACTGCCTTGTACCATATGGCAGCTCCGGTGCAGGGAGCAAATTCCGGTGGGGGATCACGTCCCATCCGGATGGCTTCGATGTGATGGGTACCACTGTTTGTGCCACATACTTCTTGTGGAAACGATAAATACTGTCGTCGTCGTTCTGGAGCCAAGGAGTCTCCTGACCCGGCCGCTAGAATGGAATGCAGTGCGTATGCGGACTCAGCATAGCGATACCATCTACCCACGAGAGGCCTACCTTGGTTGCGCTCTCGGGAGTGCGTTCAATGCCGATTATCTCGACAATGGTACCTCTGGGAAAGCCGGAGCCGCAGTCGGTGAGCAACTTCACTTTCTGCCCAATCTGATTTGTTCACATCTCAGCAAGGGGCGCGGTCTCAGAGTGATCAGAGAAACTCACCTTGAACCTTGTGTTACCAGAGTTGTACCCTCGAGTGGGTGTAGTAGTGTTGCGTTCACCCCTACCGGCCCCGCCTGGGTTGCCAGAGCCGGCTGTGCGACCAGCAACTTGGCCTCGGCCTCCGCCGCGACCAAGGAGCTGGTTGGCGGGTGGAACGTGAGTGCGATGCATGGGTAACAGCGAAGAAGAGGCTGGGAGGGAAGTATGAGAGGGGTGAGTAGGTTGAGAACCTGGGGGAATGACTTGCAGAAATGTGGGCTTTATATATCCAGACCCCACGTCAGAGCAGCGCCCACCCAGCAGCGACATGTCGGACTGAACAGGACGCTGAACCCAAGTAAGGCTCCCCAATCTGTGACTCACTTCAAGAATCAACACAAGAGGCAATTCGGCCCGACCCTCTGGCACGGCCCACTGGCACTAGGGCCATATCAGAAAGCGCGGCACATCGGTGGCACGAGGCGGCACTGGCTTGCAGGCTTCTCCAAGAAACACTCAGAAGGATATTTCGAGGGAATGGTGGGCAGGGTCACCGCCTGATTATCGACCCATCTCCGCTCCGGCAGCCAACGAATGTAATTTCCCAGTTATTTTCCGGGTTAAGTTGCTGAAATATCAGATTCCAAAGATTCGCCATACAAACTTGACAATCCTAGCACACCCCGGGATGTCCATGAACCAGTTCAAAAAGCGCCACCAGTAAGGCAGCGGAGGCGTCCGAAATCGGCTCCAGTGCGCTTGCACCGGGGGAGCCAATTTCGACCAATACAGCTCGGGGTGGAACACGGTGTCGTACTCCGTCTGTAGCGTGACTGGAGTATCCAGGACCTCTTGAGGTGGCGACGCGATGTTGCTCCTAAAGAAATCAAGAGCCTCTTCAGCGCTGAAACGACGAGACACTGCGTGCGTCGTCATTCCGTCAAACAGCGGTGCCAGCGCCGGGACCATCGGGACCACCTCCTGTAAGTTTGAATGGAGGTGTGAGCGGTGACCCGGAGCTCATGAAAGATATAGATTCAACTTACAAACAAGTGCACTCGGAAGAGGTTCCCGAGCGTCCCGACGTCGAAGGCGTACGGGTTGTAAAGCGATTCCCCGAGCCAGGTGTCCTGTGGCTTGTAGAGATGCCAACCCATGAGTGCCTCGCGAGAAGGGCGTCGACAGTCCTTGACGGAGACGTCGAGCGGAAGCTGTATGGACTGGTCGTAGTCCATGAACGCATATAGCACATCGGCTCCGCGCCGGAAGTCACGCAGATCGTGCTGAAATTGGTACATGTCGCGGTCCGGCCTGTAGCAGTTTACGACCATGTTGAAGTCGCAAATGTCCTGAGAACACTGGTCAGCATGAGAGCGCAGTGATCGGGGTATGTCAAGAACTGACTCGATGAGCAATGCGATTAGCATGGAGGAAAGTGAGCCCCTGTGAAGGATCAGTCAGTGTGCTTCGCAGCATCTGCAGTGACGCATACCTCAAGAAGACATCTGATAAATGTCAGGACCTGGCGTACGTTCTGCATATCAGTGAAATATAGAGGGGTGCCCCACCTGGGATGAAAATTCGGATAAGCCTGTGCCCATCCAATACTGACGAGACAACTTACAGAGGCATGGTCACGATGGAGTACTTGTGTGGCGTATGAATGATGGAAATCGGAGGTAGGACACAAGGAAAGGTATGGGGATTAGTAAACAACGTGCTCTGTTGCAGGAGCTTCTGGAATATGCGATATTGTGGGGTATCATTGTTGACAAGCTTCAATATGATATCTCGCCCAACAGCGTCTTGGGCACATGCAATTCTAGGCTTGGTATATGGGATGGGATGAGTTGGTGTCCGTATGTGTATTAGATCGGACACATACCATTGCATCAATGGTCTTCGACACGCTCTCTCGGTTCGAGTCCCGTATACAGTAGGCATATGGGAGGGATGTCGGTTCTGCGCTCAACAACGGCGTGTTCCAAATGTAGTCCATCCCATGTTCCTTTGTGGTGTAGAGATGAAGGCCCCGGAGACGAAGCCACTCCCTGGATGACTCCCAAAACTCCATGATCTCGCACATTAAAGGTCCATCTTCATCGGTAAAGTCGTCGACAGGGCAGGGTATCTGAAATGTTGACAGTCAGATGGCAAAACACTGGCCAGAGTGGTCGGTGAAAGTCACTTGCGTCGGGGATGGATGGGGACTCCTCCTTAGTGTCTTGGTTAAACAGAGGCCCCTCCATTTCTGCAGAATATCCGAGCCCCAGTCTTCGCCCTGCGAGAGCAAGTTCGAAGTTGAGATCGAGGTGCAACGTCGTCGACAGAAAATGGCACTGGTTCAACTCAGGTTCAACTCGCGTCTCCTGGTCCAGAACCGAGCCAACCACGGTCACATGATCAACCCCATTGCTGCGGCCGCTTGCAGTCACCAGTGATACACCACCGTGGCGCTCTCATCGACTGAAGCACACTCATCGACCTAAACCAAACCTGAACACATTTCATCCAAGCTATAATGATGCGACCGTGGTATTCCGAATTTCACCGTGCGATAAACACTTCCAGCCCTGCTACTAGCCTCACGCCTGGCAGTCTCAGGCTCTGTGCCGTATGACTCATGACTCAGGCCCGGCGCGGCCGCCACAACGCCTGTAGTGTTCTAGTCAGGACTCACACAGTTAGTGTTACAGGCAAAGCCCAGTCAAATACCAGGAGGTACATTACATCGCATTGCGGCAACGTCTTCCTCGGAATACCTCTACCGCTCCTCGCATAGGAGTGACGGCCATAAGTAGTACTAGACCAGCAGGTAGCGCCGTAGCGGTGGGAGGCACAACGAACCTCGAGGCTTGTACTCACCGCATGCTCTCAATTCCCAATACTAGCAACCCTGAAAGCTGTCCCCAAGTCAACGGTCAACGTTCAACTTCCTCAGTCCATCCACGGATGGAAAGAGGAATTTCAAATGGCCTTTGTGCTCCGCCGAGCCCAATTACACATCCATCGTCCACGAATTGACGAACAATAACTCCTCAGATTGTGCCAGTGGGTGCCAAGTTGAGGCTGCTGTCAGCGTGGTTCTCAGTCGCTCGGCAGCTCATATACGCACTGCACCTCCGAAGCCTGAGGGAGCCTAGTATGGCTATGTATCTCACTGAACATCGGATATCTGCCTGCGCATGCACCGCGAGGCTCACACAGAGACACGGCACCGGGGTGTGATACCGGCAACAGGGTGGCGTTGAAGATCCAGGTCGGTCTCGACTGACAGTGTTTGTAACCCCTGGCGAAGCTTGGCACAGTGCCGGACAGCGGTCTAGGTAGTATGTCAGTCTGTCATTGTGAGTTGAGAGTGCTGCGGCGAAGCTACAGAATTCGAGCGGGCAGCCTGAGTTGGACTCGCCTTGTACACTCCCTCCGCTTCGCGCTGGAGTTCCAGCAGCCGAGACGATGAAATGCAAATGAGCAAGCGGGCACTAAATAACGATCGAGCCGCTGCTATTGTATCTCCATAATCGATACGAGTCGTACCGAGGCCAAGGATTGTATACGTACCGAGTTGTTTCGTAGAGCATATTGAAGCCAACTTATTATTGGCCGTCCAATCTTGAACTTTCCTTTGGACCTAGGCAACATTAGTCACAAAGATGAATTTGGCCACAGTAATGCAGTGAATGTTCTTGTGCGTCCTCGATCAATCTTCTCTCTATGCTACTCGCTCTACGCAACAACATGATACCGCCCGCCGACCGCCTGAGAAGGCATCCGGCTGGAGAGTTTTGACAAAACACGCCGCGTCGGAATATAAACCCACGAATTAGAAGCGCATAGAATCCGCTATGAAACGAAACATTTCACGGTGCCCCAGAACCTCCTCAGCGTAGATGCCCGACGTGACCGTCTCGTTCATAAAACGGCCCCAATGACGCTGAGGCAGGATCGCCGTCACCGAGACTTCCCAGTAGTCCGGGAGCCAGGCAGCGGCTTCCCAGTCGATGATGCCGGTTATGTGGCCGTCGGGGCCGACCATGATGTTGTGCCGGTTCAGGTCCCCGTGGGTGAAGACGACGGCGTGGGGCGGGAGCGCAAAGAACTTCTCAGCACCAGCTGTCTCCTTCTTGTCCTTGCCCTCGAAGTACCCGATGTCGCGCATGAGCTGGTAGAACGCCGCCTCGCCCGGACACGCCTGAATCGGGGATATTGGGATCAACGGTCCCGCCACGACACCGCCGTCCACACCACAGATGGCGTTGCCCCACGGGCTGGAGAAGGAGCGCATGAGGGTGAGGATGCGCACGAGGTCGTCTTGGACGACGTCGAAGTTGACCTGGTCATCCGTGAGTGCGTCCAGCTCGATCCCTGGGATTCTTGTCATCAGGAGGGACGGCAGACCTGGCTCGATCCCGTCGCTGAAGTAGTAGCCTGGGGGTGGTTCAGCGAAAGAAATGAACCTCGGCGCGGGGACGCCCATGGCGCGGGCGAGGTTCATGGCGAGGCCCTCTTGCTCGCGGACGCGAGGCCCGTGCTTGATGATGAGGTTAAAGGGGAGAGGGTAGGTGCCAGCTTGCGCTGGGATGTCGCAAAAACGACAGTACCATCTGGAGAGCGGCATGAGCAGCCATTCGTGAATGTAGAAGTTGATTCTCCTGGAAAGAAGGGAAGAAGGACGTCCGAGGCGTGGACATGGCAAAGGTTCGTGATGAAGCAGGGCGGGTGGAAAACGGGGTGCTTGGTCGCTAGTTCCCGGGGGCATATTCGTGGCGGCTGCTGAGCAGGTGAACGACAAGTTCAATATTAATCCGCTCACTAGGTAATCAGACGCTCAACGTGGAGGTCTCGGGGCTTCCGGGCCGGAGCTAGTCGACTCAAATTCTGAGACTCAGCATACTTGAGGCCTATGGCAGAATTGATTGCAAAGGTGTGTATGGAACAGAAAATGCCCTATGCTGCATGTAACATCCTACGAGGTACAAGAACAGCGTCTGTAATCCCAAGTCACCGGCGGGAACCTCCTCGTGGATCTGGAAATCTCACGCTGACGTCCGAGCACGACTGCCGTCCCCCAGTGCATGATTCCAGCGCACATGCCCGCGATGGAGGTCGGGCATAAGGTTCTGCCCCAATTCAAGTCGACGTAGCAATGATCCTTGCCACCGGTTATCAGATTCCAAAAATCCGCCATACGAACTCAACGACCTTAGCACAGACCGGGAACCGGTTCAGCCAGTTCACAAAGTGCCACCATCTCGGCAGGGGAGGTGTCCGAAATCGGCTCCAGTGCGCCTGCACCGAGGGAACCAATTTCGACCAATACAGCTCTGGGTGATACATCGTCTCGTACTCGATTTTGAGCGAGACTGGTGTGTCCAGGACCTCCTGAGGCGGCGAGTCGATATTGCTCCTGAAGAAGTCGAGCGCCTCCTCAGCGCTGAAACGACGAGACACTAGGTGTGTCGTCATTCCGTCGAATAGCGGTGCCAGCGCGGGTACCATCGGAACGGCCTCCTAACAATGCGAAGGGAGGCGTAAGCTGGCATTCAGCGTCGAATAGGTGGAGTTTTACCGATAGATATGATCGGAACATATTTCCGAGTGTCCCCACATCGAAGGCGAACGGATTATACTGTGATTCCCCAAGCCACACATCTAATGGCTGGTAAAGACCCTGACCCATCCATGATTCCTTGGACGGGCGGCGACAATCTTTCACGGAGACATCGGGGGGAAGCTGAAGAGACAGATTGAAATCCATAAGTGCATACCGAACATCAGGCCCCCGCCGGAGCTCACGCAGATCATGGAAAAACTTTTTGTTATCGCGGTCCGGTCGGTAGCAGCTCACGACCATGTTCGAGTCGCAAATATCCTGAGAACTCCTATCAGAGCAGTCCAATTAGAAGGAATTAAATACTGACTCGATGAGCAATGCGATGGGCATGGAGGAAGGTGAGTCCCTGTGAACCAGATATAGGTCTACGTGTCAAGATTGTCTCGGTGCGACACATACCTCAAGAAGGCATCTGATAAATGTTAACGCCTGGCGAACATCCTGCATGTCTTCGATGTCGAAATTGGCGCCCCACCTGGAACAAGTTGAACAAATTCATCAATCTTGTACTGAGGAGGGGACTCACAGTGGCATAGTGACAATCGAGTACTTATGTGGCGTGTCGATAATGGCAATTGGAGGCAGGACACCAGGAAAGGTATGCGGATCAGTGAACAAGGACTGGTGGTGCAGGAGCGTCTGGAATATGTAATGTTGTGGGCTGTCATTGTCGACAAGCTTCACCATGATATCTCGTCCCACTGTGTCTTGACCGCAGGCGAGTGGACTCTGTGCTTCGCGATGAGCCTGAGTCGGTGTCTGCGAGTGACAACAAAAATATACCTTCACCCAAAACGTTTTCGACAAGATCCCTTCGTGCCATATGCAGTGGGCGTATGGGAGCGCAGCCTCGGAGGTGCTCCGTAATGGCGAATGCCAAGACCTAGATGCGAATCCCGGCGGGCATTCAAGGTCGTAAAGGCAAACGCCGCGCAGAAGAAGCCACTCCTTAGCCACAACCCAGAACTCCAGCATCTCCTCTGGTAAGAGGCCATCCTCATTGTCAAGACCTTCAATGGTGCAGGGTATCTGTAAGTAGGTAGTGAGAACGATCTGGGAGCTTGAGCTTGTCCAAGTTGAAGCCACTCACATCTGGGATAGTCGGAGTTATCTTGGCGTCTTCATCGAATAGCGAGTCCTCCATTACCGTAAGCTGTCTCTGGTCTTACGAGGTCCAAGGCTAGAGCGAGGCGGGTCTTGGTGCAACGTTGTCGTCAAACGAACCACCTTCAACTCGACGCGGTTCGACTGGCGTCTCCCGTCTGGAGGTCGCCACGGTCACATGATCAAGCGCAGTCGTCTCGGATCGACTTTTTCCGCATGCTTCGCACTATCACTGCTCAGGGCCATGCCAATATTCTTTTACCGTGCAACTTTGGCTTACGGATATTTTTCTTTTCTATCACTCAGACCTCACGTCGAAGATATCCTGCAGAGCCCTTTGGCAGTGCCGCTCCAGCAGCCTGAGCGGCGGCCTATCTTGCCAAGATCGAGCCAGCACTCGCACTAAAGACAAGACCACACCAAATTCAAGGGGCCAAGTATTTGACTGTCTAGAACCGTCTAGATTACATCGAAGCAGCTCGGAACAACCGTACCGCCCCTCGCACTCGCAGCTTCAACGTTCAAGTGCCATGGTTCTAGCCAGCAGGAACGGCGGAGGCATGGCACTTCTCAAGCATGTCAGCCTCTCCCGCGACAGCTCTGCCACGAGGTCCGTCTGTTATTATCATTTGCAATACTGAATCTCCGGCGTGTAGTATGACGGCACTGTCCCACTCAGAGTCAGAATGGCCAGAGTAAGAACGACAGCCCACTCTATCACCATCTATCGTTGTGAGAACGCAGTAGATCGCGGTGGGTGCTTCGATGCAGCAAGGCACTGCGAGCCTCGAGGCGTAGTGGCGCGGTGTGATCACGGCGTGCTCTTCACAGTGAACTCCTAATTCCAAATAGCAACCCTTGAAGCTGTTGCCTGGCGTCAGCTTCCTTTCATCCAGGTATGGAAGGAAGAACAAAACCTGGCCTTTGCGAGCCGACGATGCGCCGCCGGAAGGGCCTGATTACCCATCTCTTCTCGACGAGTTGACAAATGATTATTCAGTTGACTGGCTCGGAGAATCAGATACGTGCCTCTGAGAGCCTACGGGACCCTATTGTAGCGTATTCCTTGTACTGCTTCGGAGTTCTGCCCGGCGCATGCGCATATGAAAGTCCACGCAGAATGACGGCGCTGTGGCGTGATGTTGGCAACAGGACGGCGTTCACTGCCTAACGTATCCTAGGCTTGAGAGAATTCTAGCACAATAACGAGCGGAAAAGAAAGAGTGGTGGTGGAGTGGAGCTTCGTGTCGGTCTCGACTGATGCTAATCGTCGCCGACGAACCTTGCGGTGCCGTGGCCTCAGTCAGTCATAGTGCCAAGTTCCGAGTGCCTGCGACTCGGAGTTTGAGGCAGCAAGCGCAATTTGACTCGGCCTGCTAAACTGTCCCTGTTTCGCGATGAGGAATCAGCGACATAGGCGCAGGAATGCGCGTGGTCACCGTGTGTGAAGGCATGCAGTCCAAACGAGGACCGAGCTGACGCCACCGCGCCATGAATACGAGTCCAGGAGGGGAGGGCTATACACCCGTACCCCGCACAATGGAGTTCGCCTTACTTTATCCTGCGTTAGACCATCAACTCTTCAGAGAGTTCGTAGGATTGCGGGGAAAAAGGTAAATTTGCATTCCGGCCTCGATCGGCCTCCTCCTCACGCTACTCACAGTACGCCACATTGATACTACCTCAGGGCAATGAGAGCATGGCTTCGAAATGCGAACAAGAAAACTCGCCCACTTAATAGCTCAAGCAATCGCCCACTATAGAGAACATGCGACGAAAGCCCAAAACTTCTTCCGCATACATACTTGCAGTGACACGGTCTCGTTCATAATTGTCCCCAACGACGCTGGGGCACGATCGCCGTCACGGCCACCTCCCAATAGTCTGGGAGCCAGGCCGCTTCCTAGTCGATGATGCTAGTGATGTGGCTATCGGGGCGACCATGACGTTGTGCCGGTTCAGATCCCTCGTGGGTGAATACGACGGCGTGGGGCGGGAGCGCGAAGAACTTCTCGGCGCCGATGGTTGCGCTCTTGTCCTTGCCCTCGAGCCAGGCGACGTAGCGAACGCCGTCGTAGAAGGTAGCCTCGTCCGGGGTCGCGTGAAGCGGCGCTCCAGGGATCAAGGGACCCACGACCGGACCACCGTCCACGCCGCAGATGGTGCGGTTTCATGGGCTGAAGAAGGAGCGCATGAGGGTGAGCGTTGAGGATGCGCACGAGGTCGTCTTTGACGACGTCGAAGTCGACCTCGTCATCTTGAAGCGCGTCGAGCTCGATCCACGGGACTCTGGTCATCACAGATTGAGAAGAGACTGTACTTGTAGGACGACAGTGGCTCAGCGAAGGACAAGGAATCTGGGAGCGGGGACGCCCATGGCGCGCGCGAGGTTCATGGCGAGACCTTCCTGCTGGCGGGCGCGAGGGACGTTCTTTAGGATGAGGTCGAAGAGGAGCAAGTATATGGCGAGCTGGTCCTGGATGTTGTACCAGTGGCAGTACCATACGGAAAGCGAGAGAGGCGGGAAGAAGGACGCCCAATGGGTGGACGCGGCCGTAGCTCGTGACGGAGGTGAGCGGCGGAAAGAAAGCGTGGCGTCGTTGGCCTCACGGAGCATCTTCATGGACGAAGAGCTGAGCCTGAGACCACTGCGCCCGGTAATATGACGAGCGACGACCGGGTCAAGGACTTCAGCCTGAAGACTCAGCGCCACAAGTACGCCTGGCCTGTGGCCCGAGCCCCGGACCGCGACGGTCGCACGCGACGAAACCCGGGCCGGTGTGGGCCGGGGCCTACCCGCCGTTTGTCACGCAGGGTCCAGTTTCAGCACGAGTTATTCTACAGTCAAGCATTCAATTGTCTTTTTCTGATGGCAGAGTTACCATCGACGCAATGAGGTGAGATTATACCAGTATAGCGAGGAGTCCTGACCAGGTAAGTACCAGCCATGAAGGGGTTCCTCAGTCATCACCACCACTCAGCCCCGAGACTGACGGCATCCGATTCGTGAGTTAGCAGCGAGCCATCACGATCTGTTTGTATTGATAGTTCTTGAACTAGACCAGAGGTTGAGTGCAGGACCGCACAAAGTTCCGCCTCCGCCCTACGTCAAGGTCCAACTCTGGAAGCCCGACGGTTTGTTGTTGAGCAAATCGACGAACTGCGGACAGCAGAATGGAATTAGATCTCTCCTCGCGAAACGAACAAGCATCGCGGACTGCCTACCATCAGCGAGAAGCCGCTTTGAGTCGCAATGGACTCGATGGGATAGTGCCCGTCGGGGAAGGTGATGGTCGGGCCCTTGTAGACGGCGAAAGGAAGCGCGTTCCCGGAAGGCAGCGGTTCGACGAAGGCATCCAGGTCCGTGCCCGTCTCCCAGCATTGTAGGAGGGAGCTGTCGCCGTTACCATCGTCGGACTGGGACTGTGACTTGGACAGGAAATGGCTCCGTTTCGCCACCCAGCGGTTGATGTCCACGACGAGCACGCAGGGAGACGCTGGCTCGTCCGGCCGCGCGCTGCCGTCGGCAGGACTCGAGGCGCGATAGGACAGGAGGGCGAACTTGGACCCGAACGGCTGGACCTGCGCCGTGTGTAGGTAGGATCCGGGCTTGCGTCCCTCGCCGAGCAGCAGACACCCGCGCCCCCATTCCGCAAACGGCAGAGTGGGCGGCGGTGTTTGGCCTCCCTCAGGGTGGGATTGGTGCACAGTGTGGAAGACGTCGCGCAGGGAGGAGGAATCGAGGACGAGCAGCTTCTTGATATAGTCAGGATGACCTGTGGTAAGGTGGAAGACGACGGCCGCCGAGCTGGGCAGCGCCCTGAAGGAAGACCGGTCGCACGTCGCATCTGAGGTCTGCTCAGGAGGCATGTCCGAGAATATGTTCTCGATCTTCCACTTGGTGTCGTGGAATGGGGGCCCGGACACGGATAGGGTGCATAGCGACTTGGCGTGAGGGAAGCAGCCTTCCCATGCGCCGGTACCGTGTACGGGAGCACGGCAGGACCCGACACAGAACACACGGACGTCCGATGACCAGGAATGCGCAACAGCGAGATGCGAGTCGTCCAGGAACGCCAAAATTGGGCGTAGCGTGAACGCTTCTGATGTCTACAAAGATGGCGGAATCGTCGTCAGCAGATACACAGGATTGTCCGATCACATAATCTTCGGCGTAGGGGCCTTACCAAACAATGTGATCCGGTGCGCCAGTCCCACACCAACAATTCTTCTGGTTCTTCGTTGCCTGCGACGACGACAGCAACGTACTGCGCGAATATCCTGGTGGTGAGGACGACTTCAGGCAGTATCATTCCTACAGTCATCGAGGGAGTGCAGAACTTCAGGATGGGGACGGCCGCGGAGGGGTGAGATTGCTTTCCACCACCACCGAGTGATAGCAAGCGTATATGTATGTTCCTACACATGGACAGTGTAAGACGCCAGAAAGCCGACCCGCTTTTCGGACAGACGTACCAGGAGTCCCTGACCGCCTCAGCGACGACCAAAAGGTCTTGCAGTGGGTCAACCGCGACATGTCTGGAAGGGGGCGTTGGGATGTCTATGCTGCGGAGGGGAACGTCCCAGTTGTACCAGCTGTCACCGTTACTCAAACTCGACGGGAGATAAACGTGGAACATATTATTTCCAGTGACTTTGGTGATGATGTGAGCGATCGAGCCGCTGGTGGATGTGATTGGCTGCCAATGGACATGGCCGGCTGCCGGGTTCAGCAAACGAGTCGTGGTGCAAGAAAAGTTGAGACGGCGAAGTTTCGCTTCGTATTTTCTGAGGGCTGTGAAGCGTCCAGGAAGGCCCAGCGTCATGTTGGAAGTGGACGGCTCAACCAGGCCGTTGAATGTCAGTGCTATCCGGTATTGCAAGGACAGATCGAATGCGATGACGTGGAAGAACTGCCAGCAGACCTAGGAAAAGAGGCCAAGGATTAGATACCGGAGAATAACTGTAAGAACGTGATACGTTAGTATATACCTGTCTGCATGATAACAGATCGTCGCCGCCTAGAATAGAGAATATGGCGAGCAGGACATCGTCAGGGACGCCGTGGTTGGGAGCCGTAGTTATCGTCATCGGAGAGAAATGACGAGCTTTTTTGAAACCTTGAGGCTATATGCAACTTGAAAGCAGGGCTTGGAGGTGCGAGTCTCGTCGACTCTTGTGAGAGAGCCGGTCGGCGAAAAACTTGGAGTAAGGACTGCAGTAAGGTGATGACGACAGGAAAATCGGGCCGGAAGATGCCGAAACGCCAATCGGGCTGAACCAAACTCGAACTTCTCACACCAACCCCCATTACTATAAATTCTAACGATTAACCACGACAGTAGCTCGTCGACAAACGACAAACAATTCCTCAGCTCAGACAGAGAGGTGCTGATTCGTTTCACCTCTCCTTCGAGGGTCCCTCCCAGTGCCAGTGCCAGTGCCAGTGAGTGAGTGCGCTAGCCCAAATTTCCATGAAGTGGCAGTCCCGCCCCGACGATGTGTTCTCACCATGTTCTCTTTTTTGCATGTAGCAGTATGCGCACAGGTAAGTGATCATCGAGTATTGGAACTCGTCCACCCCTAGGCCTGGAGCTGGCTTGCCTCCGGAGCCGAATATACTCAGTGTTCTTTTTCATCCACGACATGTCGGTCTCGCTGCCGGTCCCGCCCCCCACGTGCGCACCCGAGAACCCTTCACGACGAATACGGACTCATTGCTTCTGTCGATCAACTCACCTTGGGGATAGGCTCTTAGGCTCACCGCTACATTCTCCTCATGCCTACGCCCTCGCTTCAGGTGGCAAATCGCGATGCGAAATGCGCACACTTCGTCACAGCCCACATCGGTCGCTGGGTTGAAGTGAATGGGGCGGCCCGTGGCCCTTTATTTCTAAGCATAGACGGACTACGAATCCCATGATGCTTGTCGGTGCTAACCTATCCCGAAGGCCTTGACACCACCGTCAGGAATATATTCACTCATCATAGAAATGGACCCATCGACCACCAAATACGCTCGCGGGAGTGCTGCGGGTGTAGAGGAAAGTGAGGAGGCCCTGGAGTGCGATGGGGTCGTTGCGAAAGCATGGTGCCCTGGACCGACTCGACCTTCACTGCGACCAGCCTTTGACTGGGGCGACCAACGCGGTTTTACCCAGCCTGGGCCAGAGACGTCACGACGACAATGCGATCTGCAGGTTCCAGACTTTGGCATGTGCCTATCACGTAGATATACAAAGACATATAGAGACATGTCACCCATGGCGCATGTGGTTTTGTGCAGAGAAAGACGAGGACACTCTGACCCCTGGTGGTTGGGAAATATGTAGTAATATTCCGTATTCCGTATCAGTCTCGGGCCCCACGGCCCGGAATTTGATTTTGGGCGCTTATATGTGTCCCGTGTAGGCTCAGCTTCAAGTTGAACATTCTTTAGGTTTTGACTGGCAGTTTTCGTACCATCCCCATTTCGACCTCCTGCCACTTTGCAGTCCACACAACACCGCACACGTCTCTACACGTCTTCTCCACCTTCACTCGCACAAGAGATGCCCGGCTATTTCCCGTTGCGGTACTGGAAATGAGCTATCGACTCTCCCTCTCCTCGTGATCCGGGTGATACCTATGGTCGTAGTCCATTCCGGATGCAGCGGGCCGTGCTTAGAGGGTGGAGGAGGTCAGGAATTATAAGATCGCAAACGATCTCTCCCTCGACCTCCTCAGGTTTCTCCCCGCGCATACAACGACTCGCAAGGCGGCTGATACAATGGTGCGCGTCCTGATCTGCGGTGAGTCCTACCATCCATCTCGCACAATATATTACTCAATACTCAACGCTTCACTAGGCGATCTCGTCTGGGCGCACAAGGAGTGCGAAGACCTCTTCCGTGGTCTCGCCGATGTGGTCGTACGTGCCCATACCCACCCATTCATCCTCAATTTACCCACGCCGGGACCTCTTCCAGACGATGGACTCGCCCAATCGCACCGAGTTCTTCGCTGGGCTTCAGCCAGGGGGAAAGTATGACGGCATCGTCGGTATCTATCGACACAACGTCTCCACGGACCACATCGGCATCTTCGATAAGGAACTCATCGCGAAGCTGCCCACAAGCGTCAAGTGGATCGCACACAACGGCGCGGGATACGACCAGATCGACGTGCACGCTTGCAAGGAACGCAGTGAGTCCTCCCTCCTACCAAAGCCCTCCCCGCATATACCCCCGTGCTCCTGGACATTCACGCGCCAAGATTAGGCATCGTCGTGTCCAACACCCCCGGCGCGGTCGACGACGCAACCGCGACGACCGCCCTCTACCTCATGATCTCCACCCTCCGCCGCTTCGCGCACGCCGAACAGGACCTGCGCGCCAACAACTGGAAGGCGTCGCACCGCCCCGGGGCCGCGCACGACCTCACTGGGCGCACGCTCGCGATCCTCGGGCTGGGCGGCATCGGGCTGCGCCTCGCGGAGCTCGCGCACGCGTTCCCCATGCGCGTCATATACCACTCCCGTCGCAAGGTCGCGCACGCGCCCGCGTGGTGCGAGTACTACGGGGCGGACAGGCTCGACGCGCTCCTCGCGGAGACGGACGTGCTGAGCGTGCACGTGCCGCTGCGCGCGGAGACGGAGGGGTTCGTCGGGGAGGAGATGATCAGGAAGCTGAAGAAGGGCGCGGTCATTGTGAACACGGCGCGCTGGGAAGGTCATCGACGAGGCTGCGCTCATCCGCGCGCTCGAGGATGGTCACGTATGTTGTCATGTGGTCATCTTGCAAGATTGTCTGTGCTGATTGTATGATGCATAGCTTGGGGCTGTCGGCTTGGACGTCTACCCAAACGAGCCGGAAGTGAATCCTCGCTTGCTTGAATTCCCGAACGCCACACTTCTCCCCCATATGGGCACCGAGACGTGCGATTCGCAGAAGAAGATGGAGGTCCGCGCGCTCACCAACCTGCGCGATTACCTGACGACGGGCAAGGGCTCAGACATCATTCCGGAACATCAACAGTAAGGAAGTTGCCGCTTGCATTTCGCAGAGGCTCACCTGCAATGCTTACTAGATAGGTCGGCGACACCTGATTCTCCGTTGAGTAGGCTGTAGACATCAGAAGACGCGTCGCGCTGTATGATTGTAGAGTGTTGTTAGTGTTCTCACCATGACATCATTAGAACGGCAGAGCTCTTCCTTGGGTCGATAGTTCTCGTCCCTTAAATTCGCCAAAATGCACTCAACATCTTTGCCTGGAACCTGAACCAGCAGAGGCGGGATATGGGCGCTGGGGAATCCACTGCGGAGATGAGACGCGCTGGATGGCGTCCTTCATGCCACATCACAGCCGTGGCGACCCTCTCAGCCTCTCAAATACTAGCAAGTAAAGTACCACAGCCGTAAGGCTCCATTTTCAACGTTCTCCGTGGTGTTGGTTGTGTTTTATCGAGGTAGATCGGGTGATGTTGATTGTCACGGACACTCAGTACTATGCACAGCCACCAGTCTGGGCCCGGGGCCTGTAGTTGTGACTCGTGCTTTCACTGCCAGGCAGTAATGTCCAGAAAAATCACTGGAGAAGTAGGCAGTTCTTCATTGGGATATTGTGCGACGATGAGATTTAGGGAGGACATGCTGCGATGCCAGCGACGAAGAAACAAGTGCCTGGCCGAAAAAGGCATTCGTTGAAGGGCGTGACTCGGTTAAGCAGTCACAATCAACCGCCTCATGCTCCGAGCGTCTACTAAGTTGAACTTGCTCTCGCCGACCACCAACTCTCCCATTGTTCTCCTCTTCCAGCATCGCCCCGATATCCCACTTACCTCAGTAATTAGCACAAAATACCCTATACGGTAAGACACAACCTGTCTTTTCGTTCTCAGCAAGACACTCCGATCATCAACCAATATCCTGGTATGTTGTGCTCCTCCCCCTCTTCATCCCCAACCACATCCTCTCTACTGTCCACCTGCCACCCGTGCTTGACTCTATACGCTCTCCGCTGCTATACATCTCCTCTCATATCATTCTCCCTCCATCGCCTACTCCCTCCATCACTCTATCCTCCATAACCACCATGTCCAACCAAGTCCGATTCAGCCTTGATACTAAATTCTCCGACTCTCCAGCAAAGGCCTTCAACGGCAACTCCAGCCACACCAACACCAAGCCCGATCTAGCTCGCAACCGCGCCGAACTCTGTTTCAACATGCACGGCAAGATCACCATTGTCGACTACGCCGAGTTTGTCGAACTCTTCCTCCCCGCGGTTGAAGGCGGCAAGGCAACACATACCAACATCTTCCAGAAGATTCCGCAGCCGAATGCGAGCCTGATATGTACAGGGAACTGGTGAGTTTTCCTGACATCTGCAGTCACCCGGCGCGTCGGCGCTCACACGGTGGTTGAAGCCCAAGGCGATCAACGGCGCGAAAATATGTCCCGGCTTCAAGGTCGTCGCCACCCCCTACCAGGCGGACAGGACCGACTCCTCCAAGCAGGCCGTCGACATGGGTCTGTACCGCACCGCGAAGACCCCGAAGTGCGAGAAGGACAAGCCGTACCCTGCCGTCGACTGGTTCGACCTCGACCTGCCGATGGAGTGCAAGGCGGACGAGACGGAGCAGGACGCGTTCGACGAGAACCAGCCGAACGGGGAGCCGACGGGGGACAAGCGCAGGGACGCGCTCGGACAGGGCTTACTCGTACATCGAGCTCATCGTCAAGCGGCAGCATCGCATGTTCGTCTTTATGCTCTTCTTCCTGGGCAACAGCGTCCGGATCGCGCGCTTCGACCGCTCTGGCGTTTTCGTCACCCGCAAGTTCGACTACAAGGCCAAAGGCGAGTTGCTTGTCGACTTCCTCCACCGCTACTCGCAGCTTTCCGACGTGCAGATCGCGGCTACGACCCGACGGCCTCGCGTATCCTCCCCAACACCCGTCTGTACAACGCGATGCGTCGACGGGCGAAGGCCAAGAAGGACTCAGACAAAGATCCGCGCGACTACGTCCGCGCGCTGTTCCAGAAGTCGCTGAATCCTCAGTGGCCGTGGTGGAAGGTCGAGGTGCATGCTCACGAACCTCACGGCAAGACGCGCAACCAGCGCAACCACACGGTCGTTCGCAAGTTCGCCGTTGGGATGCCCCATTTCCAGGCCCCTGGTGTGGCTGGCCGCGGGACTCGTGGCTACGTCGCGCTTCCCATTCGGGACGACGATACTATCGCGAATGATGCCGACTTCGTCTACCTCAAGGACGCTTGGCGGGTCGACCAAGGCGGCATCGAACAAGAAGGCGTCACGCTCCAGTTCCTGAATGACAAGGGAGTCCAGTTCGTACCGACCCTCCTCTGCCACGGCGATCTCCCTGGCCAGGTGACGAGAACGCAAGAACTTTGGGCGGCTTTCCATCCAGACCAGGACAAGGTCCCACTGAAGCGGCATCAGCATTACCGCCTCGTCGTGAAGGAGGTTGGCCTTCCGCTCGAAGAATTTCAGGATAGATCTTTCGAACTGTGCGCGGCCATCTTTTGCTGCTTGAGAGGTGCGCCTCTCCTGTTTTGCTCTATGCCGCTGATCGTAGGGCTGATCTTTTCGTGCTTAGCTCATTCGCAGGCCTACAAGGCCGGGATCATCCATCGCGACATCTCTGCAGGCAACATGCTTCTTTACAAGGGCGAAGACGGCGAGTGGTATGGACTCCTCAACGACTGGGAGCTGTCCAAGAAAATCGATTCCGGTTCTCCGGAAGGCCGCCAGCCGGATCGCACGGTGAGTATTGTCGTCCGCAGTCAGCATGACTTCAGTCTTCTATCAGTTTACTGATGATGAGTACACAGGGTACCTGGCAATACATGTCCGCGAATGCTCTAAACAACCCGTGGCGAAGAATCGTCATTCAGGACGAGCTCGAATCGTTTTTCCACGTCTTGATCTACTACGCGGTTCGATTTCTCCCTCATAATCTCGACGACAAGCATGTGGGCCAGTTCCTATATGACTACTTCGACGCTTACTGCCCTCACGTCGAGGGTTACTATCGTTGTGGCAGAGCAAAACTCGACGCCATGCGGAGTGGCGTCATCCAGCTCGTGTCGTATCTTGACCAGGAGCCGAAGGATCAGGAAGACGCCAAGCTTACGTTTCTATGGCCATCTCCCTGCGAAGCCTCCTCCTCGACCTCCAAGCCCAGGGATGGGTCGTCCTCCCCCGCTCTTCCCAGCAGTCCATCTCCTGCTGGACTCGCATTGCCAGCGACTGAGAACGCATCCTCGTCCGATGAACGTTCGCCTTCCCCCACATCCAGCGCCATTTATGGCTCGGACCTAACCTCTCTCCCTTCGGAGTCTTCCCAGCCCCCGGAAGAAGTCAAAGAACGTAGTCATCCACTCAACGAGATCATTACTCCGATGCTTACGTGGTTCGAGGCGCATTATGCCTTGGATACCACTTGCGCTCCCGCCTCGCTCGACGACTCGCCAAAGGACAACTCATCAAGTACTTCCACGAAGGGAACGAGAAGGTACTGCAGGTCGACGAGGAAGATGAGGTCGAGGATGTGGTCCCGTCTAACGAACGGATCCCGACCTGGACGCAGTGAAGATCGCGGCGTACGACCAGCATCGCGCGAGACTGCAGACGCACGGTGCGATGCTCACACTAATCTCCAAGGCACTCAACAACAAAGAGTGGCCGGAAGAACGACAAGGGGAGCGACAAGAAGCCGAAGGAGGGCTATGTGCCCCCCAAGTCTGCAGTCCCTGCATCTGTGACCGCGACAACAGGATCAAAACGTCGATCGATGGAGGAACACGCGGATAGGCCTGGCACGAGCAAACGCAGCCGGACATAAGGCACACCCCTTCATTGTGGCGGACTCGGGCCCGTCTCTCTCGGTCAGATTCTCTTCGCCTTCGCTTGCACTCGGACTCAGTCCTCTCGCGTCTCTTCCAGTGATCTTGTTTTTGTGACAACACCTTGATCCGTATCTTGCGTTTGCTATCTCGCGTATCGTCGGGGCTTGTGTCCATTCGCCGATATCCTGTCGTTACTGTACACTGTATACCTGAGTTTCTGATTATACCCACAGTTTGAATCGCATCCTTCGCCCTGGGCTCCCCTCTCTTCTTGATGTGCAGTCAATATTAGAGCAACTTTGATATCGATAGGACGGTATCCTCTCCGTTCTATTGTCTATCTCATAGAGTGCATTTCCGTGAACGAAAACTTGGTTCGAGATGTATCTACGAACAAGAATTGACGGAGACCGGGGCGTATATTCCTGCTACCCTATTCTTACACAACCCAGCAAAACAGCACAACGAGCATCCACAGGACGTTCAAACCCTGCTCCCACAGTCTTAGATCAAGTACCGGAATCCCCTCTTGCGCCGCAATGCCTCCTCGAAGGTGATGCCTTCCAGTCGCGCGGCATCTTCAATGCGTTCGCGCTGAGCGCCCTTCCGCGTGTCCTGTTCCTCTCGATCGAGGCGTTTGTTCTCCCATACAAGAATATACCGAATCACTGCAAAGTCACATCAGCATTGCGATTTATGGCAGGAGATGAACTAGTAGTCACCGAGAGCAAGAACTGTTGCAAGTCCCAACCCGGCGATGCCGATGTACATAGATTGATGGTAGTCCGGGCCCCAGGCGGCTTTCCATGTGTACGAGCTGATCCTGCAAGTACTTGCTTGAGACGTGGTGAGATTCAGGAGGGCATTGAAAGACGTACAGGTTGCCCAGATTACCGAAACCGTTGACGATGGCGATAGCCGCGGACCGCTTCGCAGGCGGACGTGGGACGGCGTTCGACACCCATACAAGGGTAAGCGCGAAACCTAACAGAACACAAGTGTGCATGTGAGGAGAAGCATCGGAACGTAAGATAAGGTGGATGCACACCAGCGTATCCGCTGGCCATGAGGAACATAGCGACATAGCGGCCTCCGATGGAGAATGTGGAGACCCCGATGATATATCCCACGATGACACCCCACCATGGGACGCAAATGTGGAGGAAGCGTTCTCCGGAGCGGTCTACGATTGTACAGCGGTAAGTTCGACGCATTGCGGAGCGACCAAGATACTTGTTTCGTGACGCTTACCTGCATGCCAGGCGTTGAGACAGCAGACGAAGGTTGCGACGATCCACGGTGGACTAGGGGCATGTGGCTGCAACTCAGTTTCGTGAGGCACATGAGGATCTTGCAGACGCACGCAGCCACCAGGAGGGTCACAGTTGTATTGAAGCCGAGCGTGCCAGCAATACTAGTCTCACGATGTGAGTGGAAGGTTTTGGAATCGATCTCCCGGTTTTACTTACGTGGGGAAGAAGTTTACAAATCCAAGCCCCAGAAGTTGCGCGCAGGTCATGACTGCGAAGATCGGGACTTTGGGGTCTTTAAGGGCCATGATCAGACCCGTAAACGCACTGCGTGATCACATGAGTCGGCAACAATCGGACGGTCCCTGACCTAAGATACGCACGATTCAGTGGCGACATCTTCATCTGCTTCTCCTGCGTCTTCTGCCAGCCGTACTTGGGCCAGACGGCGCTGTGCAAGGCTGAGCCACCGGGTGTTGTGAGGCTGTGGATCAAAGTCGAGGAAGTCAGCGTCAGAAGATGGACAGATGCTAGATGCACGCACGTAATCTGGAAGGAGGTATCTAGACAACTGGGTCAATAACCAAGAAACAGGCGACATTTTGCATGCTTACACGGCACAGAAACCGATGAAAATCGTGATCGCCCCCTAATGTAGCGGTGCATTAATTTCTAAGAAGACCATCGAAACGTCGACGTCCAAAGCGTGCCTACCTCGATATAGAACAGCCTGAATCAAACACCTGATCAGGGAAGCCGACGGCGAGGAGACGGGGAAAGCCTCACCAACGCCAGGCCCGGATCCCCCTCTTGCCTTCCATTCCAGAGAGGATTCCCGCAGCCATGAGCTATTGAAGCCGTAGTTTAGGATGTAGATAGAAGTGGCGGAGCCGACCGGCATGAGGAACAGAAGCAGCGGCGTGAGCATCCATTGCTGCTGACTCTGAAATCGAGGGAGAAAGGCAGTGATCACTCACACTTCCAAAAGCATTCGAGATCAAGAGACCCCCATACAATATCGCTGAACGGAAGGCAAGTTCCTGTGTCATTCAAAGTGCGCGAATCAGAAAAGAAAAACGGATTCGATAGGACAGACAGTATGTCATACCTTGCGAGTGTACCACCGGGATAAGAGATACATGGCACCGGGATAGAAAGCTGCCTACTCCAGGTGTTTGGATTAGAAATCAGAAGACGTATCAGCGTGAGTTATAGACGTACCTCCGGCACACCGACAAATATACGCGCAGCTAACATCCCACCGTAACTCTTAGCAACCTTATAACGCCCAATTTCAGAAACGAAATAGGTGAGCGTGAAGCCGAAAGCTTACTCCAGTAAGCGCACTCGTCAAGCCCCAGAGTGCAACGCAGATGGGGATGTAGTATGATGGCCGGGATATGCGGTTCAGTATCTGTGAGCTCACATTTAGAAGGCTCCTCGCCGCACACATTTCAATTCCATAGCTCACCATGTTGGATGGAATCTGGGACGGAATGTATGAGGCGTAAAGAACAGCGAGAACAGTGGCGTACTGAATATCTAACAACGCAGGAAAGACGTGCTCAGTCGCGGGAAATCCCTGAAGTTGCGAAATAACGTACCGCTCAAACCCAAATCCTGGGAAAGACCTTTCAACCTCGCAGCCGTTACCGCAACACGCTGAAAAAACGTCAACATCCGTGTCTGAACGAGAAGGACAGTGTTGCTCACGTCAATGTAGTTCATTATAAAGATGGCGATGATTGTGGGGAGGAGACGCATGTCGAGCATGCGCACAAGGCGGCGTTCCGCGGCGGGTCTGACATCAGCTGCGAGCAGCTCACCGTCTTGAAGGCTTTCATTCGATGCGCGACGCTGCGAGATGTGGTCGACCTCCGCAATTGGTTTTTCTTCCAAAGACATCCTTCCGGTTCCAAGGGACAGCAGAGGGGTGGAGTTCAAGCTAGCGGATGCGCTGAAGTCCAGGCACACGGTAGCGAGCGTGAAGGCGGGTTTTTATATACGGACGGTGTCGACCTTCGACCGTCTATACATATTATGCCGCGGAGGGCCGGAGGCCGTGTTCGCTTTGGTGCGAAGCCACTGGGGCATTCGGCAGCGGACTCGGAGTACGAGCATGAGGGCAGGTGACAGCCAGGCTATGGGTTTCCAAGAAGTCAGACCATATCTTCACTGCATCATCTGGGGAAAGCGGGGAAATTCTCACAGCATTCTTGGCTGATGGGCCCTCTTGAGGGGTCAGCTGAGTGCTCGACTCGGTGGGAGCAGTTCAGACCCTGGGACTGCGGGCGAACTGCGATCCACGACTACTCGACATGGTAAGGATGACTTCGTAAGTAGTCTGAGTCTCTCCTCCTCTTCTGGGTAGAACGTGCCGTTGCCGTGAGCTGGGATGACTTCTTGTTCGTTTGGGATTTGAACGCGACGGAGCAAAGGCTCGTGCGTGCACGACTGCCACCAGCGCGCGCCTCATGATCGAGCTAATTCCCGGACCGCCGTGGCCTGTCTCAGTGTCTCTGCATTACCAGCGCCACAACGTCCATCATGTGCCCTTCGCAAGCGAAACTCTGTCATTTAGTTCGAACACGAACATTTCTTTCAACCAAGTCAGGCTCGGGTACGGCGAAAGTACTGGGCAGGAACCATCCAAGAGGACCATTAGTGAGAGGCATCGAATGCAGCAAATCTATTCAGCCTGCAAGGACGCACGGTAGTCAAGGACGCACGGTAGGGGGCCTTGTGATCGCAAGTCATGATGACATTTCTAGGGACGTGCGTTCATATGCTACGTAACGGAACGTTTGTTGATAGTGAATAAGGTTCCGATCACTACGAAGACGGTTCAGCGGTAGAAACTCTCTTCTCTGGCATCCGAGAAGGTCAAGAAGAGGTTTTCTTGAACCCAACCACCCTGTCCTTGGTGTTGTTGAAGTGGGCGATGGTGTTGTTCGACAGCTGGAGATGCTCATGAACAAGTTTAGGAGGCGTCAAAGCCAGCCACTGTGCCAAGCTGACATCCTCGAACCGATCACTGTTAAAGATCTCGAGGAAACGCAGGGTGGTATTCCCTGTGTTCTCGACGTAATGACCTAGCGAAAGAGATGGCATCTAGGTGAATTATCCACTACTGGTCCGAGCTTCACTCACCATAAGCGGTGGGTACGTAGCTGATATCACCCGGCTGATAGTCGAACGTTTGTGCAATCCCAGTTCCAGCGAAAGATCGTCACGCGCGCGGTCCCTTCCCTGCGATGCATCGCATCAGCAAAGACCATATCTCAACTCGAGGAAAGGAGCCATACAGGTAGAAGCCCCATTCGTTCTGAGTCGGGTGCCAGTGAAGTTCGCGCATTGCGCCAGGCTCTACGGTCACTTCAGCGACGGCGATCTAAGTAGAAACGTTGAAAACGGTCGAATCTGCAATCTTGGCGCTGCCCCCAGAATACTGAGTCGGGACCACCTTCGAAAATTCGAAGGAGAACGGTTCCGGGACCGTACCAAAGGGACTGGTGGGAGGCGCTTGGTTATCCGGAGGGGGGACTGCACAACACCGAATGAGACGAAGAGAGATATATAGGGGTCGAGATCACGAAAGAACTCACCGCCTGGGAAGATGTAGAGCTGGCTTCCAGGAATGTCGTCCCAGTCCACAATGTTGTCCTGGAAGTTCTTGGCGATGACTTCTTTCGGCGTATGGGCCAACCAATCCGTGAGCTACGGCGATCGGGGTTCAGTTGCCGTCATAATAGTATACTCGGAGCTGCCTACTGACCAGAAAAGTGTCATCATCGTTGAACTGTCCATCAGGGAAGATCTGTCAATATGGTCAGCCAAGAGCTAAAGCGAGGGTGGCATCTAGTCTGAGACGTACCAAGAGGAATTCAGTGCCTTCTGGATTGTCGTTGGTCGCCTGGAGGGAATGAGGAATGCCGGGAGGGAAGTACCAGAGGTCGCCCTTGTTGACTGTAGCAACGTAGTTGCGCCCATTCCGGTCGACGGAGGTGATCTGAGTGGAGCCCTAGCAATACGCGTACAATAAAGCCGTGTCAGTACACTTCGTGGGCGCCATAAGGAGCCTTCGTGCATACGTTGAGAACGTAAGCCCACTGCAAAGATGGCGTCAACGTTACTATATATGCCACATAGAAGAGAAGCATGCTTGCCTCTGCGGTCTGGTGCCAATGCAGCTCACGAATAGCCCCTGCTTCTAGTCGCATGTTGACACCGGCCATCGCTTGGGGTCTCGGTGAGTGCCAGCCGTGCGAATACGGCAATCATCTTACCGGTCGCGATAGGCATCTGTTGGACTGCAGTGCGGGTAAGAAACCATCCCTAGTCCTCCATTTGATTCGATACAGGTTACTCACTGTTTTGTTGACGGACCCAGCCACCGGTTTGCAGCTGCATCTTGCTCAGGCTGAACGGCCATTTGGCATTTCCACTGTCAGAGATAGGTTGTCAGCACGTGTATGATGCCCAGACAACTGGTGACGTTACACAGTGCCCGAGTCGGTAGTGGGTGGTGCAAGAATGTCTGGGTTCTGCCTATCGATGGGAATGTTCTGGGGACCCAAAATGCTCGCACCGAGCTTGCCACGTTCTGCCTGCGGGTCCGTTCTTGTCGTCTCGGTCCATAGCCAGTAGTTCGGATCGTCGCTGGCGTATGCAACGGTGGGACTCGGGAGGGAAGGTTCGCTGATCGTTGATGTCGTTACGGCCTCCGAGAAAGCGGCCGACGATAGCGACAACGACATATCACCAATGGGAATGGTGGCGACGAGCGAGCCATAAAGTACTGCACAGACAACCGATGTCAGAAGCTTGGACATGGTGATCGTGAGGGTTATTGCTGGTGAAAGTGTCGAAGGGGAGCGTAAGAAGGCTGAAAATGAGACGGGGCGCGGAAGAGCTGCTGAAAGGTGCTGCTGCTGAGGCCCAACGTCGTCCTTCCCTTCTTATACTGTTCGGCTGCGCGCAGCCCTGTCCGCCAACATGTATTTTCGGTTTCAAGCCAGGCCAAGCTCGCGCTACGAGGCAGATGTTACCACTGCGAGCGGCAACGATAGAAGTCAGCGGATGTGTCGAGTACTTCCGGAACCATAAGGAGGCGGTCGTTCAGCGCCGCGGCATGCAACCTCGGCCTAATACTGCGAGATACCTTCCTTCCTGCGCGAGCCTGTGGTACAGTGGGTCAGGATATAGGACGGGGCGCTCCGAGATCAAACTCACGGATATGCAGACATTCCTGGCCTTCGTCGGATATTGTGGGCATCTTTGGGGTCTATGATGTCATGACCGACCAGCGGACTTGTTCTCGCTCGGGACGAAAATCGACAATTCGGAATCGGTCTTAATAGCTAGGCACACGTTCAATGGATAGAGCTCACCGAGGACTTGAGGGACACAACAATGACGATGTGGGGCAGTGTATTGAGCGGGTAGTACGGCCCAGTCGTAGAACAACATCCTCCCATTACCAGGGCCGCCAGTCTTCCTGCCATCCTGCGGGCGCACTGGAAGTACCGAAGGCACCTTGCTATCCATCAATCAAGCTGCTCCATGTGCAGGGGAGCGTTCAGTTAGCCACTCTTTTCAGCAGAAAAAGAAGAATCACGACGTACCCAACTTGTGGGATATCCGGATACTATGCCAAAGACGCTCCTTCGAGTCCACAATAAAAATAAACCAACAATAAAGGCGCATGTGCACCCGCGATCGGGGCGCCAAGGGTCGCTCAAGAAGCTTTAACAGCCTCAAAATTTTCAGCGTAGTACTAGAGCTGTGGGCAGATTGCGGCCTTTGTCTGCAGGCACATCTTCGCCCGCGGCCCGCCCACAGTGTGCCGTGGTTATTTTTGAAGTGCCGTGAGCGACCTGTTGAGGGGAAGCACAGCATGCACCGGAGGAAGACGGACGACTGCGGAGAAAATCGTTAAGGAATGTGCTGATCGAAGGACAAGCACACTTGCGAGTCGTAACATCCGGACGGACCTGTGGAGGATTGCAACCTATCAACCGCTGTCTCCGGCAACCCCAAGGCTATGGGATGAAGCCCGCCCACGATCACCAGCGACCAAGGTTGACCTGTAAAACCGGTACTTGGATGTTGTTACCCATGGGCAGCGTCTTAGGCCCTTGACAATCCTAGATCGACCCTGGGCGTTTGGACCGCTAACTTTGGAGGATGCGTTTGGGCGGACCATGAGCAAACCTTCTCTGCGTCAGAAATGTACCAGCGATCCGAGGCAGCACCGTGCGCACGCACTAATTTTGAGCTTGGTACGAGGCCATACAAAGCCGTCCAGGGAAAACAGCTAAACAGATAGATGCTGCCAGTTGTCAGAACACATTCCTAAGCGACGGACTAGATATTGGAGCAGGGACTCACCTCTCCTCCCAACGGCTCCCTAAATCGATAACACAAAACGTTGCTTCTCTGATGCTAATGAAACAAAGCAGTGATGTTTCCTGCAAGTGGAATCGGGCTGAGTCACAGAATCTTCCCAGAGCCGACACCGTGTTTTTCGAGACGCCTGGCGCGAACGGGATCGGCAAGTGGTCATCCTCGAACTGTGCTCACATGGTTCGCCTTGCGGCCTGCCCTCGAACACGTTTTGCGCACTGCAGGGAGGTCCGAGTCTCGGAAGAGGCCAAGAGCCTAGATGATCGGGTGCAGATTCGGTGTGCTTTCTCCACCAGTTGCCCCTCAGTCGGTTCGGGACCGGAAGATCGGAGAGCATCACGAACATGGAAGGAGGCTGGCTCCCCTACAAAGACCGTCCGGGTTTGAGGATGGGTTACACGGCGGGCGTGGGCATCATGATCGGGGGCAGCCACGTTTTCCAGGCGGTACATACATCTAAAATCCAATTCGTCCCCGTTGACCGGAGTATTCGGTACTTACTGCAAATCACGGGAGACCTAAAATCGCCTAACAAAGATCCATACTTCGTTAGCTATGAGCACTCCACGTTGGAGGATGGATGAACTCACCGCGCGACATCTTGTCATGCCAAAACTGTATATACAACAGCAAAACCGGTCAAGCACGATATCCCCGTTGACGGAGATGGACTGAGATTTCTTTCATTCAGTAGGTACGTAGAACCAGGTGGAACGACCTACTCACCTACGGATACCCGCGAATGTTACCCACCACCCCATTCCGCCACTCGGGCCTCCAACCGATAAATCGATGCTAGCCGTTCTTGGACACCATGTGTGTTGCTGCGGGGCAACCGGTTGGAGCCCTGCTTGGACTTACGTATTTGAACCCCGGAGGATGTTTGCACGGTGCCGTTCTGTCTTGGGATCCAGGAACGACTGAATGGTTATCAGATAGTCTGGACAACCAGGCGCTGCGCAACCCGGCAAGAGCTTGGAAAATCGCTCAGTCGGACAGGGGCAAAGAACGAGATCGGGAGCGTTCTTGACCGGAGCGTGGTGAATGGCGCAGGCCTCGAGCATCAAGAACGCGTCAGCCGTCCGTCTTACCGAACCTCGTGGAGGCCAGGTGTCGAGTTTGATGGAAGGTGCGCAGGTGTTCTATACGGGGGCGGTAAGCGGACTGAATAGTGGTTGATACTGGTTGATAGGGATCATTCGACCTCGCGCGATAGAGTTGAGAGTTGCGGGCACGTTCCCAGAGGCCGGAGAAGAACGAAGGGATGCACTTCTGCGAGGATGCGTGCGCCACGCTGTTGCACTTTCGAGGCTACGACGTCGATAGAAGTTGGCAGCCGATGAAACCAGAAGGGTGGAGTGTGGGCTTGCATTTCCTTTCTGATTCGACGGGTTAGACGGACGGAGGAAGGCAGGTGGTTGGAGGATGTTCTGGACATCAACATAGAGCGCCACCGCCTGTCAGGAAGAGGTTCGCCAATTGACTAGGGACGGATAAATTGATTACAGCATTTGTTCTACCGTGGAAGGAGATATGACGTCTCACATGTGTGCTGCAAACAAAAGAGGGTCAGGCCGAGGCCAGCCAGTCGCAGGGAACAGAGACACGGACCTTGGGCAGAGAATATAAATATGAGCACGCCGCGTTGTTCGCGGGAGCAGCATCCATACCCTCGGGCCCCTCTCCATACCCTCTCCAGATCACCTCGCGTACCCGCCTCCCATCATCCTTCACAGTCGACGGCATACACGCCGACGCGCCCAGATCCAGACACACAGAGGAAGACGAGGCAGACGAAAAGCAAAGGCTCACCGCGATGGCCGTAAACACGACAACGAAAGCACTGCTCCCCCTCACGCCGCTCAGCTCGCTCCGGGTGTCGCGGCACCAGATTCCTGCGCACGGCCTGATCCCCAACACGTCTATCCAAAACAAGCCGCTCATCATCTACCACAACGTGTTCACGGAGGAGAACTTGACGACATCTGCGATCGAGGGCCACATTAATGCGATCGGGGTGTGCCGGCCGATGTGGCACTACCCCATGTACCCTGAAGACCACTTCCACACGACGGCGCACGAGTTCCTTGTCGTCTGGCGGGGACGGGCGCGACTGAACTTTGGTGGGCGGGGGTGTGCGGGGGCGGTGATCGTGGAGTTGGGGAAGGGAGACGCGATCCTGATTCCAGGAGGAGTGTCGCATGCGCTGGAGGAGGACTTGGAGGGCGGGTTCGAGATGATAGGGAGTTACGCGGTGGGGTCTGAGCACTGGGACATGTGTTACGGGAAGGAGGGGGAGGAGGAGCACATTGCGGGGATCAAGAATCTGGCGTGGTTCACGCAGGATCCGTTGTACGGCGACAGCGGCCCTGCTGCACAGTCGTAGCGAGGCTGTCGGGGGTCGAGGCTGGCATGGCCGGGAGCACGGCGGGGTGCGGGTGGATGTATGCTGGGTGTATACGATGGGCAAGCAGAGCCGTGGACGAAAGCAAGCTGTTACGATGCATGTAACTACAAGAGTGTTGTAGGCCAGGCGACATACACTCTCCCTTGACGTAACTCTCCTCCTCCAGCGCCTCCCAACCACCGCAGAACGCCCGCATCCTTAAACCACTCCAGTTCATTTCCTAGTCAATGCTCGCCATGGACGAGCGAGGTCGGGGCGTACCCTCGCTTTCTTCGGTGGGGAATGAATGCCGGTTTTGTGTCTTGCCGTCCATCTACTCACGATGGCCAGTCCCATCGCTCGCCCCCGAGACTTGGCACACACGAGAATCTACTAGTACGTGGCCAACTCATCATTCGTACATAACATTTAGTGGTACATATCGTGTCGCGGCCATTACATACATACAACAGAAAAAGAATCCGTATCCATCTCCCACTCCCACTACAGCTACACTGAGCACACCAGCAAACGAGTAACTACACATTCGTATTCCATTCCGCACCAGCTCGCACCAGGCGGCCCTCGGGTCCTCACGCTGGCCATCCAGGCCCTCCACATCCCATCTCAAATCCACATAAGTTAGCGGCCAAGCCTCAGCCAATTCCACTCGTTGCCTCTCTCCTCCCCATACTTATCCCAGCGCCCTCTCCTCGTCCCGGCTACTCCTCGCTCACGCCTTCCCCCGGCGCACATCGCCGCCGCCTTCTCCATCATCCTCCGCAGCGCCCCTGAGCGCCATCGACAGCGGCGGCAACGCATCCAATGCCGGGAGATGCGGAGGCATAGGCAGCGTTCTGATGCTCCTCACGCTGTTCGATCGGCTTCTCGAAACCGACGGATAGGCATTTGCGTTCTGGGAAGACCCGGACGCCACCGATGCGCGCGATCCGCTTGCAAGCGACTTCCAATTGACACTCGACGGATGCGCGGTGCCCATCCCCGGCGAAGAGCGCGCGTGCGAATGCGCGTGCCCCACCAGCAGCTGCGGGCCCGTGGACGCCGGCACCGGCGTGCCCGCCGGACTCAGCGAGGGCGGCGATGTTGGCGAGAGGGGCAGTGACGATGGTGGTGCGAACGATGATGGCACCACGCTTCCTCCAGCCCCGAGGCCGATGGAAGGCAGTGGCGGCGGTGTGTGCACCACGGCGTGTCGATGCGAGGATGAAGGCCGGGAAGACGTCCCGCTCGTCGTCGCCTCCGACGCTTGAGGCGTACCGGAGGCAGTGGATGAACGCATGAATAGGCGCGTCGTCCCCTCCCTGCTTGGACTGTTCGGGCGCGAGGAAGAGGAAAGCGGCGGGTGGCGGGTGCGGATGTCGGTCGTGCTCATCCGGCGGAAGGATTCTGTGGCCGGGCGCGGCATGTTCCCGTCCATGTCGGGAAACGGCGAAGGGGATGGCAAGGGCCGTGGGGGACCCAAAGCCGAAGACACGCTGACAGAGCTCGGACGTGATCGCGGCGGAGGCGATGAGCTTGTGAGGGTCGCGTACCTCGGTCCCTGTCCAAACGAACTTGGCGGGACGGACGATGACGTCCCGCTCCCCGACCTGAGGACGCTCGTTTGGAAGGCCGCGGTGAGAGGAAGGGCTACGCTCGGCCCTGTGGACGAGCGCGGGCGATGGGTGGGCAGTGCTGTAGGCGCGCCCTGGCGTCCACCGACGCTAGGGCGGCGAGACGAGGATACAGACGAGCCCCGCCTGCGCGCATCGACATGGGATTCGTCGGGGGATAAGGGCGGGGATGGCAGTTGGTGGAGGGATCGGGTTTCCGCATACTCACTAGCGTCCGAGGCTCCGTCCTCCGGTACGGTGTCCATCCCCGGCGGCTTGTGAGTCATCGAGCGTGTGTAGCCCATGTTCCGTGCGACGCTGCTTGGGCTCACAGGACTGAGGGGACTGATGCTCATCGTCGGAGGAGAGATCTGCGAAGCTGTGGATCCATACATGGTCGGGGGGGTCGGGAGGGGCGCACGGCGGCGGGGGTGCATTGTGCTGTTGTGGGTACTCCAGGACGAGCTTGAGCTCGGGAGACGGTCTGAGGGGGATACGGGTGTTATAGGAAGGGAAGCTCGCCTCGCGGCCACCGCAGGAGATCCGCGTCTGCTCGGGAGTGCCGGTGCTGTCGGATTATGCTGGGATGGAGGCAATGACGGGCGCGCTTCACCTTGGGTGGCCCCGCCGGCGTTCATGCTCCTTGTGTCCCCGCTGAGCGTGTTCCGTGTCCGATGTCCATGCGAAACCGTTGCGCCTTTGGTCGGAACCGACCCCTGATCCATACCTCAACGCTGTACGAACGTCGAGGACTCGGAGATCGAGATGGTCGGGAACGCGGAAAAGGCTCGTCCGTGTCAGCTCGACGGAAGAGGCGTGAGGAACTGAGGCTCAGGCGCGAGCGAAGGCCAGACCGGGATATCGCAGAGATGGGGCTGAGGGGGTCAAGTATGAAGGGCACTATTGCGGCCTTCTTCGATACCGGACCGCGGGATTCAAACATCTTTTGATGGAGGAGGGATGAACGCCGAGATGGCAGATGCAACCCATCCCCATCCTCGACGTCACTGTTCTAAGCGTTCCGTATAAGAAAAGATCGAGTTGCTACTGTCGTCGCTGGCGATCTGGACTGGGCAGGTGCACGCATCGCTGCGCCACTAGCACCGGTCGACGACGATGATGAGGATGGCGAAGGCAACCATGCTGAGATTGGCATCCCACCGGTCATCTCTGTGGATATGTTCTATCAGCGTCAGCAACAGTCATTGCCAATGCGACGGCCCGCCACGCTGGGTGCGTTGCCCCGGAGGACATCTACGTGGCAAGATTCCTGGTCCCCGGCGCAAGGGAAGGAGATGAATAACAAGGTCAGGATGCTTGATTAGCGCTTCATCTCTTCTGTGACAGAGAAGAAGATTGCTTTGCTCACATCAATATTGGCCTCTTCTCGCAATCTGCGCATCGCGAGCGGCCTTCGTCTTCGCTCGCCGTGTTAAGCGCGGCGTTAGCGTTGGTGGCTACACATTACTACCCAGTAATTATGCTGCAGCTCGTCATAAGCTCGGAGGGGTGCAATGGCTCGAAAGCTGGCGGAGGCAGGGCGCTGGTGAGCCAATGGGGACGCAGATTGAGGATGGCGGTGTGGGAGGGGGTCGACCGGCCTCGTGCTGCACACAGCCTCATCCGTGACGATGGTCACAGCGAGCTTCGCCCATCCATGATCCTCCCTCGCACCCTCACGCCTGGGCGCACATGGATGCGCCAGCGACTTCAGAACGGCGACGATCTTCCTGTTGAAGCCTGATTTGCCCTTCTTCGTCCTCCTGCTTTCTATTCCCGCGGCGTGGGTCTCACCGAGCACGCTGGCATGGCCTGAATTCGACTTCAAACTCGAACGTTCACACTTCTGGCGGCTGTCTTCGAGTTTCAGCAACTGTCTGGCTCTGACCGTTCTTCTTCCATCATTCCTTGACAACGCTCCCTGGACTCATCCACTCCTTCGGTATAAAATTGTACGAATCCCCTTTTCACGGTCGTCCAAGAGGTCTAGCACATGGCCAGACGCGCATGCAAAACTTGAACGCCGCCTCGAATCACCGGCGACAGTTTTTCCGACGCCCATTCGCATCTTTTGAGACCTATGCCAGGAAAATATGACCTCTATAATGTATAGTGAGTGCCCTTGAACTTTGTAAATGGAGTCACGATGCCATCGTACTGGGTTTTCCATCATCATGCGACTCCTCCGGGTACAACTTCGGGCCGGGAATCGTACCATGCTTCAACAACCTCTCTCGAGAACGAGATACTGACCAGCGGACCAGGCTACATGTATGTAGATGGGCATGACCAATCCGGCGCGTTGAGGAGTGTGTGGGCGGCGTAGGAGGCCATGGGTCGGATTTCTTCTGACTGCGAAATTTGTCGAATTGCCGTGTACCGTCCCCTCTGTGATACCGCCACCGTCAAGCATGGTCTTTCTGATATCGCCTTGAAAAACTTCTCTTACCAGGCGATTTTACCTCATGGCGGCTCGCCCGATGGGCGGGCGGGGACGAAACTCCTGCCTGGTATCGGGATGTCCAAATTTTGGCTAGTTGGCTGGGGGCCGGTACGGCGTATTTCAATGATATTGCTTTGAGATTTCAATGCTAGGCACTCTTCCGCCCTCACCAACAACTCCTTCCTCAAAAGCGTCTGACGGCGCACTTACACTCTTGCATGCGCTGAGCTTGATGGCAGAGCAATGCCGGTATTTCCGGAGGCTTACGTTTAGTCCACGGGCAATCTGATTCCTTACGATCCGGACTTAGTGGTACGTCAACCTCATCGCGATGACACAAAAGCCCCTGACAAACCTTCCTGCTTTATGGATAGACAAACCAGGTGTCTACGATCCCCAAGCTAGCTACTCCTCTCTTCCATAGTTTTCAAAGGCTCGCATGTTGCCAAACCGTATTCTCGCAGGCAGCCGTCTTGAAATCAAGTGTTCCGAGAGACACGTAGCGCGCTTTCCTCACAAAGTCAAATTGATGGTCCTCGAGCTGCGCTCTTCACCTACAGGCACGAAATAAAACTATAGACCAATCCAAAGACCCCTCATCAAGAACGCCGAGGCCCATACTATGTAATGCATGTAAGTACACTAAACACTCTAAGTGTATTTCAGGTACTCCGTTTTGTAATCCTCCAGGACACCGGTCACTGAGCTCGGGTTCACCTGTCGCATTCGGATGCCGTTCTGATTCCGCGATTCATCTTGCTGATGCCTTACGTCGAGATATTGATGGTGTACTAGTCGTCAGCCGAACGGCAGCTCTTTCAAATCTGTAACAAACATGCTTCATCGTCCTGCACGGTCACCGGCGGTCGTTCAATACCGCTCGTTAACATCATCTACTTCAACCGGTAAGTCAGTAAAGCAACAAGTATACCGACTGTACGGATCACTTCACTACGCTGGACCGCAGTGTGCCGTACCGCCTCCCAATTCGCAAAGGGCGAGGCGCGACCGTAACCTTGGTAGATGGCCCTGATGCAACCACCGCCGGACCGCCCCCTCTGAGCGCCGAAGAGGTCACGAACTCGGCGACTTCATCTGCCTTGCCTCCATCCCCAGTCTCCCACCCCACTCGCTGTGCTCCACTTGCCTCGCTATCGTCGTGTTCCACGCATTGCGATCCTAATTGCGTTATGAATGTCCGCTGTTCCTAACTTACCCTGGGAGCGCTCGCTTGTGGACAGCAGCACTTTTAGCAATGCAAGCGCCGAATCAGTGGCCGCGACGCCCCCGCCATCATCTGTCCGTGGGTGCTCGGATATGCCACTGAATGTCCTTGGATCGTTTCATCTTTACAATATCTTTTTCGCAATCCCCTGGCCGACTAGTGGCCGGAAGCCATCGTCTCTTTGCCGCCAAGGGCTACGTTGGGGAGGCTGTGTGTACTTGATTCCCCTTGGATCGTAAACCTCCGTCTGGACTGGACGTCTTGCCATGCCAACCTAGGGTGGAATACGGCTAAACAGTGTCGATGTAGAATAGGTGCGTTTTATGTAGCGACGAATATGCATCAGCAAAAGTGTAAAAGTGTCGGCTAATATTGCCTGCACGCGCCGGCCAAGGGAACCAAGAAAACCCCACGGAATCTCTCCAAAGAGTGGTCTGCGTAACGGCTCGATGGCCTGCCCTAGGAATCCCACCCCCTAAAAGCGCACCGCCGTGCAAACCTACAAAATTCCAGGCAATCCTCACAATCTCGTGTGAGGATTGCCTGGAATTGGTGGGATTGCCCACTCATGCACTAACCCGGATCCAGCGCGTCGGTATTTTAGCATTGCGAACGAAGGCGACTGTAAGCAGCCCGGGTGGTCGCAATAAATAATAAATATATTTAGCTCCCAGAATGACGCCAAACATGCAAAGCAGGCATAAGGGCACATATCATTGAGACTACAGCAGTACAAAGGATACAAACAATAGAAACAGTGTCGCGGGACGCACCCGCACATTTGACTGCCAATATCACACCCACCGCATGCCAATACTAGTGCAGCAACAAACCTGGGAATCCGGACTTGATCGCGGAGGAGTGGCATGAGCAGCGGTTGCATGAGTACACGAAGGAAAGCCCATTCATGAGCGTTGCAGTACCACAAAGCCCAAGAATCATGCGGAGGTTGAGACCACATAACAAGCAGGCAGCGGTAACAAGGAAAAAAGAAATAGTGGAGGACGCCGGGGAGGGACATACCTGGACTCGATACAGACAGAAATATAGCACTCACATTTTTCCCGTCTCGTCTTCACGCCTCACTGCGCTCTCCAGTAGCAGTGATGTGGATGTCCTCGGGTAAAAGTGAGAATAAGAGGGGAGAAGTGGATATGGAGGTGCTTGCGGGATCATGATAGAGGGGGGATGCGAGGGTGGGGGTCCCAAAAGTGCACTCCGATGACGCGCAGCCCGAGTTGGCAACACACATGGTGACAGCACGTACCTGAAGCCTGATCCATGAGCTTAACCCAGAGCCGGAGCCGTCGAGGGCTTGGGTGGCATAAACGCAGAGGCATAAACTCGGTGAAGCCGGTCTTCGGGGGGAGTCATGATGTGGACTGGGAGCAACAGGACGAACCCGATGACGAGCAGAGTAGACAATACTCACGTTGATCAAAAAACTGGGTGAAGAAGGGTAAGTATATGCGCATATATTTGACCGCATATATGCATGTATCAAGACAGACCTACTTTCGCAGCGTGCTTCCTGTGGGCAGGCTTGAGCTTCAAGTTGGACTCGGAGGCGGGAGCGGGCAGTGCCTTCGGAGTATTTGACGCAGAGAATGACTGTGGATTGAGACTTGGATAAGAGCAGAGGAGATGGTGGTAGGAAGAAAAGCATTCGAGTTGGCGTTTTTCACCAAGACGGGCATTTAAAGGTGCGTCAACATAGCATCCGATGTGACGCGTCGATTGGAGGCGCGACTGTCACGTGAGCGTAACTTAAGCAAGCCCTGCATTAGCCCTTCCTGTGCCCCACCACCATGTCGCCAGTATTATGATCCGCCTCTAGTTCCTCTTCATCACACTCTCCTGTATGCCAACGGGAGAATGCAACCCCAGATACTGGGCCCGACAAGCCCTCCACCATAGCGTCCACGGCGTTCTTCAAGATGCGCGAGGATACGGTACTTCGGCGGGCGCGCTTCAAGTTCAACGTCGACCTTAATCCTCTGTCTCTCTCCGAGTCTCCACCACACTTGAGACCCTCGAGCTCGGCGGCAAGCTCTACTTCTTCTATCAGAAAGTCTACCGGATTCCATAGGGTGAGTACTAACGCCATCCCGGCCCCCAAGTTTTCGTGGGCACGCACTCCTGTCCACATATGGTTCGGGATTGCGAGGATTGCGCGGGGGTGTCTCCCCGTCGCCCAAATTGGGCAGCCTCGCACGCTCACGCGCTTATGCACTTTGGAGGCAACGTCCGCATGCCGGGCGGACATTTTTTCACTTTTGCTGATGTGATCGTGCCCACACCTGATCACATCCATCACACCGCGCCCTGCCGTTGTGTCGCCCGACATGATGAAGCTTGATTCCGCCCCGATCAGGCGGCCCTTGGTGGCCCTAATGGTGAATTAATGTTCAGGACGACGTTCGCCAAGCGCACTCATCGCAAGCTGCGCGGCGCCCTGTGCACACGCAAGCAATGGTTTGCCGTTTCAAGGCGTCGTTGCCGGAATCCGAACGCGGGATCTCAGAGCCCGATGTCCCAGTGGTGATCTCAGCGCAATGTGTCCCGCGCCCGGTGCCTTTCCAGTATAAAAGCATGGGCAGCTGCACCGTGGCTCTCCATCCCCCGCTTCGTTCATTACTTTCTTTTCGTTCTCACATTCACAAAGTCCGCTAGTCGGCTTTTTTTCAACGCTTTCGTCATCTCTCGCTTTTTTTTTGTTACGTCCCAGCGATGTTCTCCTTCTCCCGCATGATCACCTCCGTCTCGGCTGCGCTGGCGTTGGCCTCTGTGAGCAGCGTCCTTGCTGTTCCTGTCCCCAACCAGGCCGCGCCTCTGGCCTCGCGGGCTGTCTCGATCCCGAGCCCCGCCTTCGTCGTCTACAGCGACCGTTTCGTCTCTGCGGATGTCCTTCCTGCGGTTGACCAGATCAAGGTCAGCAACCGCTAGCACGCCCGATCCGGACACACCTAACATGGGATCATTTTAGGGCTTCAACGTGGTCGCTCTCTCCTTCCTCACCCTCAAGGGCGCACTCGACCAAGCCGGTGCGTACGCTGCGCTCGCGCCCGCCGTCCGTGCAGCGAAGAAGGCCGAGTACGCCCAGGCCGGCGTCAACATCATCGTCTCTGCTTTCGGCGAGACGGACCTGCCGACCACGCAGGGCGCCGACCCCGTCGCCACGGCCACCACGTTCTCGCAGTTCGTGCTCACCAACGCACTGGACGGCATCGACGTCGACTACGAGGACCTGACCGCCATGAACAAGGGCGACGGTGCCGCGGAGACCTGGGTGTCCACGTTCACGACGACGCTCCGCAAGACCCTCCCTCAGGGCCAGTTCATCCTCTCGCACGCGCCCCTTGCCCCGTGGCTCGCGCCCAACCGCGCAGTTCGCCGCTGGCGCGTACGTGACGATCAACAAGAACGTCGGCGCTCTGATCGACTTCGTGAGTCTCCCATCTTCCCTGTGGTTTATCTGAGAACTGGGACACTCACACCAATGTCTCGCAGTACAACATCCAGTTCTACAACCAGAACCTGTACGCCGACTGCGCGGGCCTCATCACCACGGCCGGCGCGCCGTTCACGGGCTCGGCCCTGCTCGAGATCCCGAAGAACGGGTTCGACCTGAACAAGCTCGTGATCGGCAAGCCCGGTGGAGCGAGCGACGCCACGAACGGGTTCATCGACCCGGCGACGCTCGGGACGTGCATTGACCAGGCGCACGCGGCGGGCTGGAAGGGCGGTGTGATGGCGTTCCAGTTCCCGAACGCCAACGCCGACTGGATCCGCGCTGCGAAGGGCTCGTCGTTCCAGTGAGCGCGTCTCGCTGAGGCTTCGATGAGGACCCCTGTATGCATGCGCAGGCGGCGACGGCGCACGGACCACCCCGAGACGGGTGTCGACGACGGATTGACGATGACGGATTCAACGTGATCATTGCCTAGAGGGGAACTTCACGATGACTATTAATGTGTAACGAACTGTATTGTAATGAATTTTCTTTCGGGGTCACTTGCCTGGGTGTGCGGGTTTCTGGTGTTTGTTTGAGTGCGCGGTCAAGGAGCCCTTCAAGGAATTTTGGAAAGGGTTGGGCAAGCGCATGGGTTCTGAGTCTTGGGGAAGATTAACTGACAGAGCGAGCGAAGTCTTGTCGGTAGGTAACTGCGCAACTATCGATGAAGTGAAGTCTTGCACAGTCAATGGCCGCCGTTGGAAGCACCAAAGGATGTTGGTAGTCCAGAGCTGGTCGTGGCTGAGTTCGAGTTGGATGTGAGAGTTCCAACGTTTAAGCTTGCTGTACTGAGCCCTCAGGCCTCAGGCCTCAGCCTGGGCCATTTCAAAATGGATGTGCGTCTATTGCACGTGAGGGTGTCAATAGGGACAAACAAAGGTCGTTGGGTGGCGGTGGCTGCGGTGTCCTTGGCTGCTTCTTCACTCCGTCTCCTCCGCCTGTGCCGCTGTCCTCTGTCCTCGCCCGCTCATCTGCCTCTCTGTTTCTGTCTGTGTCCTGTCGCGAGCTCGACCATGGCATCCCTTCTTGAGCGCATCAGTCTTCCCCCAACAAACGGCAAAGCCGCCGTGGGCCCTGTCCGTTCCAAGGCGCATCGTGCTGCAGCATCCGGTCCATATGTGCGCCAACCACCGACTGTCCACGTTCTTCTCCCATCTCACCATTCCTCATAACCCGTCCTCCCTTCTGCTCCATGCCTTCTTCAACAGGACCGCAACCAACGCCCTCCAAAGGGTGATGTCAACGGCACCTGGGAGCACGACATGTACAACAAGTCCAACTCCCCTCGCTCCCTCTCCGCCCGCCTCTCCAACGCCCCTCCCTCCGCCCCAAAGATGAACTTCGGCATCGCAGACAAGGCTCTCAGGGATGCCGTCGGCGACAAGAGCACCCTCTCCATCAAGGGCGCCAGCTCCAGGGGGAACGTCGTCCAAGTCTCGGGTTTGGTGCGCGGCACCAGTGCTGCGGACGTCGAGGTAGACCGCCTCCTATCCCTCTCTACACTCGAACACGCGTTGAACTCCATCCCGCCCGCCCCCTAGGCCATCTTCAAAAGGTGTGGTCCAATAACCGCTGCCGCCCTCCAGTCAGGTACCCCAGACCCTGTCGTGCGTCTCACCTACAAGCACGAGAAAGACGCGCAGGCGGCTGTCGCAAAGTTCCACGGCCAACCTGCTGACGGCCGAACGCTGGAGGTCAAGATCGTAGGCGGAGTGAACGCGACTCTTTCCGGGCGCATCGGCGCGGCGCTCGTAGAGGGTAGTGTCGACGTGCTTATGAGCGACGACATCAATTCAGGCTCGTGAGTAGTCACTTTTCGTCTCTATTGTATCCAACGCCAGGCTACCGCAGACTCTCCTGGCGTTTCCCGAGACCTGTACGCTGATCAAAGTTCTTTGCCCTATTCTAGGAAGCTTCGGTCAGACGAGATTCTCGCTACTGATTCGAGGGCACACGTCCTCGTCGCACCTCCAGGGGCGGATCCCAAGGAGTACACCCAGAAGCCGGCAGGTCGTGGGCGTGGTCGAGGGCGAGGGAGGGGACGCCGCGGAAGGGACAACGGAAGCAAGATGGACATTGACCGGTGATCATTCACTAATTCCGTTCGTGTGCAGTTTCGTCTCGTCGGGAGGACGAGGAGATTCATGCGCATCCACACGTATTTGCGTTTGCTCCGTATAGGAGAGTTGACTCGGTTTCCTGCTGTTCACGTCCGCACACCACTCCTCCGTCGTATCTGTTCGGGTTTGTCTCATCCTCGTATGCTTATCGCACTCCACACTCACGCGCATGCACTGTTCTTCTACTGGCTCGCCTGTCCTCGTATTCTGTTCTGTTCGCTCATAGTAGTCGCCTGTGTTAAACCTACCAGTATCTCTAGTATTGAACCACCTCCTTCCTTGCCTTTCACCCGTATAGGTGGCGGCTGAAGCCAATCTGCGTGCATGTTTAGTAGTATCGTCTGCTAATGCACTCATCAGAAGGTTGGAACTCCTTCCGTATATGGCGCTGCGTATACTTAAGTCCAGACCACTCTGTTGGACGTTGACCACCATGTTCTAGCCTTAGGTTAGATGACTACATGTAACGGACTTGTTGTGCCTAGCTAGGCCTGTGGTGCTGTTTGTAGATTCATGCAATGCGGCCTTCGTCGGCGGCCGACAGTTGATGCATATGTAGACTGATGTTTAGAGACGGATGGAAGATTTAAGCACACGGGCACATGGACACTGCTGGTTACTAGTATTCTGGTGGCGTTGAGTAGAGGAACCAGGACGAGTAGCCATGTGGCCACGTCTGACAAGGTATCTGACCTTCGTGCGGCTTTCATCCGGTGCGCTTTGAAGCAGCGCGTATGCATGCATCCTTGAACCGCAACGCGATTACTTGGGGCTGTTCAGCGTTCTGTTCAGGCTCCTCTCAGTGGGCTCAGCAATTCGTGAGATGTTTGCGGGCCTCGGACTGGTCATCCTCGGAAGTTGCGGCTTCGCCTATATCGCCGTCCATAATAGGACGCAAAGCATGCGCAATAGACGAGGGACAAGGGGCATGGGACCATGCTGTACGTCGGGCCCCGCTAGCTCCCGTCATTGTCCCTACTTACTCCTGGATACTCATGATCAGCGTCGCCGCCTTCGGAGTTGTGGCCTCTCGGGTCAACGGCGACCAGTCCATTGACGACCTTATCGGCATTGATAGACAAGCTGCTCGCACCGCCTTCAGTGTCCACATTAATGTTCTCCGGCACGGAGTCAACAGATATCAGCGGATGCTGTAAATAGCTTGGAGGTAAGTATACTTAGCAAGTGGGAAGCTGAAGCGTCTGTCTACGTACAAGCTGTAGGAGGCCTAGGTGGGGTGATATCACCGGTTGTGCCACCGCTCACAAGTGATTGATATTGGGTCCGCTCAATACTCTCCCTTTCGCAACCCACGAGCTGCTGGTGCAGGCGGCATCTTCGAGGTGAGCGATCGAAGGAGGTGACCTGAGTGCCGAGCTGGCCGAGACGTGGTGGGCAGTTTGGGGGTAGCCGGACCGGGTTGGGACCGGGGCTGTTTTATGTCGATCGGGAGGATCTGAATATTGAATATTGAATGCCGAATCAATGTCGGCTACGTAACCGTCGCGTGCCCGCCTTCCCCGCCTGACTCGAGCTGACTCGTCGTGCGACACGTCTCTGACAGCGTCCATACTAAACTCCCCAGATGAGCGCTGCCTTTCGACACTAAATATGCACCGTACTGGCCCCTTATCACCACCACGCCAAAGAAAAGGTATGTCTCTTTCGTTTGGGGTAGCGCACGGATACTTCTCTTCGTCTCCGTGCACCGAGGAGGAGGATCCAGCGCCCAGATCGATGCTCTTGCAGACATGGACCTCGGTGTCCACTGATGACCCGTGCATATTGAATTTGTGGCATCATATCGCGACTAGCACCTCCCGCTCTCTGACAGTCCTTCGCTTGGTGACGCTTGCTGTTTTTGATGGATGCGCATGGCGACGCCTAAGTCCGAATGTCGATACCATGCGTCTCCTCAATCTTCTCTCCGACACACCGACACAGCGTCTCACAGCTTTCGATTGTGCCTTTCTGATGCGCCCCGAACCCCACCCATATAACATGCATCCCGACCAACGCACTCGACTTCCCCACGACCTCTTGCGGCCAGGCCGTTTCTCCCTCCCTCCCTCCTCCTCACGGCACAAGGTCCACGGTCTCCGGTCTACCCAACATGCTCGCCTCGCGCCTGCTTGTCGCCGTCACCCTCGCCCTTGCCGCTGCCGCCGCCGGGCCACAGCTCTCGCCCCGCGTCCTCCATGAGTCTCGCAGCTTCGTCCCCAGAGGCTGGACTCCCGTCCGCCGCGCCACCGGCCTCCGCATCCCCCTCAAGATTGGTCTCACCCAGCCCAACCTTGCGTCCATCGAGGACTACCTGATGGACGTTTCCCACCCGGAATCTCCCAACTACGGCAACCACTGGTCCCCTGCAAAGGTCGCCCAGACCTTCCGACCCACCCAAGATTCGGTCGACACCGTCCGCGCCTGGCTCCACGAGAGCGGCATCGAGCCCCACCGCGTCAAGGTAGCAGGCGGCTGGCTCACCGCGGACGTGACCGTCGAGGAGGCGGAGGAGCTCCTCGGCACGGAGTACTACGTTTACGAGCACGAGAACGGTGTCACGCAGGTCGGTTGCGACAAGAAGTACCACCTGCCTGAACACGTCTCGAAGCACGTCGACCTCGTCACGCCCACGATCCACTTCGACACCAAGGTCAAGCGCGAGCAACCCGGAGCGCTCGGGAAGCGTAAGGCGCACAACGTTGGTGCGCCGGGCTTCGGTCCTGTCAACCCCAAGACTACGGGCACGATTGAGGTGCGTTCGCATTGAGGATTATGTAGCATTTGCGTGGGTATGCTGAGAACGGGGGTACAGAGCCTCATCGACGAGCTTGAGAACTGCGACGTCCACACTACGGTCAACTGTCTCCGGGCGCTGTACGACTTTGTCTACTATCCTCTTGCCCCGAAGGAGAACTCCATTGGCATTGGTGAGTTCACAGCCTCACACGCGGTACCGCCACCTGCAGAACTGACCCGCGCCTACGCAGTGGAGTACACACCTCAGGCCTACGTCCCTTCGGACCTGGACTTGTTCTTCAAGAACTTCTCCTCGTCGCAGATCGGTGAACGCCCGACGATGGTCAGCATCGATGGCGGCACCATCAACGTCGACGGTTCGGGCTTCGACATCAACGGCGAGTCGAACCTCGACCTCCAGTATGCCATGGCGCTTGTTGGCGGGCGCCAGCCTGTCACTCTCTACCAAACCGGTGACGCCATCGAGGGCGCGTCTTTCAACAACCTCCTCGACGCTCTCGACGGCTCGTACTGCACCTTCGAGGGAGGCGACGATCCTTCGCAGGACGCCGTCTACCCGGACCCCATCGCCGGCGGCTACACGGGCAAGGAGGACTGCGGCACCGCGACACCCGCGAAGGTCATCTCGACCTCCTACTCGTACGACGAGTGGGAGCTCACCCCTGCGTACATGGAGCGCCAGTGCGCTGAGTACGCGAAGCTCGGTCTCATGGGCACCACCGTTCTCTACTCGTCTGGCGACTATGGCGTCGGGGGTTACGGCGACTCTTGCCTGCTCCCCAACGGCACGGCGGCCCAGGACGGCAAGATCTTCACGCCGTCCTTCCCCGGTGGCTGCCCGTACGTCACCAGTGTCGGCGCGACGCAGGTGAACCCCGGCGCGAAGGTGACCGACCCCGAGAGCGCGTGCGAGCAGGTCATCTACTCAGGCGGCGGGTTCTCGAACGTCTTCAAGATGCCCAGCTACCAGAAAAATGCGGTGAACAGCTACCTCAGCAAGTACCCGCCCCCGTACTCGAGTGCGCTCTGGAACAACACCGGCTCGCGCGGGTACCCCGACCTGTCCGCGAACGGCGCCAACTACCCTGTCGCGATCCAGGGCGAGTTCTACCTCGTGTACGGCACGTCCGCGTCGTCGCCGGTCACGGCCGCGATCCTGTCTGCGATCAACGACGCCCGCCTTGCTGTGGGCAAGAAGTCCATCGGGTTCATCAACCCCACGATCTACTCGGACGCGTTCAGCTTCGGGTTCAACGACATCAAGACTGGCACGAACCCCGGCTGTGGCACCAAGGGCTTCTCTGCCCAGCCCGGCTGGGACCCCGTCACTGGCATGGGCACCCCCAACTTCCCCAAGCTCCTCGCGCTCTGGCTCCTCCTGCCGTGAGCGACCCACTCACTGTCCTTTTCCTCCCGCTACGACCGTGATTCATGAGAATATGGCCGAACGCTGTTTATCGCACACTGATAGTTGGGTTTGGGTATGTTTGATGTTGTGTTGTATACCTGTGCTATTTCCTGTACACTGTACCGTTCCCTCGTTGACGCTGTCGCTCGTTGCTCCCGGGCCATTCATGGAAACGAACAGTTGCTGGTGTCTCACTGTGTCTGCCTTGCGAGCCTGGTAAGTAGATCGATTCCTGCTTCACAACTGGGCGCGTATCTTACTGTACACATGCTCGCCGTGCATGATGTGGCTGTATGCGCGTCCGACACGATGTCAAGCCTTGTCAAGCTCTGTCATTGTCAAGTTCCCCGCCGAATGTCGCCTTCGCAGTCGCTCGCGCGCGCTACAACTACAAAGCCTCGAGGCGGGCGATTTGGGAATTTCAACTGATGCCATTTGAACTACCCCACCCCCACTCCTTCCTGCCAGTCACTAACATCTCTACCATTGTCCCCCATACTGGCGACTGAACGTTATGGCCCCAGACAATCCACAGACCAGATCGTCCGCTGGTGGCGGCAAAGGAACCGCGGTCTCTTCCGAGGTCGAGGATGCGAAACGCGCACTCGATGTGGCCAGCGCCCGAAACTTGAAGACGCGAGGACAAGAGAAGCAGGCCGGTCCCGACCTCGAGGCAGCCACGAAAGTCGTCGATACCGTCTCCAACAACGACGGAGTCAACCTTCTGCTCCAAGGCGTGAACGCGCTGGTGGACAGTCTACCCCCAATTGTAAAGGCGCTGGAAGCCGTCGCGCAGATCCACCCTTTCGTTGCAAGTACGTTCCATCTGTTAGCCTCTATTCTATTTTGCATGCGTGACTGTGATGGACCCGACCAATTAGTTGCCGTCGGGGCGTTCAAGGTCGTGATCGAGCTCGAGATCAAGCGAAGAGACAATGACAAGAAAGTCAATCTTTTGTTTCTGGAGATGAGAAACATGATGTCGGTCCTTCTCCAGTACGACCTCCTTTTACAGAGCTATTCTCTAGTATGCTGATGCGTTTTCTTAGACTACAGAGTGTCCGGGCGAACCATATGGCAAGAGATGGTATCACGATCGGTGCTCGGCTTGCCGATCTAGTGAAGCACACCGCAAACGATATCAAGGAGTGTGCGAACGTCTGCGACACATACTCGAAGAAGCGACTCCTCGTCAAGGTCCTCAAAGGGCCTATGTGGGACGACACGCTCAAGGGCTTTATTCAGCTCTTCGTGGACCGCAAGGCCGAATTTAACTTCGCTGTCTCGATACACACAGGCATGGCGATCGACCGCGCAAACGATAAGCTTGACGCCCTGACAACGAGGTAAGTCTCATATCCATTACTAAACTTGATCCAAGTCCCACTCACACCGAACTAGGATGGAGTTGATCTTGAAGCTCTTCGAGCGATCCATTCCAGTCTCTCAGCGTTCGCTCAACGCCTTGGTTGAACAGGCGGGAGGACCAGACGCCGCCCTTCAGAGCCCAGAAGTTCTCCAAAAACCTCATCGAACGCGAATCTTCCTTCGAGCGCATCCCTGATTTGGCCGACGACGACAGGATTCCCTACTTCCGGATCCCGACACGCACTTCCAGTGTAGTGGGGATCGCAGGTTCTAGTCGCCATCGGTCACATTCCGGCTTCGACTACTCTCGTGCAGCGGAGAGTCAGCGCTCCCGTATACGAACGCGGTCGCACGCCAGTGCTACTGAGAGTCACCGCGGTCCCGCTCGGAAGTCCTACATTCCATCCGCGTATACTCCTGGCCTTGCGTCCGCTTACCTCGGCGAGCGAAAGCCCTCTTCGTATGCGTATGGGAAACCCTATTTGGACGACGGTGGAATGTCCGCAGACCAGCAAGACATCGCCATGTTGAAGCAGGAATTGGCGCAAGTGCCTTCCGCCGAGATCAAGAAGAACTTCGAAACGTTCGAGAGAAAATTCGAGATTCAGACGAGGGAGCTGGCAGAGGAGATGAAGAGGCTTGTCGTTCACGAGGGGGACAGAGTGATCAGCTCGGTACTGGCTGGGCCTCACGAGAGGATTATCGACCCGGTACGTTTACGCAACCCATTTGGCGTATGTAGCATTGCAGCCTCACACGGCGTCTTGAAACTTTAGGACCTATACGAGATCTGGAAGGATATGGTAAGCAGCTCTGTGCATTATTCTCGTTCTAGATTCGGCGGTTGAATCTTCTAAGCGATGGCGAGGTATTGTTAAAGCACGTCACCTCGTTCTAGCGATCCACGATTATTATATGCAAAAACAAGAGGACCAGGAGCACGCACTGCGAGTCGACGGGACTCAGAAGCGCAGAAGCATCGATGAAGACGATTCCTGGACGCTCGAATATATCGATCTCATGCACGTCCAACCGATCATTGAGGGGTTGGATGACGATGCTTCCGGATACGTCACCATCCAGGAGGTGAACCAATTCACAACTTCTCGACCAAAGGGATGGAGGTGCGTCGCAATTCCCAGTGCATCACATTGCAGTTCCTCACATCTGTGAAGCCTTTTGCATTGGATGGCTTATTGGGCTGTCGGTAAGTGCTAAAAAATTCCGCATGAGTAAACGGCTTGATTTTCACTGCGGCTACCATAGGCTGGCAAGTCTGCACGGCTGCATATCGTCGCAAGATCCTATCCACCTTGGAATTCATGAGGAGTCTCCTCGAGACTGTCCGAGTTCCCAATAGGGTCAAACTCGTTGAATACCTGAGTCTTACGCGCGACGTTATCTTGGACATTGTCCAGCCATTCCACGGGGATACAGAGCAGCTTTTTGTCCTGCCACGCTTTCAGGCGTACATGGATCACAATGAAGCACGATTGCGAAAGGGTTTAGAGACCGTGAAATATCAAATCGATGCCTTGGACACGCTTGCACTCATCAACGGGCGGAAGGGTCTGGAGAGGGTCCGTCTCAATTTCTGAACGCGACCTCATAATGATGATCTGACTCAGGTCGACCTGGATTATTGCAGAACGTCTTCCCATTGTTGCATTTAATCCTCTCTCGCCACTACGATATCATGAAGCTTGGACGGATACATATGCTTCACCCAGATGAGCTGGTCGAGGCACAAGAGTCCATCAACATCATTCAGGATGCCTTCAAGCTACGCCGGAACGAGCTCTCTGGTAAGCTACGAGTTGCCTTATTTTCGCGGTGTGTATACTATTTGAGTCTTTTAGCGTTGTTTCAGCAGCGACGGCTTTCGGTTTCTCAAGAGCTCGATGATTTCGCCTTCGGGATGGTGAGGGATGCTATGCTATTCACGATGAGAGGAGTTCATAGATCGTCAGTTCTCTTCATCGTCGGGCTACATGCCCGATGTTAACGCAAGGAGCGGCGAAGAAGATGAAAATTCTGATCCCGATGGAGAACTGAAACCTCCCAGCACGAGCATCCTGAAGTATCCTGTACACCAAGAGGATTTCTACCCGATCAACGAGGACGGCGTTCATGATGATGAGATCGGAAACGATATTGACGATTCCTTGAAGCCAATGTGCGTATGTTTCACTTGAGAAGCAAGGCGGTACATATGGACGGTTCTAACGAAACCCTTAGCCTCGGGCGGTGGTCAGGCACGGTTGACGCTGTAGATGGAAGCATCGGCATGCCGCTACTCAACGTCCATTTCCATCCCGCATCCAGCAGTAAGAATCGAGTCGTCGCTTCGCCAAGGCTATATTTCCCTTGGATGTGCACCCGCGCAATCATCATCGGAGAATGCTGTTCGACGTCCACTGGCGATTCAACTATATTCACCTTCACCACGACATTCAATTCGACATCTCGGCCGACTGAATATCTCCGCATGACGTTGTCTTCGGATGGCAGAACCTTGGTTGGATATCAAGACATTGTCCCCGATTGCTCGAGCCCCGGGAGGTTCCATGTCGTGATGAAGAAGGACATTCCTTTGGAAGTTATGGCATTCTACCCTTCTCCAAGACTGCTCGCTACCAATAGGCCCAAGGCCTGGTGGCTCTTCGCGACGTCCGCAATCCTCTTCCGGGTCCAACAGCGCACCATGACCTGGCAGCGCATCAAGGACCATCGCGACAGACGTCGTCGGTACGCTTCTCTCGTATATCTTCAAGGCATTCGGGAGCAGCTCCAACCAGCGGATTACGAGGAGTTGCAACGATTATCCGATCGGTCTACATTGGCAGAGGTCCATCGCTGTGTCTACGCTGCAGTGGAGCCCGAAAAGTTTCCATGGATTCTGCCACCTTGCTCGGGCGGCGTCTCCGGCGACACCTGCGGGTTACTGATGAAGACAGCTGTACCTATGCTACGTTGTCTTTCCTGTCGGCCCGAAATCGGGTACGATAGATTTGGGGCTGTTTACTGCGTTGACAACCCAGACTGCCTTGGCGACCATTTGCGAGCTGGCCTTTTCGGAACGCACTGCATCGTCAAGACCCGCGTTATAGGGTGGTCGATAGGAGAGAACGAAGATGAGAGACGAGACAAGGAATCGAACCTCCTCAGCCTAGTCACCGATACAGTGAGACTGTTGGAAGATTCTCGCTACGATCCACCGACGGACGAACACTTCTCCCCCCACCGGCTGTCACCGATCACCGAGATGTCGGACGAAGTTCAGGTCGAATACCACGAGGTGCCGCCCTTGTTGGATGTTCCCCGGGACAACTGTGCAGTCCCACCTATCCTCAAGACAGCTCAGGGTCCTGACTTGCAGCCTAAGGGCGACCTAATATCCTTCGTAGGCGAGCCTACTACCCCAACACACGGACCACAGCCAGTCGACACTACCTTCTCGCCAGGCTCCCGTTCTGATACGACTGTCGTTGAAGACGCTGGCGGAGAACCTCTCCTAGATTCCATTGGGCGTTCTGACAACCCTGTCGTTGGTCGAAGATACGTCTGCATCGGCTGTGACGGGGAAGTCAAAATGCCTTGTTGGATATGCACCGACTGTCCAGGTATGCTTCCTCTGGACGACTACGATACAGGCGCTGTAGGTTTCTCATCAGACCTATACATTGTCAGGTAACGTATTCGTCTGCCTCATCTGCGACGAGAAAGGTGGTATCACAACCAGTAACCACGAAGACACACATACCCTCGTACGTGTATATGATAATCAAGCAAGTCTTCCATCTATGCGGAAGTCACGGCACCGTCAAGTGTCCGGCTACAACGATGCTGACCAAGACTACGAGGATGAAGAGACCGAGGATGAAGACAATGATGCATCAAACTGGGACAACTCTCGTGTTGAAGGCGCAATCGAATCCCAGCTGATTGCCCTGGGAGGACGGTTGACAAGGATAGAGGAGAAATTTGGGGCTGTAGAGACTAAGTTGGGACGATTAGAAGACATGCTTGGGACCGTAGTATCTTTGCTTCATTCTTCGGGTTCTCGACCATTGAAAGAAAACGTACAGAGTACAGCCTCATAGCGCGCACTATACTTGTCTCCCAAGGCAGATGATAGATGATCCGGGATACCACTACAAAACTCTAGTGCAGTTACTACCTCGAATAAGATGACAGATACCGATGGTTTATAAGTAATAAACGAAAACCAGCTCATGAAGAAGTCCCCTAGATGATCCAAATGCGTTTAATCTGTCGTTGTTCCTCTTCCGTGTTTAACCTCAGTGGTCAAGATGCCATCCCGCCAGCATGTACAGCAGCAAGGGCCTTCGCGCCAGTCCCTGCTGCATCCTCCACAAAAGTCCACCGCTTCATGATATGCCCACGCTTCTCTAGCTCTGCAAAGATCATCTTTCGATATGCGTCCACCCCAACCAAGCTTCCACCAAAGCAGAGGATTGTTTCGCTCGCCTTAACCTTCCTCGCGGGGTACTCGGTTCCGTCACTGTCTTCGGGCCTCAAAAGGACACATATCTGGTCGACGAGCTCCCGGGTGGTATGTGCAAGTACCCGCAGGGCCAACGCGTCCCGGTCCTCGAATGCAGCGGTGAAGACTAAGGGAGCAAGAGAGGACAACCGCTTCTCGCGCACGATTTTGGTGTAGGCGGGCGCGTCGTTCTCGGACGCCTCGGACGGGGCGGAGACAGGGGAGGGATGAGGGTCTGGCCAGTGGATGACGGTCAAAAGCTCGAAGACGTCATCGATGCCGAAGTGTTCGAGGATGCGGTCCTTGAGAGTGCTCCGCGTGTCACGCTTCTCTGGAGCGACGACGGAAGCGCAGTCCGCATCCCAGAGAATCTGCCGTATGGCCTCGCGCCCGACGTGAAATCCACCACCTTCATCTCCGAGGATCCAGCCCCAGCCTCCAACGCGGCCCAGCTCCTTGAGACCGGCGCCGTCCGCCTGCTGGAAGCTGACAACGATACCGCCGGTCCCAGAAACGCATCCAATCGCCGCAGTGACATCCTTGTGCATTCCAAGGGGCGAGGCAAGGAGATGGGTATCGTTCGCAACAACTGGCTCGATGCCGAGCAGGGCGGTGAGGGGAGGAATAAGGCGCGCGATGGCGGCGGCGCTGTCGACACCCGACACGCCAAACCACGCAGACGCAAAGAAAGGTTTATCTGCGGGAAGAAGAGGGGTGCACTGCTCGGAAGGCGGGAGGAAGGCCTGAAGGGCAGATGAGATGGTCGCGGTGACGGCCTCCATGAAGCTGGGGAGGCCGAGATAGGCGAAGTTGGAGGGTCCGCCGACCGCACGGCCGAGGATGGTTCCGTCGGCGTCCGCGATTGCGGCGGCTGTCTTGGATCCACCACAGTCAACGCAGAGGTAGTACGCCATGGGGAAAGAGTTGGGGAGGTTAGAAGGAGGGGAAGACTATGGGAGGAGGATGCGTCGCTCAGGCGTTGAAGATGACTAGCAATGGCAGGGAAGAAGCTGGAGAGGCGGTAATATTCCTAGATATCATAATCTAGAGAGCTGTGCGTCGATCAGATCAGCGTGGGCCTGCTTTGGGAAACCACATGAACGAGAACGAGCACGAGAACAAACACCCACATGGATCCTGCTCCTAGCGCAGGGCAGTCAACATGGCCAAGTCTTGAAGCAGACGCGCCCAGCGGCGGCGGTGTGCAGATGCAGCGGCCGGGTCAGCGCCGAGAGATCCGAGTCTCAGTCACTGTATCCAAGGTTACCCCTGTCTTCTGGGCATACAGAGGGATGTTCTCTTGCTAGACCCACCCTACAAAAGAGTTATAGAACTTCTCATGGCGAAAACGAAACACTTCAGCTCCTGAGAGGCGCTACCAGGGCTCGAACCTGGGTTTTGGGAACACTCGTCAGAATCCCAAGTGATAACCACTACACTATAGCGCCGATGCGGTCGGTTCGGCATGACATTAAACAGGCTGGAAACTGGATCGACCCCAAAATTAGGCGTTAATATATGGAACTTGACGTCGGAGTGCAGCAGTTGTCATTAACTACATCGAATTAAGTTAAGCAGGAAGCAAGAGCAAGGACTGCAGCCCAGACACGCCATTGAACTATCCTAGGCCTGCACGGCACGCCTTGCACCTCAGCACTCGCTATACATACCTCCTAATCTAGCGTATACGCGGGAGGAATGTCCGCCCTCGCGACCTCCGACTGTGTACCTGCACTTCGTATCGGCCCCGGTACTCCCAGAGGTAGAACCGGCGCGACATCCGATGGTGTCACCCCGGGTTGGAACCGCATTCCCGAATCTTCAGGTTGCTGTGCTGGCGATGAAGAACTGGAGGCGAAAGTAGTGCCATTAGGATGACCTGCCCTCTCGGAGCGAGCTGTTCGTGCCTTGAGATTTCGTCCTGTATTGACGATATTGGGGAGGTCGTGGACAGTGGAGTGTGGGGATGGGGTATGAGTAGTAGAGCGTGCGTGTGACGACGGATCCAGATGGATCCCGGAACTACTCTCCGTACCGGAACCGTTGACGCTATGTGCAGTCGAGCTAATTGCGTGAGGATACCCGCCTCCAGGTTCGGCAGCGGGCGGCACCTGGTCGTATGTACGCGCTAGCGCAGCTTTACTCCGCTGGCCCCCCGACACTCCACCATATCCGAAGGAGGGTGTGCTGCCACCATACTGAGCCATGGACAAGGACGCAGCATCTGCAGAAAGATGGATATCATCAAAGCGATTTTGGGATCCAGCAATGGAGGGGACAACATAAGGAGTGATGCGGGTGGGGGATGCTAGCGGAGGTGGTCAAACATGAGAAACTGGTAACAGCGCAAAAGACCTACCGTGCTTGCCCTCAATCAGTGGGCCGGCTAACGACCTGGATCTTCGCTTTCGCAAACGATAGCAGAAAAATGCAAGTATTGCCGCCGCAATCAAGGCAACTCCGCCAATAACTCCTCCTACAATTGCGCCGACTGGTGCAGAAGCCGACTTCACCGACGGGGAGCCAGAAGCAGCAGAACTGCCAACCGTATTGGATGCCGACATGGTGGCCGAAGCTGAGTTCGACGAGGTACCGGTGTTTGGATTTGTCGTGTTGAATCGAATATAGTCGAGGAAGTACGGCGCATTGGCACTGGCGCGTGAAACATTGATTATGAGAGTATACTGATCGTATGGCATGATACTGGAGTTGAAGAACACGACATTGTCCTGGAATGTGGTGACGTCCGGAGCGACGAAGGCTTGGAGACTCTGCGATCCAACGCTGTAGAGCGAAAGAGGCTGCTGAGAGCCATTTTTCGCAGGCTCGACTCGCCCAAAAACCGACACTTGAGAGCCTGCATTGGATCAACGAGTTGGGTTCGAACTAGCTCGGCATAAGAAAGATTGCTTGCGCACCAGTGAATGTGAAGATCGCCGAAGGACCTGCGTTGGTGACTTCCCGCACCTCGCCTTCCCAAACGTTGGGGTCATTCGGCGGACGATAACTGTCCCAGAAATTGTTGTCGTCCACGCTGATGTAATGGATTTTGTCGAACTCAAGGTCGTCGACGGTGACCAAACCGGACATGTAAGTATGTGGATGAGGGCGGAGGACGGCAGAAAGGAAGCGGGGCCAGGAGAGCGAGGGGGATGATGGTCACGGTTAGAGAGGGGTGGACGACCGTGGCAGGGACTGGGAGGACAAACTCGACGTCGACCGGGACCACCAGACGCCAGGAGACGCGGTGATGAAGCTCGAATTTGTCCAGAAGACAATTCTGTGACCCAAGGTGGTCGGCTGTCAAGTATTCATTTGAAATCTCGGGCGCGTGTCCCTTGAAGCAGAGCTCAAAGGAATGATTACGGCATTGTCTGATTTGTCTGAGACACGCCTCATATCGAATTGCATTGGACTTTGGGTGAACACGACTGACAGTGACAAGGGTGCTGTGATGAGTTGAGTGGTACTTACATGGTGGGTGGGGAGTTGGGGTGAGCGCCGAATGTGGAAATGCTGCGGATGCGCTGAGACCCACCAGAACGAGTAACTCTAGCGCTGGGAGATTGGATCAGCGCATGGCCACTCCGTCTCACATGAGCCTCGTTCGATCTTCCATCGTCAACGGGTTACGGATTTGTGATCGTGTGGATGGGCTACGTAATGAACAATGCACAATTATCTCGTCCGGCTGCGAGACTTCACAGCGTCATAAATGCAGCGTGTTATCCATTTACAGGCAAAGGTGCATCGAGGTCATGCACACTGGCAGGCAAAAACATCTGACCTGGCAAGTATCTCGACCCAGATCGAGGCTCCGGAGATGCGGGAACAAGCTCCGACGATGCCGGCAGAGGGGACAGTTTGATAATGGGGGCTCGAGGTGGTGAACAATTTTCAGTCTCTGTGGTCACGAGAGGAGAATAAAATGGCATGAGAGGTATGAGAGGTGTGCTGGGTAATCCATAAGCGGGTCTTGCATTGGGCGACAAGAAGGGAGACGGTGGAGGTTCGGGGGTATACCATCCTAGTCGTGACGGGGTTGAGCCACGACTAAAGACCGGGCTCGAGAGAGTTGAAGGGTCTGGACTCGGGGTGTAGCGAGTGGAAGGAGTGTATACTTGAAGATTGGGGCTTGCGCGTCGCTCGTGTTGGATATCAGGAAAGTGTAATGACTCGATCTCCTGATCGAAGGAAGACGACCAGGTTGACGAAAGGGGCGGAAGGGTCCTGCTCTCGTGGGTCTCATTGTCAGTAGGTTGTTCGCCTTCAATGATTATCGAAGGCCCGGATGTATCTGTATGTACAACATTTGTTAGCTGAACTTTGGCCACGGTTGTATGTGGTGAACCTACTTGTCGGACGAGGAGGTCCCTCACCGTCTCCGTCACCTCTCAGGCCCAGTACATTGTGCTCGGCCTGACTGCCAGAGGTTTCCTCGGTGGGATAGACGATGATCCCTATTTCCGGGACAACGCCATGGGTATACGTCGGCAGAGATGCTTGCCGCTCGGGGTCCCGAGCTCGGTACGAGTCCTTTATCTTCAACTCGACGATGTAGACGTACGTTGCTTTGCTCTTGCGACAGCCACTCCACCGCTTCAACCCGACCGACACCTTCCCCAGTGCATTATTGAAACTTAACAGTACGTTTGGGCTCGAAATTGTGGGTATGTGTGTGCGCTTGTTGGCGCACTGCCAGGCCTCTTGAGCTCTGTCCTCAAGCGGAGAAAGCTGCATACGTCCATTGATGGACGGACTAGCGGGTGCGCCAAGCATCATCTGAACGAACTGATGGTTGTCTTTGAGGATCGCGCCTAACGACCTGCGTCGTCCATGCGTTTTCAACGAGGCTTGGCCATCTGGATGGGAATCCTGCTCTGGTACGATGAAGTCGACGACAATGGACATAGGATGTCGCAGAGGACTAGCTCCGCATGAACAATGGGAAAACATGCTCAAGCGGATGCCCTGAGGCTCACAACTTGCATGACATGGGGAGCTTGACAAAGGAGGGGGATCGCGAGCGAAGATGATGGTCCGTTGCATGGGTCCGCTCGGAGTGAATTCGACCATGATGCCATCGTCATGTTCGAACCTTTGGTGGTCATCAACGGTAGCTGTGATGCCGGCCGACCCGAATAACCAAGACGGGAAGAAGAAGGCGTACGATACGCGATCCAAACGGTGGTCGTGAGACGATGGCTGGCGAAGCGAAGACTTGACACTAAATGGATTATATTCGATGAAGAGGGATTGGACAGCAAGATTTTCTAGGAAGGACTGGTTGTCTTGAGCACTAAGGTGGATTCGCCCGAGGGGATGGATAACATTGTCTGGGAGGGGATTGTCATGAGCACCAAGGTGAATTCGCCCTAGACGATGGTACTGTGGCGACTGAGAAGGGATGTCATGAGGTATGAGGTCCGCACCAACCCGGTATACGAGATATCTGGGAGCACTCATCCCCATAGTGCGACGTTGATTGAGTAACAGGACGATGAGGTTTCCTTCGGCATCCTGGCAAGCAAGGATGGCTACCGAGATACCGGGATCTCGACCGAGGGAAGGAATATCAACGATAGGGAATGCCGTCTGCATGCCATACGCAGTGGTAGTGTACTCGGGCGGAACTAGATGGGGTTGTTGCAGGAGATCGCTGAGACCGTCCAGAGGTATCGGAGAAACACTACCAGCATGCTCGAACTCAGCCGGTGAGGGTGCGAGGAGAGAACGGAGATTGGAGTCTCGTAATTCCTTGGCGACCATAACCGAGGAAAAGTTGTTGATGAGGGTGTGGTAATCGACAGAAGGACGTCCCCAGGCAAAGATACTTTGGTCGGGACACTGCTTGAGTATCTCGACCTGAAGACGGAGAAAGGCTTTGCTTCCTTCGCCGTAGATAGTGGGCATGTTGACATCGAAAATGCCCATGAGAGAATACGCGCGGTCCTCTTCGCGAGTAGTCCGCCTCATAGCTGCCCACGACATGCGTCGGGCCACGCTGACTTCGTGTAGATCCACCGTCTTCAAAAGAACATCTTCGTCGATGCCTGTAACCCTGGTGATGCGGTGCGCAAGGGTTTGCTTCGTCCCGAGAGTATGCCACTTGTTGGACAAAAAGACGACATAGTGGGGAGCGAGGAGTTCCTGAAGCGTCCAGCCTCGAGTGAACCAGGCGCTTTGGGAGAAGGAGGCAGGTCCAGACTGGGAAGGGTGGGTGTCGTCGACGTCATGGAGCCAGGCATAGCAGACGTCAGCGGCGGCGTACCAGGCGTACATGGAGTTGATGGCTTCTGAGAGCTCGGAGCTGCTGGTCTTGTCGATGCAGCAAGTGTCGATCCAGACCCAGTTGAACCCCTCGCGGGCGGCGAAGGCGCAGCAGGCGCGGATCTTTAGAGAGATGTGGGCCCAAGGGAGTGCAGGATCGCGGTTCGGGGGATGTGAGATGTCGTGGAGGGTTTGCTCCTGTTTTTGCCAGACATGAGAGAGGATGGCATAGGGAGGGATATCTGCAGGGTCGTTGAACTGATGGAGAAGAGCGGTCTGAGTGTTCAGGAGTCGCATCACTGCATGACGCCTAGTCAGAGCAGGTCTGAGACGGTCAAGGGGAGATGTGGGCGTACATTGGTCTCAGGACCAGACAGCTGAATGCCAAGTCCAAAATATAGAGGGAGTTGAGAGGGGGGGGGAGGCAGGAGATGTCGGGGATTGGTGGGAGAGGCTGAGGAGTGAGCGTTGGACGTTGGACGTTTAAGGATCCGAGCTCAGCGACTACTTAGGCTGCATCGTAACGGCATAATTGGCACGGCGGTGCGATTTTGGGTCAGGATACTGCCACTTCTGCGACGTGTGGCCGCTGAGGGGTTGACAGAGGTTGGTCAGGTTTCTCAAGAGGCTTGCAAGTTGCTTCTAGTGCGTCGCGCCGGGGGGAAAGAAGACGCAGGTACGGCGCTGGTACGGCACTGTGCGAGTGTACGGGCGGGAGAGGAGTCAGCAGGGCCACTCAAGATAAAGTGGGCAGTTGCATCCCTGTAATTCTTGCGAACCTGTGCGCCGCGAGGCTGGACGGCGTCGGGCGAGGACGAAAGGCATTCTACTCCGAGTCCGCGCAGTGCAGGAAGCGTGTGGGCGTGACGGTGACGGTGTTGATCACGAGTGTGACCTGGTGTGACTGAGTGGGGGCGAGTGAGTTTGGCGCGAGGCTCGAGGGAGTCGCCCGCTGACGTTGCGACCGACATCGACTCCTGTCCTCCGCCTGGTCCCCGTCCTGCCGCCCTCTTCAGCCTCCTCGTCTCTACTCACCATCTTCCCTCCGCACGCACAATGGGTGGCACAGGTCTGTCTCTCCTCATTCTCAGCCCTTGCCTCCCCCACCGCTGACCACTCCTCCCTCCGCCATCCCAAATACTCAAATCCACCCTCCCAACGCTTTTGCTGTCTGTTCACTCCTCCACTCAACTCGCCTTTGCTCTCTACCCGCCCGCCACCCGCCTCTCGCGCGTCCGAATATGCCCCCTCTCCGCGTTCAGGATGGCTCTTCCTCTTCTCGGTCCTCATGGCCGCCGGTCTTCTCTTCACCATGGTCTTCTTCGTACGTTCCCTGCCCCACCCTTCCTTCGTTGGCATGTACGCCACATCCTCATCCGCCTCCGTTCACCCTACAGATCATAATGTTCTCTGATCTCGAGTGCGACTACATCAACCCAATAGACCTCTGCAACAAGCTCAACCAGGTACCTCTCTTTCCACTCCCCCTTCATCTCCGTCACCTAAACTTGTTCTTATCACTAGTTTGTCCTCCCTGAAAACATCGCACATGCCTTCCTTGCCCTCCTCTTCCTCCTCTCTGGCCAATGGATAGCTTTTCTCCTCAACGCCCCACTACTGGCATTCAATGTCAATAAGTACGTCATCTTTATCTTCAATCTCCTCCCTCTCTATTCCTCTTATCCTGTGTCCTGACCTCGCCATCATCCTACAACAGGATACGCGGCGGGAACCACATGTACGACGCGACGGAAATCTTCCGCACCCTACCAAACCACAAGAAGGAGAGCTTCATCAAACTAGGCTTCTACCTCCTCAGTTTCTTCTATTACCTCTATCGGTACGTCTTTTGCCCTCCGCTTCCAATCCAGCCCCTACCATCACCTCGTCTACGACGCCATGATTACTTCACTCCTTGTTTACTCTCACGACGACTATTTCAACGGTGTACTGACGCGCTCTTCCTGGCACCCCCCAGAATGATCCTCGCCCTCATCCAAGAAAGCGAGTGAGCCCTGCGACAGGTGTCCGCTCAACCTTCTCCTCTGTCCTTTCCATCTCTCGTACCTTGGTTTTCCCTCCTTGCATCTTCTCGAACTTGATCTCTCCGTCCACGCTTCTCACGATCTCACATTCACGGTTCACCACATTCCTGCTCGCGTACCACCTATATATCGACAGGTCCATATCTGGCCGCGCTTAACTCGTTCTTAATGACCTCTGGCGGGGATTTGCATTCGAGGAACGCATGGGGTTCAATCCCATGGTTTTGTTTCACTATCTGCATCAGGCATGAACGTCGAGGGCCTCGTGGAGTGCTTCTGGGCGGAGGAGTCTAGAGGTTCAAGGTGCCTCGTTGCTTGAAAAGCGAGGGCGGGGTGGGGCAGGCGAGCGGCAGAGCGAGGAAGGACTAGACGAGCGACTGGTTTGGACGTCTGGCATTGATCTATTGCTACTACTGTACCCATCGTTTCTCGAGCCCACTCTCATCGTGAATCATATCACCTGTATGTATACGGATGACCAACAATATTTTTTCCCTCCCTCCATATTCTCTGCTCACCAAACTGTTTAGGCGTGGTTAGTGTCGCACATGCCACGTATTGATGACGGGTCATGTTCCTATTTCTATCCGCTACGCAAAACTGGGTAGAGGGGAGGGGGATGACGCGAGCCAGCACAGCTCTGGCAGGCTGGGTTCCAGACAGTGACTAAGATGCTGAAGGTGGTGGGAATACGGTCATAGACACTCGTAGAGGTAGATCAAACATATCCCATTAGCGCGACCATAAAGCATCTGAGGTGGTAAGACCGAAACACGAGATGGAAGGACCAGTGCGACCTGGATAAAATGAGGAGTGAGCGAAGGGTCAAAGGCAAGGGCAGGGTAAAAAGATTAGAATCAGGGGTGTCAAGTTATGGAGCACGGGCTCATCCCTTGGAGGAAGAGTTATAACTCCCTGAAGAAATTCAAGAAGAAGGCATCATGTGCAAGAAACGAGAAAACGGGAGACATACCTGAGGCGTGGGGAGATCCACCATGGCCGAGAATTCAAGGTAGATGACGAAGGTTGAAGTGAGAGCGAACGATCAAGCGTTCGAGAGGCAAAAAATACGCGGGTGCACCGAGGGAGAGTAAGCCCCATTGAGTTTGTGGAAACCGGAAGGGTAGATCCACGACCGCATAACTTTGTCTATGAGCAACAGGTGGACGGCGGCGTCGCTCGAGCA